>JADLZK010008458.1:0-230673 GCA_015847255.1 Hyparrhenia diplandra | reverse complement strand
GATTAGACAATAAGATGGGCGTAGCAAATAAGCAATGCTTCAACTAGCTAAAAGCAAGCCACAAGTCAATTCTAATGTCTCTCTAATCCACACAAAGAGGCTATGTCGCTTAGTTTACTCCTAGGTGAACAAGCAAGACTAACTAGTTTACCAACTAGAGCTAACAAGACTAAGCAACCTAGCACACTACTCAAACTAAGCACCCTAACAAGATATACTACCAAAGTAATGTCTGCGAAGGAGTGCTAGAATACAATACCACCGTCGGACGAGTAGAAGTTGTGGCCAATCACCGCGGTTTACAAGAAATCTCCAACGAGCAAGAACAATGACACGCGATGATTTTTCACCGAGGTTCACGTTAACTTGCCGCACGCTAAGTCCCCGCTAGATGACACACTCACTTGACGTATGCTAAGCTTAATGGCGGTGCCAAATCCCCTATGGGAGCTCAAGCAAACGATCACAAGAGAGGTCCAACAAGCCATGAGCAATCCACTAGTGCTCCTTTCGCGAATCTCCCGCGGGGTAAGGAACGACCCCTCACAATCACCACCGTGTGGCCTCAAACAAGCTCCACTTGAGCTCAACACCGCCTCTTGCTCCAAGCCGCTAGGGAACCGGGCAAATTCCCAAGAGAAACAAGAATCCCTGGCTTCTCCAAGGATGAAGTGCCTCTAGATGCAACCCGATGATGCAATGCACTTCTATCACTCTCAATCTCACCAAGAATTCGAGTTAATGGATGGAGAGATGAGTGGAGAGGAATCACAAATGCTCACTAGCAAGTTGGAAGCTTCAAATGTGCAAGAGAGAACCTAAGGAACCAACCAACCAAGTATATATAGGGGTCCTCTCGAAATGGAGCCGTTGCTCCAAAAATTTGCCTTAGCAAGATTGACGGACGACCGACCGGAACCACCGGTCGGGTCGGGGTCCCGTGGTTCCTTGGCCGCTACGCTGAACCCACGCCCACAGCCTGGCTGCACCCTTCGTCCAGCGTCCGGTCACGGTTCCGCCGACACGGAAGCATCCGGTCGTGGTCCGGCCGGTCGCGTCCGCAAAACGCTCTGCGAGCTCTCGCCAGACGCGACCGAATTGACGCCCTTCCGGTGGAGTGCTTCGTCCGATGCCGAAGCGTCCCGTCACCCCCGCGGATGGTGATCTTCATCTTTTCTTTGCTCTTTGCTTGAAACTTGCTTCACCTCTTGCCATAGGTTGCCAACACGTCAAGATGAGCACGTTATCACCAATGTTAGCACGCCGAGATGTTAGGCAAGATCGGGTTAGTGCTCTCAATGTCCTAAATGCAATATGCAAGTCAATTGGACCTAGAAGCACTTCATGCAAGGATTGTCGCTGCATCCCCTCTTGATAGTCGGCTATCTATCCTATAATGTGATCACACGCTTCTATCGTGTCTTGATCACCAAAAGGAAAAACCCTATCAAGATACCTTTGCCTTGATCTCGGGTTCCTCTCAAGCCCGTCACCGAGCTCGACGATCCATCAAGTCCAATCGGCATTGTCCATGTTCATGATCATCATGCTCCTTGTTATCCACCTAATCCTTTCTTAAGTCACTCACTTAGAGCAAAGGATTAGTCCACAAGTGTGTCATCAATTTCCAAAACCAAACATGAGATTTGAGAAATCCCGTGGGGAAGAAGAAGGTTGGGGCTGTATTTATAGCCCGGCCTTTTCCGTGGCAGGTATTGTAAAAAACGCCACGGTTAATGGGGATTAACCGTGGCGGTTATTTTAAAAAGACCACCACGGTTAATCGATTAACCGGGCGGTTTTGCCTGGCCGGGGGCCGCTGCCAGGCCACCTATTTTTCGTTGCGGTTTTGAAATGCCCGCCCGCGGAAAATGATTTCTAAACACCATGCAAGTTCAATTCTATAGTAGTGGATAATGAATCGGGATCCCTAAGTATCGGATTGGGAAGTTACCATTGTTATAGCCAAACAGTTCCTTGTACTGAATTTCGAACTCCTTTGCCTCTCCAAAACAGAAAATCTCACTTTTGTGAAAGTTAATTTTCAAACCTGATATATAGCTGCTCGAAAGCACATAGAATTAACTTCAAGTTCTGAGCATGTTCCAGGTTGTGTTCCAGAAAGAGGATAGTGTCATCAGCGTATTGTAAGATTGAAAGTCCGTCCTCAATGAGGTGCGGTACAACTCCACTCAGCTAATCATTTGCGTTTGCTCTCTTCATGATAAAGGGATCTCCTTGATGAAGGCCTTTTACATTGGAAAAAAGGACCAACTTCATCATTGATATTGATTGCTACACTTTGCCGCCGATATGAAGGATTGAATCCATCCGATCCACTTTGATGAGAAACCCTTCATCCTAAGCGTTTGTTTTAAAAATCCCAGCGTACTTTATCATATGCCTTCTCGAAATCTAATTTCAGAAATTACTCCGCTCTTTTTTTCGGTGTAATTAGGAACGTTTCATGGAGGATAACCACCCCTTCAAGAATGTTACGCCTCTCGTAAAAAGCCGTTTGCGTGGGGGTGATCAAGTGTTCTGCGACCGAGTTGATCGTATTGTCGCTACCTTTGTAAAAATTTTGAAGCTTACGTTTAGTAAGCGGATGGGTCTATCTTGTTGAATTTTGTTGGCCTCTTGAGTTTTGGGTAAGAGCGTGATCACTCCAAAGTTCAAATTGAAAAACGGGAGGTCACCACTATGCAGCTCATGAAACATTTGCATGATATCCCTTTTAATGACATCCCAGAAATGCTGGTAGAACTCAGCTGGGAAGCCATCCGGGACAGTGCTCTATTATGTTCCATGCTAAAAATAGCTTCTCGAACTTCGTTTTAAATAAAACATTGCCATGAGGACTTCATTTTCCATGTTGTTGACTTGAGGTATGTCGTGCGTTCTAGACTCATCGAAATAGAAATTATTATCCTCCACTGGACCGAAGAGGTCTTTGTAGAATGGGTTGTATATGTTTTGAGGTTGTTTTGTCCCTCTACCTTGACACCCTCATGCTCCAAGGAGAAGATACGTTTTTACTATGTTTGCCATTTGCCACCATCGAAAGTATCTCGTGTTGGAATCAACTAAGAGAACATTATTAACTTTAAGCCGTGATAAAACTTGAGCTCTTCATCTCGTAACAATTTACTCAAGCCATCCCTTGCGAGGCCTCTAGTTGTTCTCTTTCAGTTTTTGTGAGGTGTCCGGTTTTCGCTAAAGTATCTAGGGCTGTCACCGTTGATTGGAGATTCTGTTTTTATTTTGTAGTCCCGTGTTGGTTACCAGCCCATCCTCTGAAATACTTACGCAGCGCCCCCAATTTTACGTTCCATCGTTTTGCGCATTACGGCCATGAACCGGTTTGTCCCAAATTTCCACTACTCGCTCTCTAAAATCCACATTGGATAACCAACTCAGTTCCATCTTGAACTGTTTGGCGCCCCCAAAAGAGGACTCACCGTGTCCGTAAGTAGTGGTGTATGATCTGATATACACCTCTATCCAGTGCCTGTACGTTTACCAATGGATACTTAAATTCCCATTCAGTGGTCATTAATATTCTATCAAGCTTTTCATAAGTCGGATCTGGTAGAGAGTTTGCCCGGTGAATTATGCACTTTGTCAAATCAATCTCCCGCAGATCAAAGCTATCAATAACAGCATTGAAAAGGAATGGCCAGCGAGGATTAAAGTTATTTTTATTTTTCTCTCTGCTATGTCTCATTATATTAAAATCCCCTCCTATTAGAGTCGGCAATGGGTTTTGTTGGCACGTACGTATTTGAAGCTTCGATCAAGAAGGCCGACTTGAAGTCATCTTGTGCTGGTCCATAAACCGCCATAAGAATCCACTTGAAATCGTCATTTTTATTGCGTAGATGGAATTTTATATAAAATTCCCCTTGCACTATTAAAGATAGCTCTAAAACTAAAGCGTTGATCCCCAACAAGATGCCGCGGGCGTCCCCAGGAGGGAGACAATGCCAAATGAAGTCCGCACCGCCGATATAAGCGGTCAAGGTTAGATTTGGATATGTCCTTTTTCCGGTTTCCATAACGACTACGAAATCGAAGTTGTTGTTCCTTGATTGCATCCGCAATGTAACGATATTTAGCCAAGTCTGAAAGACCTCTGCTATTCCAAAAGAAACCTTTCATGGGGAAACACTTTTAGATTTTTTCCGGTCCATCTACGATCTTTTGCCTTTTTGGCCGATGATTTCGATTTGGCGCCGCGGAGACCTTTAGATCACATATCCTTGTGGTCAGGTCCGCGTCATCAAAATCAACATCGGTTAGATCCTTTACCAAATGGGATAAGAACGCCTCATCCTGAGATTCGCCTTCCTCATCACTTGGATCAAAAGGATTTAATTCAAAAGAGTCCCTAGTAGGCCCATTCCTAGGTACTTGTACCACAGATCTGTCTATCTCTATTCTTTTAAGGCATTATAAGAGACTCGAATTGCATTGCTATTATCCCCAAAAAGACGCCAATTGCACTTAATTTGTTGGAGCAGCTATCTTCTGTTAATTTATTAAATAACAGAGGTGAATTGTTACCTTCACGAGGTTGTGTCGTTGGACTCTTTGCGTGTGGAAGCATCTAAGCCATCAAGATTCTTGGAGGCAGCACGCTTCATTGCTTTGTCCAATATTAACTCATCAGCTATAGCAGTACCCTCTGCATTAAAAGAATTATTAGTACGAGCACTTCTACGTTTGCCTTCCAACAGAATAGATCCCGTCTCACAAGAGAGTGGAGTACCTGATGGAGATACAGCAACAGACAACTTTGTCCGCGAGTAAACTCGTTACTAGAGGGTATGGAGGGTGCTGCACCAACACATGGTGACCGAGTGGTTAATATATCCTCACAATCAAAAATGGTTTCAGATAACATATGTGGATTAATACCTTTGTTTGCTATATGAGCAGGTAGTGTGCTCGGATGACTAGAACCAGCGTCACCCCTAGGTGCTGCCAGCCTCTCGTCTTCCAGCAAGTCCAGATTTGGACTGCCGCTGTCCACCTGAACTGCCTGCTTGTTACTTGCCGCGCTCCCAGGAGTCAAATCCGCAACCTCTACTTTATAAGACCTCCAACTCTATAGCTGGCTGCTTCCTTGTAGTACTTGCTGGTATCACGGCCACACCCTCCTGCTGATGTGTGCTTACCATAGACAAGACGTTCAGCTGCTCGGCCGACTGCTTTGCTGCATGTGTCTACTATCGGAAAATAGAATTATCTGAGTTAGAGAACGCAAATAACACTCTGCACTATCGACACCGGCACTTTCGGCAAAGGCTTTGCTAGCACCTAGCAAAAAAAAAAAAAAAAAATTGTCGATAAAGCCTCTTTGCCGGTGTCTTTTGTCATGTACTACCGAAAAGAGCACTCGGCAAAAAGGGATTCGAACTCACGCCAAGACTTCGGCGAAAAGCTTTACCATCACTTGGCAAAAGAATTGTCGGCAAAGCCTCTTTGTCCAGTGTCTTTTGTCGGGCACTCGCCGAAAAAGCACTCGGCAAAGCTAGGATACAATCCTGCGCCCCCCACTCGCACAATCCACCTTCTACCTCAGTACTATGTTGTCTTTGTGTCTAGCTTTCATCTTTCTTCCCCACATATTATTTAAAACCAAGAGTAAATTTCTTGTTTGAATCCCTAAATGAATTCAAATTAAACAGTTGTCAACTAGATCTACAATTTTCATTTAGGGACCACCTCCATCCGAGATCGTTTACAAAATTTGAATTTCAAATTTGAGACATTCAACGTAGTTTTTGAATCATAAGATGATTTCAACCTGAAATGTTGTCAGCTATAAAGTTTCATAACCTTTTGACATCTACTATTTTCATTCCAGAAGTTTTTCCATCAAGGTCGTTTAAAAGATTCAAAATTTAAATTTAAGACATTCAAACATAGTTTATGCATTGGAAGATGATTTCAAACCAAAAAGTTGTCAACTACAAAGTTTCATAACTATTCAATATCCATAATTTTTATTTAGTATGTTTTTCCATCTGAGGTAATTTAAATAATGTGAATTTTATTTTTTTTAAATTCAAACGTAGCTTTGCATTACAAGATGATTTCAACTCAAAAAGTTTTCAAGTATAAAGGTTTATAAGTTCTCAATATCTACAAATGTTTTTTGGTTATTTCTTCATCCGACATAGTGGTACTAAGATGTAAATTTTCTAAACAACGTTACTAATGCTTTGTCAAATGAAAAAATGGCTAAAACAAACTTTGTAAATCTTGAGAAGTTATGTAACATTGTAGTTAAAAAACTTTTTATTTGAACTTGTTTAGGGCTTCATAAAGTGCTTTGAAAAAACTGATTTGTCGAGTGCCAGAAGAAAAGCACTCAGAAATGGCTATTTGTTGAGCGCCGAAAAAGAGCACTCGACAAAGACGCATTTGGCCGAGTGCCGAAAAAAGCACTCGGCAAAATAAATCTTTGTCGAGTGCCATGAAAAAGCACTCAACACTTCTGCCGAGCGCTTTTTTCTGGCACTCGATAAAATACATCTTCGTTGAGTGTCGGAAACAAAACACTTGGCAAAGCACTTTTTGCTCAGGGTTTTTTGCCGAGTATTTCTTTTGTCTCTCGGCAAACTGGGTCTTTGCCGAGTTCTGAAAAATGCACTCTGCAAACCAATTTATACTTGACAAAGATCATGTCTTCAGTAATGCTACTAGCCTTAAGGAAATTCTTGTGAATTTCACTCAAAACACTGTATCATGCAAAATCCTCATAGCTAGCAAAAAGGAAAAAAAAAAGAAAAGGTTTGAGCACTCAATAGAAGAACCGCACAGTTGTTGTGAAGCCTTAGCAGATCACAAATGGATTTCGATCTTGATCATAAGATGAATCAGCAACTCATTACTAAGTTCATGGATTTGTGGGATATTCTTGAGGAGGTCAAGTTATACCAGCTGCAAGATGACAGTATAGTGGTTACATTCTTTGAAGCGGACACTACCCAGGTAGCTCTGCTTACAAATTATAGTTCCAGAACACTCCAAGTTGTGCAACAGCCAAGTTATGCTACAACCTTTTATGGAGGAAGACAAACTACCTGATCTAGTCAATTTAAGTGAATCCACCCCAAAGAAGAAGAGAAACAAGGCAAAGGGGAAGGCCACACTCTCTAAAAACTGAAGTCAAAAGAAGTGAAAGACTCAAAGTCAAGCACAAGGGCTTCAAGTCTTCTGTGGGCTCTCAAGACTGTGCCAACTATGTGGGGTGCAAGGCCAAGCCTCCCACTATCTCAAAGAAGGTCATCAAGATCCTGGGAGCTTCATTCTGTGGCATAGACCCTGTTGACCTGTCCTCCCTAAGGCTGTCTGCTAAGCATGCAAAGAAGAAATGTGTTGTCAAGGACACAGGTTCCACCTGTGCTTCTCCACTTGATCATGATAAGAAGAAGACAATAACAAAAGACAAGTCTTCAGCTTCTCATCCGAGATCTTGGCCAGTCACACAAGTCAGTTGATGAAGGAACCCCTCAGGGTCCGGCTCCTACTAGTTTATAACTAGGACCAGTTTGCTTTTCTCTTCTTTTGATGTACACTACTTTGCATAAACGATTTTACATGGCGGTCAAAAACGATTTTAGGTGGCGGTTTTACATGGCGGTCAAAGACGATTTTCCGTGGCGGTCAAAATGCCCGCCATGGTAAATAATAAAAAAAATAAAAAAAACAAAAAGCCCAGATCGGTCCCGCCCGCCGCTAGGGTTTGGGGGCGTCGCCCGGCGCCAGCCGTGGGCGGAACTCGAGCCGAGGCCGTCCCCCGCGCGGATCTCGCCGCCACTGGATCTCGCCGCCCGGATCTCCGCCCGCCGGAACTCGAGCCGGGAGGGAAGGGGGCCCCGCAGTCCCATGCGCCAGCGCCGCCCGGATCAAGCGCCGCCGGGGACGGCGACCGGATCCCGCCCGCCAGAAGGAGGCCGCCGGATCCAGCGCCCAGCGCCGCCCGGCCTCATGAACCGGCGTCCATGCCCGCCGCCCGGCGAAGGAGCGCCCGCGCGGATCCCGCGCCGCCGCCAGGAGGAGGTGCCGGATCCTGCGCCCCCCCGCCACCGCCGAGGAGGGCGGATGGTGCCGCCCAGCGTGCCGCCGGGCTCGGCCGGCCGCGGGCTCGGCCGCCGCGAAGTTCGCCGCGCGCGCCGGGGGTCGGCGCGTGAGGGAAGGGATGGAGCCGGTGGAGACAGAGAGAGGGAGAGAGAGAGAGTGAGGGGCGCCGGTGTCTTGAGTAAGGATGGGTTAGGGTTTCTTGTGTTGCCTGTTATATCTTGGGAGGTGAAACTTCGGCCACAAGTGGGCCTGCTTCGCTGGAGTTTGTTTGCTTGGTCGGGTCATTTACCATGGCGGTTTTTAAAAAAACCGCCACGGTTAATTGATTTACCGCCGCCACGGTTAATAAAAAATAACCGCCATGGTTAATCGTCATATTTTCCGTGGCGGTTTCTCAAATGCCCGCCACGAAAAATAAAAATCAAACACCACGCAAAATCAATCCTGTAGTAGTGGTAATAAGTTTTTTTATGGCGATAAGAACTTGGAATGTATTAAGCTAGAATGTCAGAGGGTTAAACTCTGATAAGAAGTGGGATGGTGTTAGGGCTAAAGTAATGGAGTCTCTTTGTGATGTTATTTGTCTTCGGGAGACAAAAACAGTATTTTTATCTAATGTTTATCGAGAAACTTTGTCCTCCTACTTTTGATGCTTTTGATTTTATCTCATATTTAGGTGCCTCGGGAGGCTCTATTGTCATTTGGAAATCTGCTCTCTTTTCTCGGTACTAAGATTTTTGAGAATGAGTATTGTATGACTGTTGAATTTACTTCTAAACTCAATAATGATGTTTGGTTGTTGTCTAATATCTATGCCCCATGCACTTTGCCCTAGGAAAAGAGACTTTATTCGCTGGTTTAAAAACATTCAGATGCATAATGATGTGAAATGGCTTCCGGTAGGAGATTTCAATTTTTACAGGGCTCCTGCAGACATAAATAAACCAGGTGCTAAACATGCAGAGATGTACTTGTTCAATGTAGCCATTAGTGCTTTCGGATTAGTAGAGCTTCCTCTTAAAGGTAAAAGATTTACTTGGTCCAACAAACAGCTCAACCCCCCAGCTTGAAAGATTGGATTGGTTTTTTACTTAGGTGAGTATGACCATTGCCTTCCCAAATACTTTTGTATCTTCCCTAGTACATGAAACCTCTGGTCATGCACCATGCCTTATATCCATTTCTACTACCATCCCAAGAAAGAATATTTTCAGGTTTGAAATTTTTTGGATGCAGCACCCAGACTTCTTGGAGATTGCTCAACAAGTTTGGCAAGCTGTCCCCCATATCTCTGACCTAGCAAAATTGCTTACTCCCAAGTTCAAAGGTCCAAGGAAAACTCTAAAAGATTGGTCCAAAAACCTTTCCAACCTCAAGCAAACTATTTCCAATGTTAAGTTGGTTCTCTCGTTACTGTTGTTCATGGAAGAATTCAAAGATCTTACTATAACAGAATGGAATTCTAAATTCTTACTAGAACACAAACTTACTGATCTCTTGAAGCAATAGAGAGTTTATGGGAAGCAACATGGACAAATTAAATGGGTGACCCTTGGCGATGCCAGAACAAGATTCTTCCGTGCTAATGCCACCCTAAGATTCAAAAATAATTTTATCACCACTCTAGAAAAATGTAGATGGTCATCCAAAGGTGTCGACCACCACTCTAAAGCTGATCTCCTATGGAATAGTTTCAAGGAAAGGTTAGAGGCCACATCTTTCATAGGCATTAATTTCAACTTACGTGAGCTGATTGTTGCAGATAATGATCTTCATGATTTAGAAGCTCCTTTCACAAAGGAAGAGATTGACACAACAGTGGTAAAGAAGCTTCCATCGATTAAGCTCGTCTCCCCGAAAGCAAGCAACCTATGTGTTGAAGTCTTTTATGTAGGTCTAGTCGGTGAGGCCTTGGGTGTTGGGTCCCCTCTCTCCCCCTCCACATGTATTCTTGCCTCTTGTTTATGTGGTTGTCTTCTGTTGTGGGGGCTCGTCTGGTAATCCTTGGCCTTTCCGTGGCCTTTTCCCTTAATGAAATACATGTGAAGTCCCGCTTTCAAAAAAAAGACAAAGCTCCTGGACCAGATGGTTTCAACACAGATTTCTTCAAAGTGTTGGCCTATTATTTGCCATGATTTTTAAGCTCTTTGCCAAGCTTTTTATGATAGGAATGTCTATCTTCAGAGTCTAAATGGGTCACACATAACCCTGGTCCCTAAACACTCCTCTATAGCAACAACAAATGATTTTCGACCCATCTCTCTCTTGAATACTTCAATAAAAGTAATTAAAAAATTTTGGCTAACAGGCTTGAGAGAGTTATTCCAAGACTTATTCGCAAAAAATTATTATGGGTTCATCAAAGAAAGATGTATCAAGATTGTTTAGCATGGTCCTTGGAATACCTTCACCTTTGTCACCAATCTAGATAAGAAATTATCATTTTAAAACATGATTTTGAAAAAGCCTTTGACAAGGTTGAGCAAGCTCTAAGGCTGCAAATCATGAATAGTAAAGGCTTTCAATAGAGGTGGCTATCATGGATGAAAATGATTTTTTTTTCTATAGGGCCTTCATCAGTGCTCCTCAATGGAATACCTGGAAAAGTGTTTCACTATAAAAGAGGAGTAAGACAAAGGGATCCACTTTACCCGTTGCTCTTTGTGCTTGCAGCTAACTTCTTGCAAATCGTGTTAAAATGATGCTAAGCAAAGGGGTCTTCTTACTTTACCGGTCAATCTCCTCCATAATCAGGATTTCCCATTCTCCAATATGATAATGACACTTTGATCTTACAGGGTGATGAAAATCAACTTTTAGCTCTCAAGGAAATCCCCGGCAATTTTGCAGCTTCGAGGCCTAAAGGTTATGATGGTGCTTGTGAACATTTCAGAGGAAAAGGTTAACTCAGCTGGCAAGCTCTTTTGGCTGTTCTATTGGATCCCTACCTTTCACCAATTTGGGTTTACCTCTCAGTTTAACAAGAGCATCAGTTGCTGATTATTGGCCCCTAGACTCAAAGTGTGAGAGAAGATTGACATCCATTTCCAACATGTTGAGTGGTGCTGGAAGACTACATATGACAAATGTTGTCTTAGAGTGCCCTTCCAACTTACACAATGTGTACTTACCTTCCACCCAAAATAGTGATCAAGCAGAAAGATAAGATCAGAAAGCATTGCTTGTGGAGGGCTCAAACATAAATAGTAAGAAACCCCTAAGGCAGCCAAGTCTTGGTTTGCACCTCAAAAGAAAATGGTGGAACTTATTGGGTCTAGCTCACCTAGTTCAAAATGATGTAGTCAAATCAGTTGTGGCTTTCAAGATTCAGCTTCAAAAATGTCCAGATTATTTTTGGAGGTCATCATAGCAATGTTTTGGGCGATATGGGAAGCTAGAAATGATCTCATCTTCAGGCAGCTTCAACACTCCCTGGCAAACGTCAAGCAAACCTTCAAGAGAGAATTAGCTTTAGCTAAGCTAAGAGCTAAACCAACCCTTTCGAACAGTTCAATAGATGGATAGATCTCTTTGTGTAATCTTTTTAATTTTTTTTTGTTTCTTTCTTTGTATCTTGAACCTTCTCTTGTAAAGACCTTTTACCTGTTTTAATAAATTCATAGTACGGGACCACCCTCCTGTTTTCCTAAAAAAAAAAAAAAACAGCCGAGATCAATTGGAGGACAAAGGCACCACCAAAGTGTAAGTTTTTCACCTGGCTGCTACTCAAGGGATCGATTGTGGACGATGGCAAGGCTACAGTTTAGGCACTGGCCAAACATATACTTTTTGCCAGCCCTGCCTCCATAATCTAGAGGCGGTAACTCACCTCTTCGTTGAGTGCCCGGTAACAAAAACAGTGTGGGCGAGCCTGGCTTGATGGGGAGGTTTGCCGAGCCTCTGCACCCAACAAGCTGGGGAACAATGAAACAGTAACGGACTCGCTACTGCACACGGTCGATGCGGTGCCGGCATCAGTAAGAAAAGGAGCATGATCGCTAATCATGCTGACCCTATGGAGGTGTGGCCAGAAAAAATCGTAGAATCTTTGACTAGAGGTGCAGAAGCATTGAGTATATCATGGAAGGCTTATTTGAAGAAGCAAAAAGTTGGGTATATGCAGGGAACAGTGGCCTTCTGTGAAATCATCCCAGTGCAAACCGAGGGAGTTTTAAGCAATCACCAATTGGCTGCAAGCCAGGATGTAGTTCAAGTTCAGTTCTTAGGGGTAGCTAGGCCCTCAACTGTTGAGCGCGAAGCAAAATGTAGGTATCGGTGCAGCTTGTGCCATCTATAACTGTAATTTTTCCTCTTTCCTTATCATTGTAAGCCATTATACGGGTCTTTCAGGAAAAAACAAAATAAAAAATTCGAGCTGTAGAGCCCTGGAAATCCTGCTGAATTTTACTCTTGTATCGTGCAGAACCCCGGGAACAATAAAAAAAAGAATGGTCTCAGATGTTATCACAGTTGGCTGGCTGGAACGACAGGACCGACTTGTCGACGTCATACAGGACATGAAAGTTCATCTGCATCACGTTACCGATAATCGACATGCTGGGAGACCTCTGCACGATCCAGCACACTACGCCGTCCTCCACCTCAGGGAAGTAGTTCGCCACCGGCAAGACCATGTCAGCGCCGTCGAAATGCAGCACCATCGACGGTACGGCCTTCTCCATGAGGGTGTCGTCGTCAGGTTTCTGGTAGCACGCCTCGAACCCCTCCCTGTCGGCTACCCGCGTAAGGTTCACCTGTGGCAGCACGGCCGCCTTGGCCAGAGTGTATGCCGGCTCCGCGAGGAACGTCACCGTGGTGCCTGAATCGAATAGCAAGAGATCGACTCCAGTGCCAGGCGTTGTCGCCGAGCCGATCGAGATGTTCTGCAGCTTCACCACGTAGTAGAAGATGAGGGACTTGAGCAGCCGAGTGGACTGCACGCCGGAGCCCGTCAAGTTCGCCAATGAGCCGAACAGGAGAGGGCTGGCCTTGGAGGCGTTGCTGGAGAGGCAGTACGAGAAGGCGCCGGCGTTGAGCTGCGAGACGAGGGACGTTGGCCCGCGGCCGAGCCCCACGACGCCAGAGCCAATCCCGTACTTGCCCTCCGTCTTGTTGGCGCAGCCAAAGCCGACGCTCGGCACCGCATCGCCGCCGAGGTTGAAGGTATCGCTCACGAAGAATCCCTGCGTGTAGTGGTCCTGCAAGCCATAGGCGTAAATGTAGTCACACTCGGCGCCGCCGTCGCCGCATTCGCCGTGGCCGTCAGACTGCAGCTCGACACAGAGTCTGTCTGAGCACGGGAGCTTGGAGAAAGTGGACGACATGTTGGGGTAGTAGGAAGGGGAGCCCTGCGGCGTGCAGGACCCGCACGCGCCGCACTTGACCCAGATGAAGTCGTTGCCGGTGTCAACGCGGGCAGTGAGCTTCTGCGGCGGCGTGCCGATGGACAGCTCCATGTCATAGGCGCCGCCGCCGCCTTCCATCCTCAGGGGTGTCTCTGTTGCGTTCCCATGGCTTGACGTCTTGTGAAGCCGGGAGGCAAACATTGACATCCGTTGGTGCGATTGTCGAGCGGCCTGGGTGAAGCTCGCGGTGGTGTCTGTACGGCGGATCATGGTGGCACGAAAGCCCTGGCGCTCGCCATGGGCCAGTGGAGCGAGAAGGAAGAAGGAGAACATGAATGGCATCAGAGCCATCTTAGCAGCCATTTTTTTGTAATTTTGCTTCTAGAATGATGTGAGCGATGAGTGGTGCTGGTGGGAGAATATATAGACTGGGTAAGTCACATCTCGCACGTCCAACACATTTTAATCCTAAACAAAACTGTTTGCAACATCAGTAGCGCCGTCCACCCACACACTCCTGTTGGTGGGCGGCGACACCAGCCCAAACGACCTCCTATCAACTCGTCAAGAAGGCTGCAGTCATCATAATTTGTTGCAGATGTTTGGATGTTGCAAAAGTACATCTGACTATTGCATATATTACATCCATACACGTATGTTACAAGAGTCCATTCCAAATGTTTTATCTGTTTTTCAAGAATGTAGGTTGCAAGTGTTTTATCTTGTGATGCAAATACTTCACACATATTTTGCAAATATTTTATTTAAATGTTACATATGTTTGCAATGGTTTTCAAATGTTTATAGGTGTTTTGGCAAGTGTTTCGGACATATGCTTTAAGTGTTTCAGTTGTTGCAATCTTTCAAACATATGTTGCAAGTGTTGCATCTATATGTTACTTCTACAAAACTAGCAAGATTGAGTGTTGCTCATGTTGCAATAGGACCCAGGCGCCTGCTGCAGCTGTTGGGGAACCATCGAGCGGGCACAGACAATGTGTGGGGTTGGGCGGTGTGAGGCCACGTGTGGGCCACGTGAACGGACGTCCGAACACGAACACTTGCACTGCTGTTGCAGCAAAACAACATCATAAAGAATGACAAATAAGCAAATACTTAAAAAGCTCTCTTCGAAAACCCCTGGTCATATAGTTCTAAAGCATAAATTTTCCTTGTCTATCCAATTTAGATGAAAGTGTGATGGTGATGTTATCTGATATGTGCCTTGGGGGTTATATCAAACTTAGATCAATCGTTTCCACTCTCCCATCTCCTAAACGATATATGTGCCTTGGGGGTTATATCGAATTGGCAATAACTTAGATGAATGTGCGATGGTGATGTTATCCGAATGTTTTATCCATCTTTTTAGAAACACTAGTAGCGTAGAGAATGCGCTGTCATGTTCGAATAAGTTGTAGTCTTTGCAACAAGTGAAGTAAATCATCAAGATGAAAATTATTTTGCACTTACCTATGCAAGCGCCTTAAATTTGTTTTTGGTTCAGACGATAATGTGATCCTTTGATCTTGCTTGAAGATTCATACATCGATCTAATCTGTTGGATCTTCGTCTCATGACTGCCGGTCGTTGTTTTGAACAAATTAACGCTAATTTACATGCACCTGAAAAATAACAATGGTAGTACTCCAATCCGTCTATTTCAAAATACGTAGAGAACATATTTTATATGGTAGAGATAGAAATTATAATTCACGACTGAAAGAATAACATAATATTGTCTATCTTTGGAACAGGTCAAATATAGAATCATGGCAGAAGTACAAGATACAGAATACAGAGGATGGGACGGTTCCCTATGTGGTGTATAGGACAGTACTAACCCAGCCATATGAAAGGCAACACATGAATGATGCCAATGCAACGTTGAATTACTACCTGATGCCGAATGGCTCCACCAGCATGGAATTCACGTAATTGAGATGGGATGGGAGAACCCATATGAACAGGTCAAATATTGTAATATTGCATTACATTATCATAAACAGTATAATATCCTGTTGGGAAAATAAACAAAAATAAGTTCATGCATCATCAAACAGCCACTAGTAGAGACAAACTATATTTTTCTGATGAACAGGTCAGACGCATTATCAGAGCGGGCCAACAGTGCCCGTCCCTGAAGATTAGAATAGAAAAAAATAAAAAGCCCAAAGCTGTAGTCTTGTCCCGCACACCGCCGAGCCCGTCCATACCCGCCACCAAGCAGGCGTCAATTCCGTCACTGTGTGGCCGCTGTCTCAAGACAAAACCGGCAATGGCTCTGTCGTGGCTCGAAGATTCAAGATCTGGCTGTACATCCGGTGCTGGTGGTGATTCAGAGGCTCGTCTAGGCTATAGATCAGTGCTGAGGGTGGTCGATGGTGGATCGTCACTACTAAGAGCAACTCCAACAGTTTGCCATTTGTGTTTGGCATTATCAAATTTTGCCAAAAAGCTCCAAAAACTCTCTCCAACAGTTTGGCATTTAGAGTTGGCAATTTAGTGAGTGTTGGCAAATCAGGCCGCTTACGCTGGCGTCTTCCACGACGTTTGGCATTCACGGCACATCCGTGCGTATTAGAAGAGGTGGAAGGGCATAAACATAATTTTGTTTTGCCTCAGGGTTCCCGAGGTAAGTTTTCAAGAAATGGAAGGATATAAACATAATTTTGTTTCTCTTCTAGGGTTCCCGATGTAAATTAGATCTGAATTTGGCAAATGAATTATGTCAAACTGTTGGAGATGAACTCTTTTTGGACTTGAAAAGTAATAAGCCGAAAGATAAACAAAAACTCTCTTACCAAAGTGTAAGGAAGTTGTAGAGGTACAAAAGCGTGGCGGGTGCCGACAAGTCCGCACTCCGCCACCCGAGAGCCGCAATGCACCGGGGTACACCGGAGAAGAGGCCAAGCCCTCTTCTAGCCTTCCCTCGCTCACTCTCCATTAGAACTAAGAAGAGGAAGAAGAATAAGAGTGGAGCTTCTTCCTTTCTACTACATTGTGGCCCTCCTTGTGTTGTATGTGGAATTGGTGTGTTGTGAGAGGGGGAGAGGCCACCTACTTATAGGATGAGAGGAGGGGGCTAAGTGCTAATTTACACCATAAATGCACCAAACCGACCTCACCACGGCGTCTAGGTTCACTGAACGTGGCCACGCACCCTCGCCCGCCACTTTTCGTACATTGATATACACTCCTGTTGGTGGGCGGCGACACACTTACGATTTTCTGATCTGAAAGTTAGGGTTTCGTTCTTTCCCGATCAAAATCGAATCGCTTGCATTTCTATTTCTAATTTCTTATCCCGATCTGGATCCACACACTAGAACAAGCTCGTGATACCATTGATAGATTCTGAGGATCATCTAGGTGTAGATCAGTGTGGGTCTGAGACGTTCTTAACTTGATGAACACTTAGGTAACATGAACAACAATGCCTACTAGAAGATCGAGAGGAACAGGGAATTAGAGAGGGGTAGGTGGTGCACCAACCATTGCTGTTGCCTGCCTCCGCCATGGATGGTCGCCGGTGTTCTCCTCTGCACTATGGCAGCGACGGTCGGTGAAGCGGTTGTTCGGACGTCGATGTAGTGGCAGCGGTGGAGGACTTCTCGTCACTAGCTGCGGCCCTCTCAGATCGGATTAGGGTAGGGAGTGGAAGAAGTGGCGGCTGGTAAAAAACTCGTGGACTGTGCCCCGGCTCTCCCACCCCTATTTATTACTGCAGTGTGATAGGGGTCCTCCAACCACTAATGGGTTGGGCTCCCCCGATCAGGAGCAGATCAAATTCCTTATTCGGTCGTTGGGTCCAATAAGGAGAGGAGATCAAATACTAACACCTCTCAGTCACTTTAGAAAATTATCAACCGTCGTGGTGTCAAGGTGCTGTTTTTTCTGTGGCTGTTATCTAAGATTAGAAATTTGACTAGGGACAATGTAAATATCAGGAAAAAATTGAAAATGGTCATCATCTATTTTTTGACTGCATAGTAGCTAGACAAATATGGATTGTGATGTGTGATGTGTTAGATAGGGATGTTAGTCCAAAATTTCCTGGGCAGAAGTGGCTGGATATGAGAAATCCTCTCTTCAGCATTGCAGCTCTTCTTCATACCTAGTTGATTCTGCCTTCAGAAGTGAGGAGAGAAGAATATATAGCAAGACTGTCGAGGCTCAAGTCGATTGCATGACCTGTGAGGATTTGTGGGCGACTCAAGTGGAGGACAAGTGGGACAGATTCATGTTCTCTAAAGCTTTGGACTGGAATGACATCAGTCTGCCGATGGAGGTGATGAAGCAGTTGTCGGAAGAAGATGGTCCAGGACGGCGCTGGATGACGTAGGGCGGTGAGTTCTGAGTGGTTTGTTTTCGCTGTGTAATCATGAGCGTTGCCTTCTTAGTTTCTGTCGAGAGTGTGTTGGGAGTTGCCTTCGTGATTTCTAGTGAGATGTTTTGAGGATGTATGGACAGGTGTAACCCAACTGAGCACTTTTTTTTTTTTTTTTGAGAATGACACAGGTCGCAGACACTCACAATACGCACGCACACTCACCCCTACGAACACACGCGGTCGCCCCTACCCCTATGAGCATCTCCGAAGGACTGAGCACCCGCAGATCTAGAGATTCTCGAAGTCACCATTGGCGCCTGTCGTCGACGGGAACATCGCTTACCACTTAATGCATAACGCCGGAAAAATCCTAGGAAAATCCCAGGAAAAGGTGCGAGCACCAGGATTTGAACCCTGGTGGGTAATCCTACCATTGGACTACAAGCCAATTCGCCAACTGAGCACTTTACGTGTGACTTGGTCCTTGCTAATCTAATGACAGGGCGGTCGCCCTTTAATTAAAATAAATTCGGAGATTGGATAAATCAATCTGAAATTCGTATATTGAATAGCACTCCCAAGTATCAACATGCCGCTGCTGGCGTACATTAGCACGACAACATCCTATGGGCTTCGTGCAGCAACAGGCCACGTCGTCGGCCCTGTTCGCTTGTCTAGACAAAACTGCGTCCCGCTGCACCATACTTAAGGCCAATGGGGGCCTTTGCCACACGCTGCCAGCCATTGCACGACGTGCATTTGAACCAGCAGTAGCCCAGCAACGTGCATATGCCAAGGCGCAGGCAGCCCATCGACACAGGATCCAGCGCAGACAGTCCATCGACACAAGATCCAGCGCAGACAGCCCATGCAGCAGAGGTCGGCAAGTTCCACCGACCTGAGGAGGTCGGCAAGTTCCACCGCGCGACAACAAGCCTGTGGCATGATGAGTTTCCTATATCTTTGTTTCCGCTGTCCCTCTGATGTAATTGCCGTCCAGCGGCTGATAAGTATCGTTAGCTATGAACCACCCCGAGGCTATGCCTCTGAACCTGACGTTTTAAGACCTTTTTATGTTACTGGCTAAATGCCCGTGCGTTGCAACGGGAACACATAATATTACGATAACATAAGTATAAGCGTTTGTTAGTAAGCAGAATTGCACAAAGCATCTAACTGGAACAAGCTATTCTCAATGCTTCAAGTAATGAGTTGATAGTACCTTTTCTAAAAAACTTGACTCACGGTTAATTTGATCAGCGGTGGCTTCTCAATTCAAAAGACAACCATAGATGACAGTTCCAAACTATATATATTTTCTGCTACAATGACAGTGCAGAACTGCATACAGTATTGTCTTTCCCAACTAACAAGTGAGGAGGCGTCTGGTATGGTGGTGGCGCTTTGCAACAGAGGCGCAGCCACGCAAGAACCTTGATGTATCTCATGGCATGGGTCCGTCTCCGGAGCAGGCAAGGCAGCTAGGAGCTGATGACGGCGGTGGCACTTGGATCTGAATATTCTTGAAGTAAATCCTTCATAGGGACGAGGCCGCTTCTTGAGTCATTCATCTACTCAAATAATCACAGTTCAGAGCCAATTGTTCCCTTTCTTCTGAACTTAAAATAGGCATCCCATGTGCAATAGCCAACTGCAACAAGTTGAAAGTTCAGAACTCGAAACAAGCAACAGAAATTTCCCAAATTGGTTATTAAAAATGTGAGGACGAGCAAAAATACCCAGTGGTGTTGACTTTCCTCAAGTTCTGAATATTTTGGCATGTCATTTGTATACAACCACCATATGAATCTCCAAGCTAATTCAAGGCCATGTTTATGCTTCTGCATCTAAAAATGCATGGAATCACTAACTCATAGTTCTACAGATTGAGTGATTCAACAAACCAACTATACACCACTGCCTTTCAAAGATTTAACACTTTTCAGAATCTGAACTGCATGCAAGATCCAAGAAAAGTTACTTCCATAAGATATTTATGGCACAACTTGGGAAGATGATAATTCCCACTTTACAAATTCATATATTGAGGTACCCATAGGCTTGCTACCTTTTCTCTATCAAGAAATCTATCTTGTAACATGGATCGAGGAAAGCTTGGTGAATTCTATATATATAGTTGACTCTATTTGTTATAATAGTAACATTGATAATTCAATTATTTCAAAATGGAGATTGCTAATGAAAATAACTATGACCAATCACTTACCTTCCAAGATCTGAACAGCAACATCTTTCAGCAAGTCTCTGTCCAGCTAGATTGGTTTTTTCAGCACAACTTCACTGAAATAAAGCTGCACCTGTAAATCATCAGAAGATCAATCTGGTTCTTCTCTATGAGTAGTAATTAATTGGATATAGCAAATCATGTGGAAAGAACTACATTATACACAAAAATACAACTTTTTATGTCATAGGTACATTGGATTTACTCATAAACTATTATTCTGAATATACTGCAGTGCTGCTCCTCGCTGCTGGAACAAAGATCCTCTGTATTGGTGGCCCGAACATGTGAAGATAGCGAGAGAGAGTGAAGGCCTGATGCAGCCTCGTTGAGTGGCCGCAGCCATGTTGGAGCCACCCCTTCCTGACAAATCAGACCCCAAAGGGACCTGAGTGCCTTCGGTCAGAAGGAGGAGGCCCCAAAGGGGAGGGTGCCACACCTCCATTGGTCTCTTTCATGTTGTCCAGCTCTTCAGTTATCTCACAGAATACTACAATGTTCTTTTCTCGAAGCACTCAAGTACAATACGATGAAAGAACCAGGATTAATTAATTTGCAACCATACTATTTACATCATCACTTGCTATCTAAATTGTTGCTGTAAATTAAACTATTGCATCATACCCATAAAAGAAAATAAATTACAAGGAACTAAATATCCTAACCCAGCAATCTCATCTTTCGGAAGCTATCCCATTGTCTTGAACTGCATGACAACTTACGCAGTAACAAAATTGTCCAACCATTGAAAAAAACTTGATCTTTTATATTGAAGGCTACAAGTCTGCTAACATTTGCAGCTTGCATCTAGGGTCAAAACTAACAAACAATGATATCTTTAATGTGCGGAAAACCTCTAGAAGTAGTGATATCTTTAATGCAAGTGTGAACTGTACAGACAAACATAGGCAGAAACAACCGAGTACAACACAGTTCCAGTTGTAAACTTGGCGCTCATGGTGCTGCTGTCAACTCAGGTTCAAAGCATCACTAAATGCAATCCAATGAAAACGGGCCGTACTGGAATAAAATGGCCTGATTATCTTTTCCATTTGGAAGTTGGAACTGATTACTCTTTCTTCTTTTACTTTTATTCTACTTTTGAAAGTTCAGTGCAGCCAAAGCACGGTAATAATTAAATATTGACAAGGCTCAGCCATTACCTCTTGTCTCTTGACTGATCTTATGATACTGTGAGAGCAGCGACTACAGTATCAAATGCTCCTTTTTTGCTCAGCTGAAAGGGAACAAAAAACAATTATTGAATCTGAGGGCAGCGACTACAGTATCATATGCTCCTGATCATTTTTACAAAAACAATCGAATTTGGCTTCCCATTCATAATCTAACTATGAACATACTACACCCATGTAGATGCACTAATAAGCCTCCTGAGAAGTACATCTACACGAGTCACACTAACGTCTATACTCTAGGTTCAGAGGGCACATTTTGAATCATATGGCAGCTGATATACTAATAAAACCCCTCAAAAAAAAAAAAAAAAAAAAAGAAAGAGGGAGTCAGGGTGTGCAAAAGAGCAGGGAATTTCCTATAAAGAGAAAAATGTGTATACTTTATATAAAGCAAGAATCAAAGGAAATATCTGATTCTATTTTATGTCACGACAATGAAATATTTGATTTCTATCAATAACTTTGAAATGTAACTTGCTGCTAGGACTGAGTAGCGAACATGGAATTTTTGGCAACAAATAATTTAATTAGAAATTGTAGGCACAGCAATTTTATGAGAATTCAACAAACCTGACTACCTGAGTTGTATGATTGATCACTTTGTATATTGGTACTTTTATCGGAAGGAAGATGCACCCAGGGGCTAGATTAATCAGCAACGCCAGCTAGATTCGATTAGCAATTGATCAGGCTACGGCGGGCGGGTCGACGAGCACAGCGCAAGGTGACAGACCCACGGACTGCTTCACCACCGCGCCCAGATCCGTCCGCATCCTTGCAGCCACCGGCCACCGAAGACGAGCTCGGGGCACGTGGGGCAGTGGACGCCCTGCTGCGTAACGACTCGGTGGACGCCTCCGACGCGCACGATGTGTGCACGTAGCTGCTACTCCCCCGCCACGGTGCCTCGCGGGCACGGGCGCGGTGCAGCAGCATGGACGCCACGGCGCCCGGTCGGGGACGACCGCCTCCACCGGAGGCCCAGACCGCCAGAGGAGAAGGCGAGCTCGGGGAGGACCGGAGTAGAGGAGTGGTGATGGTGGTGAGGAGCGCCGCGCCCTGCTCCGACGGTGTCGGGCGTTTCGAGAACGGTGGGTGCCTCGGTGCCGGCAATAAAGAATTTATAAGCCGCGGTGCCCTCCCCCGATGGCGAGCGCAAGATGGATACGGGACGCAGCGGTTTATCCCGGTTCAGCCAACGGGGCCCTACGTCCAGCGGGGGTGTGTCCCGCTCGTGTTACCTCGGCCAAAGGTGAGCCCGCAAAGGGGGGTTACAGCGGCCGCGGGGAGAGACGCTGGTCTCAAGCCCCACGATCGTGGTTATGGTGGTGGTGGTGTGCGCTTTCCTCCGTGTGAACTGGAGTTGAGCGGGCTCGAATCGAATCCTCTCTAATGAGGCATTACTCCCCCCTTTATAGGAGAAGGAGAGAGATAATGTTTACACCGTGGACACCTAGGTGGCTAATTCCCCAGGGCTGCACCGGTTGCATGTGCGCCGCCGGGGGTCGGGCCGGGCTTGGATGTCGCTTGACGAAGACACGCGTCCCCGATCCGATGGTGGACGTGCCGCCCTTCCGGGCGCGCCCCGAGGGTCCCGTGAGGCGTCCCTCACAATCCGCATGGCGAGGGCCGGTCCCAAAGGTCGCCGGCTATGCGTGTCGTGCCCGGTGGGTCCGCCCATCGTGGCGTTTTTGACGGGTGCTTCCGGGAAATGCACAAGTGTCATCCGGTTTCGTGTGCGGGTGGCGTAACATGTCACCGGTTCAGCTTTTTGCGCCCCATCGGTCGGATTGAGAGACGATTCGGCGCTTCGATTTGGATCGGCGTAATCGATGGCACCGGCGCCGCCGCTGCGGCGACCGCATTGAATGCGGCGGTTTCCCTTCCTCCGGACGGAACCTCCCACGCCCGAGGGCCTGGCGACCCTAGACGGGCTAGTTAGGCTGCCTCACCCGAGGATGGAGAGCTGGTCTCCCTCGGGCGAGGCGGAGTTTTTGCGCCCGAGGGTGGTGAGCTAGGCCACCCTTGGACGAAGCGGAGATTTCTCCCTGGCTGGTGAGCTAGGCCAGCCTCGGACGAAACGGAGATGCGTGGTCGAAGTCCGAGCCATGGTTTGTTCTTTGTCGACGTGGAACGTCATGGTTCGTTGTTTTGCGAGAGGTCCTTGACCTTGTCCTTCGTGAGCGTAATAAGCTCTTTTGCGCCGTGGTGATTCCATTTGGGCCGCTTTGTGGGCCGCGTCAGAGGCCATCGTAGGGCCGATTCCGCGTCGCCGTGAGAGCGCCGTGGCTCCATGGCTCGTCCATCGTCCGTCGGGCCGCCCCTCCGTGCGGGATGATAGCGGGCTAGGTTTTACCGGCCTTGGCAGCCGCCCAGATTCTCACAAAGCTTGGAGAATGTCTCGGGGCCCAATATTTAGGTCCTCGACAAGTAGCCCCGAGCCCCCGAGCGAGTGAGGACTCGCCGGGGTTCCGCCGTTCCCGCCGCCTTGTTGTTTCTCGTGGTGGTTTGTCTACAATGGGTGCGCTGCGCGAGCGCACCCGTTGGGTGTAGTTCCCGAGGCCTCGAATGGAATGGCGGATTCCTTCGAGGTCTTTTATATCTCGCACGCCGGCAAGACCGAAACAGCAAATTGCGCTTATTTGTGCGAGTCTGCTCATTTTTGCGTGGACAGCCCGAGGCCCGCGCTTATGTGCGCAAGGTCGACCTGTGCCTCCTCGACTTTGATCATACGCTCCTCTGTCGCCTCCCGAAAGGGAGGAGGAGGGGAGACACGCCACAATGCCCCGTCACCGAATGTGTCGTGGCTCCGTGAGCGTTGTAGCGGGTCTGTTTAAGCTGGTGCCTCGTGCCCTTTGCCGGAGCAAGGGTCGGCTATGTGATCCGTGATTCACCCCATGAGAACCTCAACGGACCGCTTAGCGTATCCCGGGGTTTGGGCGACCAACCCCCGAGGGCCCGTGGGGCCTCCCACGGATGGGACATCTCTATAAGCAAAGACCCGCGGGCCTTAAACACGTTCGGGGAAGTCCAGAGCCCCCTGGGGCCCGGTATAGCCGGGTTGTGCATTTCCTCCCCGTCCCCTGGCTCGGGTTATCCCCGAGGCGATCAGAAAACCCCTCGTGGCCCAGCCCCGCAACCTCGAACGTAGGGGTGTGTCAGCCCGAGGCTCGTTTGGTTTCGCCGGGGCGGGAACCGTCAACGGACTGACTTTTTGGCCCTCGTGGCCGGGCGCTGCTGGATATGGGTGGCCGGACGGTTTTACCCTCGACCGGAAGACGAGGCGCGTCTAGTCGCCGCCCAAGGTGGCGCGATCAATGCGCAGGCCTCGATGGGACGCGGCCCTTACGCCTTCTTGTCGTGGGGCGGAGATCGAGGGCTCCGCCAAGGTGCATTAATGCGCCCGACGGTTCCACCGCGCGCTTGGCCGTTGGATGAGCGGTTTCGTTCCATCGGTGGCCGCCCATTCCAGAGTCGGTTTGGTTGCCCAGGCCGGCGGTTTGCCTTCCCTTCCCTATAAATATGGGGGTTGCCGCTGGCGCGATAGTTGCTCCTTTGCTCTTGCCATCGCCTTCTTGCCTTCTTGCCGCAAAAGAATCGAGATAGAGAGATAGTGGGGGAGAGATTAAGGGAGAGATTCACTTGCCTTGCGCTTGTGTGATCGGGGTTGCTAGCGGTTGCCACCCTTCGCCTCCCTTTCATCCATGGCGAAGTCGTAGCGGTGACGGCGCGAGGGAGGTGCTCGATGCCGAGCCGTGGCGAGGACGATGGCGACGGAGGAGAAGCTCCAGCGTCTCATCGATGAAGGGCTTCTTCGCCCCCGCACCGATGAAGCGCGGCCGAGTGGATTGCTCCGGATTGGACCGAGGAGGAGCCCAACCCTCCCGATGGCTACGTGGTGAGCTTGATGGATCTTCACCGGCGCGCTTTCTGCATGCCGGGCAGCCGGTTCATTCGGGCGATCCTCCACTACTATGAAATCGAGCTTCATCATCTGCCCCGAACTCGATCTCCCAGGCCGCCATCTTCGCCACCCTTGTGAGGGATTCCCCGGGATCGAGCCGCATTGGGACCTCTGGTTGTGGTTCTTCAAGGCGGACCTTACCACCGCCTCGCTTCGCGCAGGGCCAACCACGGAGGGCGCCGCGCGGGAGGCTGTGGCGCCCAAGTCCGCCGGAGCGTGGCGAAAGCCAAACCGAGATGATGGGTACATCGTCTCCAAGCTCACCTCCTCCAACAAGGGGTGGCAAGATCGGGTGGTTCTACCTCCGCAACGACGAAACGCGCTTCCGTGTACACCGGGCGTGTCCTCAAGCACGCCTCGCAGAAGTGGAACCGGGGTCCCCTGGAGGATCATCATCGGTTGGAGGGCCTAAGGCAGCGGTCCCCGCGGCTCCGAGGGAAGGACGTGAATGCTGCTGCCGTGGGTCGCCGCTTTCCATCGGCGTCGGGTGTTGCCGTTGATGGCTCGCCCTTTGCTCATGTGCCGATGACCCCGAGGCCGCCGGGTCTTGGTGCGTGCGGATGTCGCCTTCGCTTTCCACCGATGGCTCGGCCAAGAGGGTGAGGGATGCGTTGGGGTCCAACACCCCCGACACATATCCCGAGATCCCCATGCGCCCGACCGAGGGTATGTCTCCCCGTAAGTGCTTCTTGGCTTCGGTGTCCTTGCATTGCTTCGGTGCATTGTCGCCATGGCGCTTCTCACTCTTTCTTCCCCGTAGGGGTCGGGCTCGAACTACCGCGACTCCCCTCGCCCCCGTGCGGCATTGGATGCCGATCACCGGGCGGGCGAACCGTGGCTCGAACGAGCTACAAATGGCGTTGAAGCGTTGAAGAAGGAGGAGAAGAAGAAGAGAAACGCGGTCAGAAGAAGCGCCGGGCCGAAAGGCGGGCGGGCGAAGTCACCCGACACCTCGACCACCGAAGAGGACGAGGATCCGAGGACCAGCCAAGCGTGAACTCGCCGGATGATTACATGGCGGCTCGGATGGACCGAGCCATGGGGCTCCCGACCAAGTCGGGCTTCGCGTTCTGCCCGAGCCTCGAGCCTCGAGGCGTCGGGGACTGCTGACACCCGTCGCCCAAGGGCTCTTCCCCGCCGAGTCCTCGTGACCATTGGCGCGGCCATGTAGGCACCCCGGGCGGCACGGGGTGAGGCCCGGCGGGAGGAGTCGACGCCTCGCCGCGGTACCCGCGCCGCTGGCACGGTTCGGGACGAGCCGGCGACTTCGTCCCGATCCAGCCCCCCCCGTGCGTAGGCGTGCCGTGGGGGAGACGGCGCTGCCGAAAGTGCGACGCCGAGGTCGCAGCCATCCCGAGCCTCGTCCACGCGCGAGGGCGATCCCTCGGCTTCGTGAGTTTCCTTTCGCCTTTGCAATCTTGATTTTCTTCTCGCGTATGGTTGCCTTGTTTTGACGTGCGCTTGACTTTAGGAAATGAGGGGCCGCTTCGCTGCTTCGCACCCCAAGAAGGCCCTAAAGGCTAGTGCACAATCCTTCGCCGCCAGCAGAGCCGGGGTCGCCCGGCCAAGATGCCTCGCGCCCGAAGTCCGAGTCCTCCCCGTGGTGCCGGCCCCCCGAGCCCTGCAAGTGGGGTCGGTCCCAAACCCGACCGCGAGGCCGCGCCGAGGCGGCACAGCCCATGGTGGCGATGGTGGGTTGGTCGCCCGGCCGATGGTGATCGACACGGAGAGCTGGGTCGCGCCCACGTGACACCAGCTCGGTGCCCCGGCAAGTGGCGCGCCCGCCGGCTGAGGTCGGCCGCCCACCCCGAGGAGGCGGTCCCCTTTGTTCGGGAGTTCTCGCAAGAGGAGCTCTTCGACGCGGTGGAGACGCGCAAGTCTCCGCTGCTGCGGCCGGCCGCCGACCCCGGGGCGCATGAGCCGCATAACCCCGACTTCCCCCGCTGCTCCACGTGTCCGGGTTCGAGGCGCCCTTGGCGGCGTCGCCTTCGCCATGACGAGGATCGGTGCCTCGTGGTCGCCTCCGAGGGCCCCCGGACTTCTACCGTCCGGGTTCCCAGAGCTACGGAGCCGCCGGTGGGGGAGATGTATCCTCTCGAGCCGACTTGCCGGGCGGTCCGCCTCTGACCCTGGGCGAAATGCCCGGGGGTCCTGCTGCCGCGGTTGTCGATGATCGTCCCGAGGTCTTGGAGTGGAGGACCCATGAGCAGATCCGTCGCCGCCGCCGAGGGCCTAGCGAGGATCGGGGAGACCATAACCGGCCGCCTCCCGCTAAGTCGACGCGGTAATCTTTGATGGCCATCCCCGCCGCATGTCCTTTGTGCTTAAGTCTTGATGAGTAGTATTGTCGCTGCAGACTCTCCGTCGCTTCGCCCGGAGAAGTCCGAGCTCCTTCGCCGAACGTCCCGAACCGGAATGCCCTTGGTCAAACTCGGGTGAAGTTGATCGAGGCCCGTAGCGAGACCTCCCGGGCTTGCCCCCTCGCCGAGGAAAGGGAGTCCCAGCGGCGGACCCCGAGGCCGAGCTGATCAAGGCCAGTCCGAGTCCAAAGAAGATGGTACCGACATGGCTCGATGAGCCACGATTTTGAGGAGGCTCGACCCAGTCCCTTCGTGTTCTCAAGGAGGCCCATGACGAGCGGGACCGATCCCGGAGGAGGCGACGGCAGCGGAGATGTGCGACGCCTTGAACACTCGCATCGACGAAGTTGGTGTCCGAGGGCGAGACCCTCAGAAGGAGAAAGAGCGGCTTCGTAAGTCGATCGCCGAGGAGCACAATGCCATGCTGGGCCGGGCGGCCGGGTGCCAGGGTGCGTCCTTATCCTCGGTAAGCTTTTCCGTTCTTGATTACTTCGCTTTGCCGATGCCATCTTTGCCGGGCGCGCTGCCGGGCGGAGAAGGTCCGACCGAGGCCGTGAGACAACGCCGCCACGCTGCCTGTGGGCCGGAGCAAGAGCGTAAGTCATACCGAGCCGGAGGATGCCCCGCTCGACTTCGTCCGCCGCTTTGGGGGACAACCTAGAGGTTGGTCCCACAGCTCGCAGTCGCCTGAGCGCCGTGGGCGGCTATCTTCGGTCCGAGCTCCGGAGCGCCTTCCGGAACGGCATTCGCACATGCCTGGCGGTGGTCTGCTCCCACTTCCCGATGGAGTCCAAGACGCTGGACGGTGTCGCTGGCGGGCTTCTTCCTCGGCTCCGGCGATGAGGAGGAGGTTGATCCCGCCGAGAGGGATGCCGCCAAGACCCAAAGTCTATATAACTTTGTGGATGGCGCCGCGACTCGCTGTCCTCGCGCTTTGAGGACGAGGTGTGTCCCCCGCATCCCCATAGAGTCCACCTACGAGGCGGATACGGAGATGGTGGTCGCCATGTCCGAGGATGCGCCGAGGGGTCCGACGCCACCCTCGGGAGAAGCAGCCGCCGAGGGCGTTGCTCGTGCCGAAGCCTCCTCGTCGGCCGGCCGTGAGGCACAAGTAGATGAGGCCTCCCTTGCCCCCTGATCCTTCCTTGCATGAAAAGATTGGAGCTTGTGAGATGGATGTGTATAAACAATGGCGCCGCCCGAGGTCTATGGCCTTGGCGGGTGCACTCATGTTTTAAGGTTGCGTTCCCGAATCTCTCGCTTATTGTGTGGCCGGGTCGCTTGCTTTCTCCGCCGCGAGATAGTAACCGTGGACGCCATCGGGCAGTCCATACGGGTGCCACTAGGGGCGATCCGCTTGCCTCTCGGTTATCTTGCTTTGGATTTGTGCGTCGCGACCTTCGCAACTTAAACGATTAATTTGAGTATGCGCGAGAAAACTTTTTTCCCGAAAAAAAGTTTTGAAAAAGAGGGGTCCCCCGAGGGGGTCCCCATGTAGCCCCCCGAGGGAGTTTTAGTCTTGTCTTTGGGCGAGGCTAAGACTCCTTGAGGTTTGCACAAGAAGCACTTTTTTCGTAAAAGATGTAGATCTTCTATTGAGTGAAAAAAACACTAATGTTTGGCTTCTAGTGCGGAATTTAAGGGTAGAAGCGACGTAGTCGTTCTATGTTCCAGCGTTGGAGTAGACTTCGCCCTTCTCGTTCTTCAACTTGTAGGTTCCGGGCCTTAATGTTTCGGGCGATGAAATAAGGCCCTTCCCAGGTGGCGTGAGTTTGTGACGCCCTTTGTTGTCTGTCTTCACCCGAGCACGGGGTCGTTGACTTGAACTCCCGAGGCTTCAGCGCTTGGCATGATACTTGCGCAGAGCTTGTTGGTATCTCGCCGAGTGCGAGAGCGCAACGCCTCGGGCTTCATCAACTTGGTCAATGGAGTCTTGCCTCGCCCCGCTGGTTGCCTTGCTCGTGTAGGCTCGCAGCCTCGGGGACCCATATTTGATGTCCGTGGGCAAGATTGCCTCAGCCCCATAGACTAGAAAGAAAAGGGTCTGAACCCCGTGGCTCGCTTTTCGTTGTTCGAAGGCTCCATAGAACCGACGGCAGCTCTTGGTACCATCTTTTCGTATTGGTTCAGCTGATTGAAGATCCTCGGCTTGAGCCCTTGCAGATCATGCCGTTGGCACGCTCCCACTTGACCGTTGGTCTTCGGGTGAGCTACGGCCGAGGTATCCACTCGGATGCCATAGTCGCCGCAAAAAGTCGAGGAACTTCTTCCCCACGGTTGGTTCCGTTGTTCCGTGATGATGGAGTTCGGGACTCCAAAACGGGAAATGATATTCGTAAAAGAATTTCACCGCTTTCCCGTGTGAGGGTTCACCACGGCTCGGGCTTCGATCCATTTGGAGAACTTGTCAATGGCGACTAGGACGTGAGTGTGTCCTCCGGGCGCCCTTTTCAGGGGCCCAATCATGTCGAGTCCCCACACTGCAAATGGCCACGTAAGAGGTATGGTTTGCGCGTGCTTGAGCCGGGAGGTGCGCCCCGCGTAGAATTGGCATTCCTTGCAGGTACGCACGACTTGGTTCGCGTCTCGCACCGCCGAGGGCCAGAGAAGCCTTGCCTCAAGACTTTACCGACTAGAGTCCTTGCGGGCGGCGTGATGACCGCATTCCCCCCGCGGTGGGTGTTAACGAGCAATTCTTGGCCTTCACCGGGGGTATGCATCGCATGTATACTCCCGAGGCTCCTCTCTTGTAGAGTTCCCCTTTCTCTCCAATCAGTGTGAAGGACTTCGCCCTTCGGGCTAACTGGCGAGCCTCGGTCTTGTCCTCGGGTAGCTCTCCTCGGGTGAGGTACTCCATCAGCGGTTTTCTCCAGTCAGGGACTGGGTCGACCGCCATAGCTTCGGTGTGGCTTGCCGTGGTGCCGCCCTCATGAGCCCCGAGGGTACTTCCGAGGGGGTGTACTTGACCGAGGGTTTATTGAGGTCTCGGTGAGGACGCTCGGGAACGGTACCTCGGGTTGCCGCGACCTTGGCCGCCATCCGCGGCCTCGTTGTAGCGTCTCGGCGTATGCTTGTGCTCAAGCCCATGGAACTTTTCCTCCAATTTGCGCACTTCCCGACAATACGCCTCCATCTTCGGTCGGGGCACGCCGAGGCCTTCATGACTTGGTCGATGACCAATCGCGAATCCCCGGTTTCCAACCATCGGATTCCGAGGTCCGCCGCGATCCGGAGACCGTTGACCAGCGCCTCGTATTCTGGCGACGTTGTTGGAGGCAGGAAAATGCAGCCGGATGGCATACCTCGTGTGAACCCCGAGGGGGGAGATGAAGACAAACCAGCCCCCGCGCCTGCCTTCATCATGGATCCATCGAAATACATGGTCCAAAGACTCGCCCGATGGGTGCGGGGGTAGCCGTGTATCGGTCCATTCGACCACAAAGTCGGCTAGGACCTGGATTTGATCGCCTTTGCGGGGCAGGAATGATATAGTTTCGCCCATGAGCTCCACCGCCCACTTCGCCACTCTTCCCGCGGCCTCTCGGTTTTGGAGGATCTCCCCGAGGGGGAACGAGGATACCACGGCAACTGGGTGCGCGAGGAAGTAGTGGCGAAGTTTCCTTCGTGTCGGTCACGATGGCGTATAATAGCTTGTGCATCCGCGAAGTACCTCGCCTTGGTGTCGGAAAGCACTTCACCGATGAAGTAAACAGGGCGTTGTACCGGCAACGTGTGCCCCTCTTCCCGACGCCCACTACGACCACCGCGCCGACCACCCAGGTAGTGGCGCGACGATAAGAGCAGGGTTTCTCCCGGATTTGGCGGTACCAGACCGGTGGGTTTGTCGAGCTTCTTGAGGTTGCCGAGGGCCTCTTCGGCCTCGGGGTCCAGGCAAAGCGCTCGGACTTGCGAAGGAGCCGGTAGAGGGGCAGGCCCTTCTCCCCGAGGCGTGAGATGAACCTGCTTAATGAAGCCAGGCAGCCCATGACCTTCTCGTACTCCCTTGAGATCTTGGATCGACCCATCTTGGTGATCGCGTCAACCTTGGTTGGGTTTGCTTCGATGCCTCGTTGAGAGACGATAAAACCCAGCAAAGATCCCTCTGGGACCCCGAATACGCATTTTTCGGGTTGAGCTTGACTCCCTTCTTGTTTAGGCACTTTCGGTTTCCCCGAGGTCACCCACGAGGTCCGACGTTTTCTTGATTTGACCACTATGTCGTCGACGTAGGCCTCCACGATCCTTCCAATGAGTTCCCCGAAGATGATTTGCATGCACCGCTGGTATGTTGCCCCAGCGTTCCTCAGCCCGAAGGGCATGGTGAGGTAGCAATACATCCCGAAGGGTGTTATGAACGAGGTCGCGTCTTTGGTCGGACTCTTTCATTTTGATCCGTGATAACCGGAATACGTGTCAAGAAAGGACAACGTTTCACATCCCGCAAAGGAGTCGACAATTTGGTCGATTCGAGGCAAAGGAAAGGGAACTTTCGGACATGCTTTGTTGTGACTAGTGTAGTCCACACACATCCGCCATTTCCCATTCTTTTTCTCTACTAATACAGATTAGCTAACCACTCGGAGTGGAATACTTCTTTTATGAATCCGGCCTCCGGTAGCTTGTGGATCTCCTCGCCGATGATCTTCCGCTTGGAGTCATCAAAACGGCGCAAGCGCTGCATGACTGGCTTTGAGCCCGGCCGGATGTCTAGGGATGCTTCGGCGACATCCCTCGGTATGCCCGGCATGTCCGAGGGTCCCCACGCAAACGTCTTGGCATTCGCGCGGAGGAAGTCGACGAGCACGGCTTCCTATTTCGGATCCAGGTCCGAGCTGATGGTCAGCAGCTTCTCCTTCGGGTTCTTGGGATCGAGTGGGATCTTCTTGGTGCCCGAGGAGGGCTCGAAGCTCCCAGCGCGGCGCTTGGCCTCATGCTCGATCGTGATTTCGTCAAAGCTTCTCTTCGCGTCGGCGATGAGTGCCTCGGCAATGGCGAGTGCCTCGGCATACTCCACGCTCTCCACGTCGCACTCGTATGCATGATGGTGCGAGGGGCCAATCGTGATGACACCCTTCGGCCCCGGCATCTTGAGCTTGAGGTACGTGTAGTTCGGGACGGCCATGAACTTGGCGTAGCAGGGCCGCCCGAGGAGTGCGTGGTAAGTACCGCGGACCCCAAGGATCTCGAATGTGAGAGTCTCTTGCCTGAAGTTCGAGGGGGTCACCGAAGCAAACCGGTAAGTCGATCCGCCCGAGGGGCTTTAGCCGCTTGCCGGGGGCGACGCCATTGAATGCCGGCCCTCCGTGGCGGATCTTGGACTTGTCTACCCCGAGGAGGTCGAGGGTTTCTTCGTAAATGAGGTTGAGGCTGCTCCCTCCGTCCATAAGGACTTTGGTGAGCCGAGTGTGGGCGATGATGGGATCCACCACTAGTGGATAAGCCCCCGGGTTTCGGGATGTGCCGGGGGTGATCCGACCGGTCGAAGGTGATGGCCTGGTCCGACCACTTGCGCAGCCGGGGTTCTTGGCTCCGCGGCATAGACCTCCCGACACTCCTTCTTCTTTGCCGCCCGCGGACATGTTCTTTGGTGCTGCCGCCGAAGATCATGAAGCGCTTATTCACCTTCGGGAACTCCTCGTTGCCCTTGGCGCCACCCTCGGGGAGCCTCTTCCTCTTCACCCTCGTGGATGGCCTTGAGCTTGGCGAAATGTTGGCGTACCCTCTTGCACTCCCGAGGGTATGCTTGACCGGGTAGCTATGGTTACGGCATGGCTTCTTGAGCATGTCATCGAAGGTTTCTTGTGGCGGGGGCTCGGGGGCCCCTTGCGATCGACCGCAGCCACCATGTCTTCATCGTCCGCTTGGGCGGCGTGGCCCTTGCCCTTGCGGCTCTTATCTTTCTTCTTTTTTCTTCTTGCTCTCCCGAGGTTGCGATCCCTCGGGCTCCTCTTCCTTGCGCTTTCCCTTGCGAGCCCCGATTGAACAGAGCCCCGACAGCCTCCTCACCGGGCGAACTTGGTGGCGATGTCCATCGCCTCGTTTGCCTCGGTGGGAGTCCGGGCCCCGGCTTCTTCACGAGGTCTCGGCAAGTGGTGCCGGCCAAGAAGGCCCGATGACGTCCGAATCCGTCACACTAGGAGCTCGGTCCGCCGCTTGGAGAAGCGCCGGATGTATTCGCCAGGGATTTGTCGGATTTTTGTCGGCAGCCGAGATCCCACGAGTTACCCGGTGTAGGTATGTGCCCTAGAAGTTACCGCGAAGGTTCTCACCAAGTCCGCCCGGTTTGATATGAGGTTGGGTGGAAGGTGTTCCGCCCAAGCTCGGCGGACTCGAGAGGTACAGGGGCAAATTTCGATTATCACTTTGTCATCATGTGCCCCTCGCGAACCGGCATGCCAGTAGATAGTCGTCCAGCCATACCTCGGGGACGAGTCTCTCCCGTGTACTTCTCGAGATGGCTCGGGGCCTGAAACGCGCAGGAGTGGTGCCCTCCCGATGTCCCCCGGGTGAAGGCCTAAGGCCCGGCGACCGGGAGTACCCCTCGGTCCTCTCGACCGCCTCAGTGCGCCCGTCCCGCTTGTCGTCCCCGAGGCGAGCCACCTCGCGTGGCGAGCCAGCCGCCGCTCGATCGTCCCCGAGGTCGGGCGCCGGCTATGCCATCAAAGTGCGGGTCTTCTATGCGTTCCCAGACTGGGCGGTTGCAACGGTTGTCGTCCAGGCGCTCCCGGACTGGCCTTGCCGGGGCTCGGCTCTGATCCGGGTGGACGGAGCCCTGCCGACTTCGCCCAGATTCCTCTCGCCGCCGTGACGTCACGGCCCGATCCCGGGAAGCGGAACTCTCTGCCTGTTGCACCGCCGCCTTGTCAAGGAGTTGACGGAGGCCTTCCCGTATGCGCCCGCCCCTCGGTAGTGGAGGGCTCGGGCATTTCACCAAGATGGCGCCGCCGCCACGCTGAGGCCGGCTCGTTGAACGGGCCGCTATATGCGGGGATTGAGGCACTCCAGCCGGTCCGCCACGTCCGCCGCCATTGTGAGCTTGAGGTGCCCCTGGGGCCTGCTCGCGTTGAGCCTGCTCTCGCCGGATGTTCTGCTCCAGTCGCCGGAGTCGGGCAGATTCCGCCCGGATTCGTTCCTGCAGATCTCGTAGCTGGGCGTTTTGGCCGGCAGGTGCCGGCGCCGCTACCGGATGGACCGGGGCAGAAGCCGCCGGCGCTGGAGCTCGTCGTGGCGGTACGTCCGCGTCATCTTCGCTGGAGACGTCAGTGAACTGGCCATCCTGTGGTGGGACCTCGACATTGAAGCATTCCCGCGTGGGGTCATAGTACTCGTCTTCATCGTCGGTGCACGGTGCGCCGAACGTCTGGAGGAGGTTTCGATTCTCCGGACGGTAGAGCGAGTCCCTCAGCTCCCGGGACCAGGTCCCGATTGAACCCGGAGGGGGTGGCATGACGGGGTCGTCCCGCGTCCTCTGGAGGATGCGCTTACTCGAAAGTGAATGTCCATGGGATAACGCTCCGTGGAACGGCGGGTGGTCCGCTCGTGCTCTCCTCGCGAAGGCTTCGGCCGAGGTTTCAAGCCGGCAAGGATTCACCGGGACTCCCTCCGTGATGACCGGAGCGGAGGCGTTTTCCCGACGATTAGGGTTTCGGGGTACCCTACCACGAGCGGGTGGCGGTAAGGTATTTCCCCGGGGCCTAGGGTTCCCGGGAGCCCTTCGCGAGTCGGCGCCGGGGATACGTCGACGGATTCGAATCCGTTGTTTGACGCGCTTTGCGCGCTGATGGGTCCGCCTTTGCCCGGCGGCGTGATGATGGGCTGCCGCGGCGGCGATGCTGCCCTCCCTTCTACCCGGCGTCGGGCGTAAGGATCATCTCGTAGTTGTGGCCGAAAGCCGCAAATGCCGGCGTTCAAGAACAAGCGGTGGTGTTCCGCGCGGAGCTCGTGCTTCGGCGAGCAGGGTGGTGGGAAACGGCGGAAACGCCATGAGGGCTGATGGAGATGCAGATTGCACACGGCGCCCCTACCGGGCGCGCCAACTCGCCGGGCGTTTCGAGGAACGGTGGGTGCCTCGGTGCCGCAATAAAGAATTTATAAGCCGTGTGCCCCTCCCTCGATGGCATAGCGCAAGATGGACACGGACGCAGCCGTTTATCCCGGTTCAGCCAACGGGCCCTACGCCCAGCGGGGGTGTGTCCTGCTCGTGTTACCTCGCGCTCAAAGGTGAGCCTGCAGAGGGGTTACAGCGGCCGCATGGGGAGAGACGCTGGTCTCAAGCCCCACGATCGTGGTTATGGTGGTGGTGGTGTGCGCTTTCCTCCGTGTGAACTGGAGTTGAGCGGGCTCAATCGAATCCTCTCTAATGAGGCATTACTCCCCTTTTATAGGAGAAGGAGAGAGATAATGTTTACACCGGTGGACACCTAGGTGGCTAATTCCCGAGGCTGCACCGTTGCATGTGCGCCGCCGAGGGGTCGGGCCGGCTTTGGATGTTGCTTGACGAAGACACGCGTCCCGATCCGATGGTGGACGTGCCGTCCTCGGCGCGGCCCCCGAGGGTCCCGTGGAGGCGCCCTCACAATCCGCATGGCGAGGGCCGGTCCTGCGAGGTCGCCGGCTATGCGTGTCGTGCCCGAGGGTCCGCCCATCGGGGCGTTTTGACGGTGCTCGGAAATGCACAAAGGTCATCCTGGTTTCCCGTGCCGGGTGGCGAACATGTCACCGGTTCAGCTTTGCGTCCCATCACCGGATTGGGAGACGATTCGCGCCTCGATTTGATCGGCATAATCGATGGCACCGGGCGCCTCGCCGCCGCGGCGACCGCATTGAATGCGGCGGTTTCCTTCCTCCGGACGGAACCTCCCACGCCCGAGGGTCGGCGACCCTAGACGGGCTAGTTGGGCTGCCTCACCCGAGGATGGAGAGCTGGTCTCCCTTGGGCGAGGCGGAGTTTTTGCGCCCGAGGGTGGTGAGCTAGGCCACCCTCGGACGGCGGAGATTTCTCCCGGGGCCGGTGAGCTAGGCCAGCCCTCGGGCGAAACGGAGATGCGTGGTCGAGTCCGGAGCCATGGTTTGGCTGTTTGCCGCCGACGTGGAACGTCATGGTTCGTTGTTTTGCGCAGGTCCTTGACCTTGTCCTTCGTGAGCGTAATAAGCTCTTTGCGCGCCGTGGTGATTCCATTTGGGCCGCTTTGTGGGCCGCCTCAGAGGGCCATCCGTAGGCCGATTCCGCCGCCGTGTGAGCCGCCGTGGCTCCATGGCCTGGTCCATCGTCCGGCCGGGCCGCCCCTCCGTGGCGGGATGATAGCGGGCTAGGTTTTATCGGGCCTTGGCAGGCCCGGCAGATTCTCACAGTTTGGAGAATGTCTCGGGGCCCAATATTTAGGTCCCCGGCAGACGGCGACAGATCCGTGCCTCGGGAGTCCAAATCGTGGCACCGGAGGTCGGGTCCGAGGAGGATGCTCGCCGCCGCCATCTTGACGCCGAAAAGTTGAGCTACAGCACCTTGGGGGTCGGGAGGAGAAGGGAAAGGAGGAAGCAATTGCAGCAGGTCCTTTTTGGGCACCGCTGCGAGTGGCCACCACCGCTAGCCGGAGAGCGGCGGCAGCGGCCGGGAACCGGCGGCGCTTGCGGAGGGGAACTGGCGGCGCCGGGCGGAATCGCCCAGCCGTCTTCAAGGGACGACGTAAAAGGGGATCATGGCGGTTTTTTTTATCGTGAGTGGGGAGTGCCGGGCCCATGCTCGTGCTTGGGGCGTGGTGAAAGTCAGGGGACCACACGGCGGGGGAGATGAGGGGAGCCGGGTGGAGCGATACTGCGGCGGTTGTTTCACTTCACCGGGGACGATTCCTTTTCCAATGTTTTAGCTGTAGAGATATCAACAAAGCTCGGTATTTCATAGCACATATTTTGCGATGTAGGCATATTTGCGTGCAATCGTGGTCGATATACGTGTATTTCTAGACTCTCAAAAAATAGTGTCGGACAACATGCCACATTAGATCTGCAAGGGATATGGACCGACAGTGAACTACTTATAAAGTTTACGGACCCGGAATAAACTTTTTGAGATTTGATGGACCTAACCGAAACAGCCGCCAAAGTTAATGGACATCTGAGTCGTTCAAGTCGGCAATATAATACAAATAGTAGTTGTCCCAGTGCTACAAAGCAATTGCATTGATGAGACACTTGAATTGATGAGTGACCATAAGACACCATATGTAAAGCTTTAGAGCAGACACCAATCCGTGAGTCCACCGTGTTCTCGTCTCCTCTCATCACCATGGCAGCTATTGCTGAAGATCGTCAACTGCAGCATGCCGCCGAGAGAGAAGCTGCGTTACCGACGAAATTGGAGTTGGGCGTGGAGGCGGGACTGAAGAGGATGGCTCCTCCTGTCTGATTAAAAGCGTGAGGCACCTCAGCAACAGTGGCTTTACCGAGCTACCAGAAAGGTACGTCCTGCCGGACCCCGACCGTCCCGGCGACGGTCTCGGCATGGTGAAGCTCCCCGTCGTCGACCTGGCGCGCCTGACCGATCCTGCCCACCGTGCTTCCGAGCTGGAGACGCTGGACGCCGCATGTCGCAACTCTGGATTCTTTCAGGCTAGTACACTGCACACTGCACAGGCCTGCCATCCATCTTCTTTGTTTCCATGGATCTGGAGACCTAGCTAAGCGTATGCATGCTTGCATGTGTACACAGGTGGTGAACCATGGGGTGACCGGCGAGCTGATCGACGGGTTGCTGGGCGTGGCGCGGCGGTTCTTCGAGCTTCCGTTGGCGCGGCGGGTGCGGTACATGTCGCCGGACGTGCGGTCGCCGGTGAGGTACGGCACCAGCTTCAACCAAGCCAAGGATGCCGTGCTCTTCTGGCGCGACTTCCTGAAGCTAGGCTGCCAGCCGCTACACGCCGTCGTCGAATCGTGGCCTGACCAACCCGCTGATCTCAGGTACATAATTAATAAGGTTTATGATCTACACGTCAATCATTACTTCAGCACATCGACAGCGCACAACCACAAAAAATTTTAATTAATCTAGCTATGATTGTGCCGTCAATCTATTTTTAAAATGTAAGCCGTACGTCCTATTATAGCATCTTCAAGAGTTAGCAAACGGTTTTTGCTGCAAACCCACACCCAATCCTTGGTTTTTGTCAACAAACATTAAGAAAAAATACTCTCCAATAACTTCCTATTTCACCTCTCAATTTTTTCGCACTAGGAAAAAGCAGCCTAATTAATGATGTTGATATACACGTGGCCGGTATTCAACTCGGCCAATCCTAAGAGGCTAAGACCGAAGAACATGGGGAAGAATAACGAGTATAACATGGTTTCTGATGCAAACGTACAAGAGAAAATGAAAGTATAAAAGAAGTTAGACTGATTTTTAGAAATAGTTTGGGATTTTCTGCAAAATTACCTTCTATCTTTTATGAGTGAGATTTTGCAAACTGTAGGAAAAAAAGATAACAAATATTCTCACATGTTTTTTAGTCATTTGGAGAAGTCATTAATTTACCAAGTGATATTCATTGCAGTATTGAGATGCTCTTAGTAGCAATGAATATATTAACATTTCTATAGTTTATTATAAAATTGCCAAGTTCATAATATGGGACTTGGTAAAATGGAATATTTGTTTTTAGTCGGCGGTATATATTTTATCCCAAAATTGCATCTTATTTTGTGGCAATTTACTGATCGACATAATCTGCAATTTTCAGCCTTGAGAACAAAAGCCATTAGATAAAAGCACAAGCATGAAAAAAATCTAATCAGCTGTGTTGGCACAAAGACAATTAACATTTACAATTGTTCTACAATCAGAGACAAGGACAAAAATTTGATATGTTATGGTACAAAAGACAAATAACAAATCACAAAATTAGCAAAAAAAAAATATCTTAAAATTTAGGCTTTTGAAATACAAGAAAAGTGCTATAGTAAACAAACACAAATTTGACCTTCAATATGTGATCAAGCAGGAAGGAGTAACATGCAGCCAAAACATTGTCAAGCCCATAGCTAGTTGTAACTTTCAAGAACTATTAGCCGACACAACAATTAGCTATGCTTGGGAAGAGTAGTAGAAACTGGAGGCTTATGGAAACAGTAATGAAATTGAATGCAGGGAAGTGGCAGCCAGGTACGCCATGGCGAACCATGAGCTGTTCATGGAGCTCATGGAGGCATCACTAGAGGCTCTGGGCATCCCCACCTGTCATAGTCAGAGTTTTCTAGGGGAGTTGGAGGCTGGGTACTCGCAGATTATGCTCAACTGCTACCCGGCGTGCCCGCAGCCAGACCTCACGCTTGGGCTGCCGCCACACTCAGATTACTGTCTCTTCACACTCCTGCTGCAGGACCAAGTGCAGGGTCTCCAGATCTTGCACCATGGCCACTGGCTCACCGTCGATGCCGTCCCAAGGTCCATCGTAGCCAACGTCGGCGACCACCTCGAGGTAATTTGCATATATATTTGTATACTATTATATACGTTTTAAAACTATATGCATGTATACTATTATTATACTTCTACTTATATCCCAAGAGACTAGTATTCGGTTTTCTTGTAAGTCTACATCACCATGAAATATAGTTTTGTAATGTATCTATTTGTAACCATAAAGTCCATTTAATATATTTGATTAAACAAAAAGTAGTTTTATACATAGAGCAAAACTAAATTATCGCTCGTTTTGGAGTGGAGCTACCACCCAATTACTCATAGCCATGTACAGTATCTAAATATGTGCACTACCGCACAGGAGACCTCTACCGAAGCGTCAAACTTTGTACCGAGAGCCCAATCAAAAGCGCTCGGTAGAGTCTACCTCTGCACGTGGATTTGTTCTCACGCACAAATGGGTAGGCCGTTGCTTTTTAACTTTAGCTTTTCACCAGTGGAGTCTGATATAAACCTGAATTAATAAATAGGACTCTCAGATCCAATAGGGACTAGACAAATGCAGAACTGAAGTAAAAAAGAAATATATGTGGAGCGAGCAGGTACGAGGTGGCTGAAAAAGTTAAACTAGTTGTTTTACGTAGTACTGTTCAGTTAGTGCATTAAGACAAAATGCTGATCAAGTACTTGTACATATAATACAAGTTGACACAGTGAGCTGTCCAGATATGCATCATCCACTTCAACTTATCTAATATCCAAGGATTAGGTAGGTCACGTCATCTTCCATCTTCAGTTGTCTAATAGGCTCAGTTTAACAAACAGCAACAATAAAAAGTTTCCTATTTGTGTACACCAAACACCTGTCATAAGCTTAGGGCTTCTTTGATGTGTATGTGGTCTCAGTCCTGCGTACATCTGTCGTCTGCAAAAATCTTGGGTCGGCGCAGATTCACTAGAAATTGTTATCCTCTCCCATTACCTGGCCGACCCGGGTTGTCGTCCAAGCAGATATAGTAACTTAGTAAATAGTAAGGCAGCCCTGTTGCTATCAAAGTCATAGTCAGATGGAACCTAGACCAATAATCATTTGCCAACCTAACGGTATAAGATAAAATGTACAAAGCTAGCTTTGTACATTTTATTACTCACACTCTTTTTAACGTGGCACAGGATAGAATGATACGGTCTATTATTATATTACACTTCGAGAATTCATTTGCTTTATATTATATTATTTATACTTCCTCCATCCCAAATTGTAATTCATTTCCGGCGTTGTGCATTAAGTGGTAAGCGACGTTCCCGCCGACGACGAGGCGCCCATGGTGACTTCGGGAATCTCCTGACCTGCCGGGTGCTCAGTCCCTTCGAGGTGCTCACAGGGGGTAGGGTTTGCGTGACGTGTGTTCTTAGGGGAGAGTGTGCGTGCGTGTTGTGAGCGTCTGCGTTGTACCGTGTAATTCTCAAAAAAAAAAAAATTGTAATTCATTTCATAAATCTTGAAAAGTTAAAGTATCTCAAGTTTGACCAAATTTATATGATAACATAATTACATTTAGGATGCCAGGATTTATGGTTAATTGTAGTTTCAAAGTATAATTTACCTCTCTATAATTTATATTACGGTCACAAATCGCTATAATTTGCCTCTCAAGATTCTTAAAATGACTTACAATTTGAAGGGAGGTATATAATCATTAACACTATATTTCCCTACAAATATATAATCATTCAAAGTTTGTAGTATAATATTTTTTAAAAAATAGCTTAATTAATGATTGGTCAAAGTTTTTAAAGTTTGAATTTTAATATAGGTACCTCAACGTAGAAATGAGGTAGTAATAAAAAGTTTGTGAAGGAGTTCTGAGAAAGAAGTTGGTAAAGCGGCAGGCAATATGCAAGTTGCATCTATTCTGTTTTTTCTTTCAGTACACAACGAAAGTTTCCTGTGTCATCGAATTTTACTTGAGTATGATGATGCCCTGATTTGTTGCATTCAGATCTACAGCAACGGACTGTACAAGAGCAAGTTGCACCGGGTACGGGTGAACTCGACGCAGGCACGCATCTCGGCGGCGTCCTTCCACAGCGTCCCTGCGGATCATGTGATTGGGCCAGCGGCGGAGCTGGTCGACGAGGGAAACCCACGGCGTTACATGGACACCGACTACGCCAGTTTCCTCAACTTCCTCGGATCCGCCGAGGGCAAGCATAAGACCTTCCTCCAATCAAGGAAGCTGGCAGGCTAATCAGCTTGGGTGTAGCTACTCTAAACGCATTTCCCAACCTGGTTAAGTACTTGCTTAATCTTCCGAAGTGTAGTATTATTCCTGAAGTACTGCTAGGTAGTTACGCTGTGAGTTAGTATCGTCATCGAACTTCCTTAACTGTTGTTAGCATTATTATATAGTATATTATTGTATATATCTATCATATGCCTCAGCACACTGCTATGCGCTGACCATGCAGGAACTAGATTGTCACAACCTAGCTATAAAGCATGTATCTCAGATTGTAAATAGAAAATATACTATGTAAAATAAATGATTCTAAACATTTTATTTTTTTCTAAGACGATGTTGAAAATTTAAATGATTCAAAATTTGATTAGTTCTAAAAAATTTAGAATTTAATTTGATATTTTTGTTACATTCATGCCTTTGCATTAATTTTAATTATATGAAAAATAATTTATCAACTAGGTTTATAAGAAGCAAGTAAATTTTTCATTGTTGCGAAATTTTGTTTTGGACAACTAGGTTCCAGAATCTTTTGAACTTAACAGGACAACATGTAAATATGATTAGTAAACTAGCTCGGGTTTTAAAAAAGAATCTTTTGAAAAAATAAGTTCCAGAATAGTTCATTTGTCCTTGAAAATAGCTTTAAAAAGAATTTATATTATATTTAAAACTCAAAGTATAATTCGTGCTTCCGCAATTAAATTGACATTTTAGGAACAAGCATGCGTCCACGAGAGAGCACAGGAGAAAAAAAGAGGGGAGGGAGACAAAGCGGCTGAGAATGAGAGTGGTTGGATGGGAGTTAGGGTTTGTGTTCAGAGTATATATATACTATGGCCATCGGCCCAAAAACTGGGCCAGTTGGGCTTCTACGTACCTTTTATTGTGCCTACCTTATAAAATCTATTTACCGTGGCGGGTACGTTAGGATGCCTGCCCAGGAAAATAAATATTACCTATGGTGGACATTTTTGAGCCGTACGTCACGGTTAATCGATTTTCTTTGGTGGGCAAAAGTACCCACCGTGAAAAATAAAAAACTGCCCACCACCATTAATTAGGGTATTAACTGTGACAGACAAACAAACTTGTCTCATGTCACGGTTAAGTTTGGGATGTGTCTTGTAAAATTATTTCTGTAGTAGTGAGCAAATCCCAACGGTGAGAACCAGGGGGTTTCAGTACTACATCCTGATATGGTTGTTGTACTACTTTAAGGAAAGTTATTTTAGCTGTTTGTGGTTGTCTAATAAGGAAACTGATGTTAGTTGCAGTACTTGCTAGCTGCCACAATGCAATATATTCATTAGTCTCATTTGTTGTGAAACAATTAGTGTCCCCATTTTGCTACTATTGTCTATTTTCACAATGTGGGCCACTCGATCTACAAGGCATCCAACTCTGTCTACCGCTAAGGTTGTGTTTGGTTTTGGGACAAAGGGGGTGATCAAATCGTCCTATCCCCATTTTCTAGGCTACAATGGTCCTAGTTTGGTGTTTGGTTAGAAGGGCAGGGGTGTCCTTGTTATTTGTTTGGTTCAAGGGACAATTAAGGATGGGATTGAGAGAACTAGTTTATATTGTTACCACCATTATGGTGGGCCCATGTGTCATTCTCCTATATGTGTCACCCACCCAAGCAAAGCGCATCTCATCGATGGCGCAGCAGCTCGACCACTAGGTGCCTAGTCATCCTTGGCGTGTTGTCCCTCAGTGGTGACGAGCCATAGCTATCCTACTATAGGTAGCCCATCCCTTCCTCACAACAGAGGTGCACCTACCCACACCGCTGCATAGGGACCATAGCTGCATAGTGACTATAGCCCATCAGTAAGGTTACCCAGACTACATGTCCAAGCACCGCGGTAAGGCCAGGGTGTGGGTTCCACGTGCCGCATCTAAGCCAAGAGCATGACTCCTTAGAGGTCTGGCCAGGCTAGGGACTTAGCTCCTCGGTGCCGTGATCGGGCCGGATCGGCGACAGGTGTGGGGAACGGGCCAAGGGGCGGTGCGGCGGCTGCTGTCACTGTGGGGGAAGAAGAGGCTAATACGGGTGCAGGGGACAACACGGGGGTAAAGAATGAAGATGCTTGAGGAAGAACATGCATGGATATGGCATATCCAGGGGGACAAGGTGATAGCTGAAAGGTCCTAAATGGCTAGAGGGGGGATTGAATAGCCTAATAAAATTTTCTACAAAACACTAGAACAATTTGTTAGACAATAACAAAGCGATAAACCACCATCCACCATGACCTCTATGCTCCACCATTGGCTTGACCAATCTCCAATCTAACCATACACTTAGCATAGAGAGATTAGTCCTAAGGATGTCACTAATTAGCCAAAACCAAATTAGAGATCTTCAATAGCTCAGATATCTAGGAATGAAAAGGGATGGCATCCGAGTGGAATGTTCCATCTCAGGGGGCAGTCTCAACCCACCTATCCTACAACCAAGCACTAGACCAAGTAGGATATCGCACTTTGTCCCTGTCCCACACCCCTCAAACCAAACACATCATAAAGTACCAATGGATCTAATAAGATTGTCTTTTTTTAAAAAATCATGTGGGAAAAGGTGTCACTATGACACGTTTGCATTCTCTAGGTCACCTCAACTCTTAAGATCAATTCGTTGATATACTATATCATAACCAAAGGTCTTCTCGTATAGCTATTAGGGAGTTATACTGTGTGTTGTGGTGATTATATATTGAATTGATTGCCGTCACAATGAGTCATTACTCAGCAAAGAGCCTCCTTGCCTAGTGTTGGAAAACACTCGACAAAGAAAAACACTCAGAAAAAATTTCAAAAACCCCACAAATAATAGTAAAAAAACTTTTTTTCAAAGGAGGCCCATCACCCAACCACATCCGGCCACCATCTAATTCAAAATTTTCCAAAATTTTTCACTGTTTTTCACAAATGTGTTGACAGGGGGACTTGAACCCACAAACCTCTCTATCACCCATATATTTCCTTACCACTAGGGGACTTGAACCTACAACATCTCTCTCACCCATATTATTCCTTACCACTATACTACATTGGTGTTTGTGTTGAGACTCCATATTAGTTCCTCATATATTATAATCAATCGAGTCTAAGTTGCCTGTTTGAGGCCCTAAATGAATTGAAATAAAAAAAAGTTGTCAACTACAAAGTATAAGTCTTCGAGATCTACAATTTTCATTTTGGAAGTTTTTCCATCAATGATCGTTTGAAAATTTCAAATTTCAAATTTTAGAGACAACATAGTTTTCCATGATAAGATGATTTCAAATAAAAAGTTGTCGACTACAAATTTTCATAACTTTGACATCTACACTTTCCATTTAGGAAGTTTTTTGATTTGAGGTCATTTGAAAATTTGAATTTCACATTTGATTGAAATTTGAATTTTTAAACGACCTCGGATGGAAAAACTTACTAAATGAAAAGTGTAGATGTCAAAAAAGTTATAAACTTTGTAGTTGAAAACTTTTTATTTGAACTCGTTTAGGGTCTCAAAAAACTGATTTAAGTAACTGCTTTGCCGAGTGCAAAAAAAAAAAAAAAACTCAAAGACTCTTTTTGCCGAGAGTTTTTTATTGCACTTGGCAAAACCTTCTTTGCCGAAGTGTTTTTTTTTTACATGTGTTTGTTCTTTGGCACTCGGCAAAGAAGGCTTACAATACTCTCAGCAAAGAACCTAACACTCGGCAAAGCCTCCGTTTCCCGTAGTGAGTGTGCTATCCTTTCTCAAATTTATCCATTTTTCGATTTGTACATTTTGAGTTTTCGATCAATAATAACATGTATGGTGGTTTTATTATTAGGATGAACTGATGATGAGGGCGTGGTGGGATGAGGGATCGAGAATTTGAAAAATGGCAGCACAGCATTATGGTACTAATCATAAGTATTTTAGTATAATATGTGACGAGCAGCACTACTAGACATTTAGACACTGTCGCAATTGGCGGACTGGAAGGCAACCACTGCCCTGTCCACGTCGTACTTGATGTGGTAGTTCCTCTGCATGATGTTGCCGATGATGGACAAGCTCGGCGATTTCTGCACAACCCAGCAGACCACGTCTCGGTCCACCTCAACGAAGTAATTCTCCAATGGCAGGGGCCATGTCGGCGCCGTCGAAGTGAAGTACCATCTTCGGGACGGCAGCGCCCAGGCCAAGCCGCCGGCGGCGGCCGACGTCGTATGGAAGCACGTTTCGTACCAATCCCCGCTGGCCTCCCTGGGGAGGTTCGTCTGGTTCAGCATCGCCTTCTTCGCTTGCGAGTACGCCGGCTCCGACAGGAAAGTTCCTCAGCGTTGTGCCAGAATCGAACACCGTAGCCCCTGGGCCGCCAGTTTCTATGCCGCCGATGGAGATCCTCTGCAGATCAACGGAGTAGATGGTTCTCGTCGGCAGGAGCGGCGTGGTCTGGATGCCGGGGCCGGACATGACCGCGACGGCGCCGAACAGGAGAGGACTCTCCTTGGAGGTGTTCCTGTCGAGGCAGTACGAGAAAGCGCCGGCTTTGAGCTGCGACACGAGGGACAGTGAGCCGCGGCCGAGCCCGACGAGGCCGGAGATAGTGCCGCCGATCCCCTCCGACATGTTGGCGCAGCCGAATCCGATGCCACGCACGGCGTCGCTGCCGAGCATGAAGGTCTCGCTCGCCAGGTAACCTTTTGTGTACTGCTGCGGATAAGTGGCAAGGCCGTAGGAGTACCTGTAGTCGCACTCAGAGCCTCCAGCGCCGGCGCCGCCACACGTGGCGAACCACTGGGACTCCAGCGTACGGCAGAGGCCGCTGGAGCAGGGCAGCTTGGAGAAAGACGACGACTTGTTGGGGTAGTAGGAAGGGGTGTCCTCCGGCGTGCAATCCTTGCAATCGCCGCATTTGAACCAGACGAGGTCACTGCCGGTGTCGGCCGCCGCCGACAGCTTCTCCGGCGGCGTGCCGATTGATAGCGTCATATCGTAGCCAAAGCGGTCACTATCCAGCTGCAGCGGCGTCTGCGCGCTCACGCGCCCTGATGCGGCTGCTGCTGCATCGAGCCGCGCAGCGAGCATTGACAGCCGCTGGTGGGAGCTGCGGGCGGCACGTGTGAAGTTGATGTGTTGATCGGTGCGGGTGAGGGACACCACGGACGCCTCGTCGGCGTTCAGTGTAAGCCCAGGGACCAGCGAGTAGGGAGAAGATGACGAGCACGATGAGGAATATCTTGGCCGCCATATCTGAACACTTGCCGGTATAATTTCTGCATTCTCTCTGACCATGTTTATATCAATTATCATGTGGAGAGAATTCGGTGCATGCTTGTTCGAATCTCTTTAGGATAATATTAAGAGAATTTTTATGGTGCTTGGGAGGAACGGTTCCTCCCGTTAATGTGTTTCCAATCGGTGCTAGCATTATTTGCTTGTTAAAAACATTCAAGAAATGGCAGCATAATTGCTTGTTAAAACATTCTAGAATCCACGAACAGCTCTCCGCCAGCGCGAGCACTAATTAATCCACAATTTAAGCCAGTGTTGGAGCTCAACGATGCTTGAGCACCCGTGGCGAGTACTAGAACAAGGTAGATGTAAAACTTGGGAAAACAATATGATTTGGCACTGCCAACATGACAGCCCCTTGAGTCGTTTATTCATGTTTATATAGAACATCTGAGGGACACAACTTCATCCAACGCCATGCCGTAACGAGTACGAACACCATTGCACCGTGGTGAACGCCCGTGCGCCCAGCACGTCATGACGTGGACATGACAGACTCCTATGCCGATCGTGGTCGTAGTCAGGCACGACTCCAACCACGTCGATCCTAACCGACTCTCCAAGATACAAACTGAACGAACGATTACAAGACTCTGCATCAGTTTGATCCTAACAGCCAGTGCTTAGTGTTGACGGTCACTAACGACATATTTTTCCCGTCAACATTCTACCATAAAGGGGGTGAAACTATACCTTTTCATACTCATATACATTTATTACTTACATATTTCCACTTGTAGTGTCCAAAATGTATTTTGCAGGATTTATAATAAAAACAGGTGAAAATACGACCGCAACCCCGGAAAGCGTACTTTAGAAGATTACAAGCCCAGGGGTAAAAAGGACCAAAATGCCAGAGTTGGGCCGAGCAAACACCACTAGCACACCAAAATGAGTGTGCTAACCTTTCTCAAATTGTCCATTTTTCAGGATTCGTACTTTTGAGTTCTCGATCAATAATAATGTGTACGGAAATTTTGCTACAGTACACCGTCGAAATGTGTAATATGTTGATGGACACATAACGGCGGAATTTGCTCGGTACCATTATAAATTTGGGGGTGTTACGCAAAGAACCACAAATTTATGGTACCAGGCAAATTTCACTCGTTGCGGTGTTCATCAGCATATTACATATTTTAGTAGTACCGGCAATTGACACCCGGCAAAAAGTCCTTCACTCATGCAGCGATGCCGGATTCGGTAAGTGTCCTGTGGCAAAATTTCCCTAACATATGGTAGTTTAATTATTAGGACGAACTGATGATGAACGCGCGGTGGGATTAGGGATCGAGAACTCGAGAAGTCGGCATCACAGCATTATTGTACTAATCATATGTATAAGTATAACATGTGACGAGCCACTGTTAGACATTTAGACACTGTCGCAATTGGCAGGCTGGAAGGCAAGCTCTGCCCTGTCGACGTCGTACTTGATGTGGTAGTTCATCTGCATGATGTTGCCGATGATGGACAAGCTCGGCGATTTCTGCACAACCCAGCAAAACACGTCTCGGTCCACCTCAACGAAATAATTCTCCAATGGCAGGGGCCATGTCGGCGCCGTCGAAGTGAAGTACCATCTTCGGGACGGCAGCGCCCAAGGCCAAGCCGCCGCCGGCGGCCGACGTCGTATGGAAGCACGTTTCGTACCAATCCCCGCCAGCCGCCCTGGGGAGGTTCGTCTGGTTCAGCATCGCCTTCTTCGCTTCCGAGTACGCCGGCTCCGACAGGAATGTCAGCGTTGTGCCAGAATCGAACACCGTACCGTAGCCCTTAGCCCCTGGGCCGCCAGTCTCTATGGCGCCGATGGAGATCCTCTGCAGATCGACCGAGTAGACGGGGCTCGTCGGCAGGAGCGGCGTGGTGTGGATGCCGGGGCCGGACATGACCGCGGCGGCGCCGAGCAGGAGAGGACTCTCCTTGGAGGTGTTCCTGGCGAGGCAGTACGAGAAAGCGGCGGCTTTGAGCTGCGACACGAGGGACAGTGAGCCGCGGCCGAGCCCGACGAGGCCGGAGCTATTGCCGTTGTTCCCCACCGACATGTTGGTGCAGCCGAATCCGATGCCGCGCACGGCGTCGCTGCCGAGCATGAAGGTCTCGCTCGCCAGGTAGCCTTTTTGTGTAGTCGTGCGGTTCAGTGGCAAGGCCGTAGGAGTACCTGTAGTCGCACTCAGCTGAGCCTCCAGCGCCAGCGCCGCCGCACATCGCGAACCGCTGGGACTCCAGCGTACAGCAGAGGCCGCTGGAGCAGGGCAGCTTGGAGAAAGACGACGACTTGTTGGGGTAGTAGGAAGGGGTGTCCTCCGGCGTGCAATCCTTGCAATCGCCGCATTTGAACCAGACGAGGTCACTGCTGGTGTCGGCCGCCGCAGACAGCTTCTGCGGCGGCGTGCCGATTGATAGCGTCATGTCGTAGCCGAAGCCGTCACTGTCCAGCTGCAGCGGGGTCTGCACGCTCACGCGCCCTGATGCTTCTGCTGCTGCATCGAGCCGCGCAGCGAGCATTGACAGCCGCTGGTGGGAGCTGCGGGCGGCACGTGTGAAGTTGATGTGTTGATCGGTGCGGGTGAGGACACCACGGAAGCCTCGTCGGCGTTCAGTGTAAGCCCAGGGAGCAGCGAGTAGGGAGGAGATCACGAGCACGATGAGGAATATCTTGGCCGCCATATCTGAACACTTGCCGGTATAATTTTTGCATTCTCTCTGACCATGTTTATATCAATTATCATGTGGAGAGAATTCGGTGCATGCAGGTTCGAATCTCTTTAGGATAATATTAATTAAGAGAATTTTTATGGTGCTCGGGAGGAATGGTTCCTGCCGTTAATGTGTTTCCAACCGGTGCTAGCATTATTGCTTGTCAAAAACATTCTAGAAATGGCAGCATAATTGCTTGTTAAAACATTCTAGAATCCACGAACAGCTCTCCGCCACCGCGAGCACGAATTAATCCACGATTTAAGCCAGTGTTGGAGCTCAACGATGCTTGAGCACCCCGGAACGCGAACGTCGACGACGCCGTGGCGATCACGATCACCGTGGCGAGGACTAGAACAAGGTAGATGTAAAACTTGGGAAAACAATATGATTTGGCACTGCCAACATGACAGCCCCTTGAGTCGTTTATTCATGTTTATAAAGAACATTGAGGGACATGACCTCATCCCACGCCATGCCGTAACGAGTACGAACACCATTGCACCGTGGTGAACGCCCCGTGCGTGGACATGACAGACTCCTATGCCGGTCGTGTCGTAGTCAGGCACGAGTCCAGCCACATCGATCCTAACCGACTCTCCAAGATAGAAACTGAATGAACGATTACAAGACTCTGCATCAATTTAATCCTAACAAACACAGCAATGCTCGTCGTCAGGAGACAGCCTGCGTTGCCAGGTGCCTCATGGAACGGCACGTCGAGCACCTTCAGATGCGCCTCGAACATGACAGCCAGCCCTCAGTCATGTTCATTTAGAGAACGGAGGTAGTCCTCAATCATGTTCATTCAGAGAATCAAGGTATACAGGTCGTTTATTCAGTCGTGCAACATGGTCAGTGGCGCGCCGATGGAGATGCCTCTGATCCTGAGGTGCAGCGACCACTGCGTTTGGGTCCAAGAGCGGCGCAGGCTTTCTCCATCTGGTTCAGGTTCACGCATAGACCCATCAGGCAGTTGGAGTAAGGTATCTTCACCACGCCATGCATGGGAGCTGCCGAGCAGTTGTTGACAGTCACGAACGACATATTTGTACCGTCAACATTCTACCATAAAAGGGGTGAAACTATACATTATCATACTCATATACATTTATTACTCATATATTTCCACTTGTAGTGTCTCAAACATTATTTTGCAGAAACTATATAAATGCAGGTGGAAATAATACCAAAAAGACGTCTCCCTAGAAAGCGCATTCCTGAAGAATATCAAGCCCAAGGGAGAAACAGAGCAAAATAACACAACTGGGCCGCACACACGCCACCACACAACATTTCAAGCCCAAACACGCCGGACTGCCAAAGCTCGGGCCGAACGGAGCCCATAGGGGTGCGCCCGCACCTCCCGAGGCGGTTCGGGCCTATCTGTCTTGAGGAGGTACATTAAATGTCCAGCAGGGCGGTGCGGTGGTGTATGGCTGTAACATCCCGGATGTTAATATGCAATTAAAAATTTTGATCATGTCATCATTGCATTACAAAGCATGCATTTGTGGATAACCTCCTATGCATTAAATGAAAATAAGTTTATTTATTTAGAAATTGCTTGTGTTTAGGGGTAAGAGTGTTTTTTTATTATTATTTATTTTGAATCTATGTGTGTGGTCCTAAGCATGAGTGTAGTTGGGTGTTTTTATATTTATATACTGATGGATTGAATTTGTTTTAAATTTGAGTTGAATTGAATTTCGAAAACCCTAATTTTCATGTCCTCTTTTTACCCCCTTTTCTTTTATTCAAAATCTAAGCCAAATTTGACAAAACTTCCAAAAGATGGTTTGTAGAGTTTTTCTTGATATCCATTTTTCATGTACAAAGTTTTTCAAGTTTTTATATGATTTTAAAAGTAATTTTGAATTCAAATTTGCCCCTTTTTTACCCCATTTCAAGAAGTCCAACTTCGAGGCTGAATTTGAAAATGCTTCTTTTGTGAAATGTGTAGATCTTGAAAAGTTGAGCAAATTTCATTCTTGGAGATTTTTTAGTTCAGTTCAAAATTTGAGAGTAATTTGAGAAATACAGTTTAGGGTTTGGGTGCTAGACTTTTTTTTTTTTTTTTTTTTTTGGGGATAGGGCCGGTAGAGCCGCCACGCAGCCTTTCGCCGGCCGCCCGCCCTTCCCGGCGTTTCCGGACACGTCGCCTTTCCACCTCCTGCTTGGGGCGTGTCGCGGGCGAGCTTCTACGTGTCCTCGTCCCCGTTTGTGTCGTCGTCCCATAAGAAGGAGAGCCGCCCGTCCTTATCTCGTTTTGCCGCCGCCACCGACGTCCCTCGGCCGCGCCACGCCATGTCACCGCCGTCGAACACCCACCGCCCAAATTAACCACACCACTGGCTTCACAAAGCTCCATTACGCATCCCCCGAACCCACTCGTGTCGCCCAAGCCCACCGAAATCAGCCTCGATCCGTCTTCTTCCCCACAGAGAGCGGCCAAAGGCGCCCGCGAGCTGCCGCCGCCGTCCCTTCCTCTCGGGTGAGCTTTCCCTTGGGTTTCTAAAATCTCATGTTTGGTTTTGGAAATTGATGACACACTTGTTATGCTAATCCTTTGCTCTAAGTGTGACTTGAGAGATAGGATTACATGGATGACGTGGAGCATGATGATCATGAACATGGACGATGATGATGGACATAATGGATCGTCAAGCTCGGTTTGTCGGTTTGGAGGAAATCCCGGAGTTCAAGGCAAAGGTATCTTGATAGGGTTTTTCTTTCGGTGATCAAGACACGATAGAGCGTGTGATCACATTATAGGCTAGATAGCCGACTATTAAGAGGGATGCCACGACCAATCCTTTGGTGAAGTACCTCTTGGTCCAATTGACTTGCATATTGCATTTAGGACATAAGAGCACTAACCGTTCTTGCCTAATCGATCGACATGCTAACATACATGATAACGTGATCATCTTCAACGTGTTGGCAACTTGTGGCAAGAGGCGAAGCAAGGTTGAAGCAAAGGGCGACAACAAAATGAAGAACACACGAGGGGAAAGTGCGGCCGGGCCGCGACCGACCGACCCTCGACCGGGGCGACGGTTTTTAACCGGAGCGTCCGGTCGGTGAGTCCGGCGAGAGCATGTTTTTCGGTGTGTGGTCGACGGTTGACCGGACGCACACCGGAAGCATCCGTCTTGACCGGACTCATGCTCTCGATCTTTGCCGGTACCAGCCGGGGGCTCGTCGCTTTTGACCGGGCGCTTCGGTCGGCGCGACGGACGCCGACCGGGACCAGGCCGGTGCGTCCGTCGGCCGAGTCCTGGCCGGTCTTGCTTGAGCACCCCAACGGCTCTATTTCGAGGAGGACTCTATATATACTTGGATGGCCGGGTCTTTTGAGCCACTCTTGCACATTTGAACACTCTAATTCTATTGTGAGCTTGTGAGACTCCTCTCCACTCATCCCTTCATCCAAACTTTGAATCTTTGGTGAGATTGAGAGTGATAGAAGTGCATTGCATTGCTTGGTTGCATTTAGAGGCACTTCATCCTTGGAGAAGCCGCGGGATTTCGTTTCTCTTGGGAATTTGCTTGGTTCCCTAGCGGCTTGGAGCAAGAGGCGGTGTTGAGCTCGATTGGAGCTTGTTCGAGGCCACACCAGTGGTTTGTGAGGGGTCGTTCCTTACCCCGCGAGAGATTCGCGAAAGGAGCACTAGTGGATTGCTCGTGGCTTGTTTGATCCTTTCTTGTGATCGGTGTGCTTGAGCTCCCACCGGGGATTTGGCACCGTGCCATTAAGCTTAGCAACCGTCAAGTGAGTGTATCGCCACAACGAGGACTAAGCGTCTTGGCAAGCACGTGAACCTCGATGAAAAATCATCGTGTCACTTGTTCTAGCTCGTTGGAGATTTCTTGTACATGGTGATTGGCTTCAACCACGACACTACACCGGTCGTATTGTATTCTAGCACCTCTTTGCTTTACTGTGTTAGCATATCTTGTTAGGGTGCTTTGTTAGTTACCTTGTTAGCTCCTAGAAGTAAAAATAGTTAGCCTCTTTGTTCACCTAGGAGTAATCTAGCAACCTAGCCTTTGATTGTGCTTAGAGATTATACAATTGACTTGTGGCTTGCTTAGCTAGATTGTAGCACCGCTTATTTAGCTACGCCATCTTATTTGCTAACCACCTTGCTTAGTGTTGTTGCAAGATTTTTTAATAGGCTATTCACCCCCCTCTAGCCATTAGGACCTTTCAGTTTCCTTGTGATCTAGCTTCGCCTAGTGGTCCCGATGCTTTGTCGGCTCGACCGTTTTAGTAAAGGCGTCACTACTAGTACCGTTCTTTTTTGTGGCGGGCACTTTCGCTTTGCGTGGCGGCACGGCTGCCCGTCACCCATGAAAGGTCACGCGTTAATCGTGGCCTTTTGCGGGCGGGTGGCCGTGCCTGCCACGCGCATAAATGGATACCGTGGCGGGGGAAACATAAGCCGCCCGCCCGCGCATAAAATGTTAACCGTGGTGGGCGACTTATGCCGCCCGCCACGTTAACTGTATTATGCGTGGCGGGCGCCTTATGTTGCCCACCACGGCTTGATTTTTTTTAAAATTAAATGCAATATACATATATATATATGTATATACATATATATATACATATATATATATGTATATACATATATATATACATATACAGCTATGAATCCATACACACATATATATAAGAAAGACGGATACTCAAATATATATCATACATATATATACATCGATTACATGCGTATCCATATATACAAGTTTCACCGACGATCCATTCGTTCATATCCAACAAAAGTACGAGTTAATTACAAGATCCATACAAAAAGTGCGAGCTATATGTCGACCGGATGAAGGTAGTCCTTAAGCTCTAGCTCGGTGTCCCATCTCCTTAGCACCGCAAACTCCTAAAACAGCCCCAACTCACTTGTCCACATTAAAAGTACGGCTGGCCTTCATGAACTACCTCGGTCTAGAACAAACTTGCGGATGTCCGCTATTGTGCGCTGAACCGATTCTCATCGGTTGCCTTTTTATACTATCCCGCACCACTTGTTTTTGAGTCCTTGAGCTGTCGGTAGCTGGATGAGTACTTTTGCGGGCCCGAGATACTCACGACAGAAGAATCCACACAAGTTTGATCCGTATGGTTGTTTGATGCACCGAACACAATAAACCGGTGTCATTACTAATATCGAAGCAATAGCTAGGTAGTTGTACTAAGGCAAATTAGGTTTCATATACGTATCGAAAATCTCGCCTGATTTTGAGTCTATTTTCATTGCGCTCCTTACACTTCAGGGACCTTCGATCCCAGCTGTACGGATCCTTCAAGTACTGCTTGCAAGAGTTGTACGAAATGCACTATATTGTCAACGATATATGATATTCGACTCTAGTAATTGAATAAGGAGTTCATCGATCACTTACAATCTCAAAATTTGTTCAAAGTGTCGATAGCCGTGCAGGTTTGAGCCTCTTAGTGAGTCAAAGATAACGGCCCTCCCGTCCCCGAGGAAAGATCATGAAACAAATCCAATGTCCTACGGTTCCTATTCTCGTATTGGTAAGGCGCTAGAATACATCGATACCCCTTTGGCTTGACCTTTTCATTGCTGATATCACGTACTCTACTAATTCCAACTTCTTAGCTTTCATTTGCTTATCCCACATCTTCTGTCTTTCCTCGTCTGTCAAGTTCACCAAATCAGGATGGTCCTTTCTTAGATTAAAACCGATGATCTGTCTCTCATTAATGTGCGACGGAGAGAGGTAAATAATACCATTCTTTAACTTCTGCTTTGCATCAGCCCATCAACCTACAAGGACATGTGGTTGTGGCATAGGTACCTTTGAAACAAAGAATCTAGATACGGATGCAAGGGACATGTGCAAGTAAAATTGCGCTTTTACATAGCAAACAAGGTGACTTGGGCAACGCCAAGGTCCCGGCGACGGCGTAGTCTTGACATGTCTTGAAATCAACCAAGAACTGGACATCAATGTGGTAGTGGAAGCACTCCTACGAAGAAGGACACCTGGCTATGCAATCCACGCTTTGCGCACTCTATATACCATGCATGGAACTTCCGAGTCTCCCACTCCTCGGCATCGATGAGCAGGGCCTTTGGTATCATGAACTTCCCAAACTCGTACGATCCGGGGCATTCGTCCGAGACAAACCTGACATAAGGTGGGGATTTTGGCCTGCAAAAAGCGGCGGTACAAATGTTAGCTAGGGTTGCGGAAAGAAGTAGCTAATAACATATTACAACTCGTTGTTTGAGCGGGGCATACCTTTCAGACCGAACATCTATTACTGGGGGCCTCTTGGGTGACGGGTACTTGTCGGCTACGACCTCCTCTTCATCGAATGTCGGCTTCTTCGGTGGTGGAGGGCATTTGCTAGTTGCAGCTCCTTTCTGCTTCCCTGGCGCTTGAGGTGTTGTCCGTTGGAGGCCTCGAGTATAGAGGGGTGTCTCGTTCCCAACTCTCTCCTCAGGACCTAGCACTGTGTTTTCGCCAGTTGCTTCCCCGATTGTCGGCTGCCCCTCATGTGCCGGCTCCTCAGGTGCTGGCTCCTCAGGTGCCGGCTCCTTAGGTGCCGGGTCAGTAGCTGGTGTCGGGTCCTCAACTGGGGCCAGGTCCTTAGGTGGCGGCGGGTCCTTAGCAGGTGGGGTACTTGAACCATGAGGAGGGCCGTTGCCTCCTCATGGTTACCTTCCGCAGAGGAAGTATATATTCATTTACTTATGCATGAGAGGGAAGCGTCCTCGGTTCCATGTACACGCTTTTGGTGGATCCATTCGGTAGGTGGAGCGGGTTTCTTCGATGCAAGCTACACGGGCGGTCTTCCCTTTAATCTGCCCGATAATGAAAACAGCCGGGTAATCGGTGATGGTGACAAAGATGATGGCCGCTGGTGGTCATTATCGAGTAATTAATACCGCCAACTTATATCAATTCATGAGAAACAGTGCAAACTTATGTCACATATACCTTTACTACTCACCTAGTTCCACTTGTATTCAAAGAAAATATGTTTTGCGAACAAACGTGGAAACAGGTGAAAGTACGCCTTAAAGGAGGAAAGCGCACGCCGGAACTACGCTTTGGACAAGGGAATGCCACTAGGGCCAAAACCATCGCGAAACAGGCCAAAGCACCGTCGGGGGCGCAACTCATAGTGGGCCACAAGCCCACTCGCGAAAGGCACGGCACCAGCGGGCCAAACTGGGTCGGCCGCCGCAAGCGCGGCACCCGCCGCCGGCCGGCTCTCCGTTCCCCGCCGTGCCTTGTCTCGTGAGCTATCCCTAATAGCAGAGGCGGTTGCATGTGGTGTTTTCGATGGCACCAAAGGGCTCTCGCCAAACTTCCCGAAATTCCCCTAGATTAAGGAGAGCCCTCCATTCTCCTTCCTCTTTTCCTATATAAAAGAAGGCCACCCCTCCATTGTAAGACACACAACACACAAGATCATTCTCCTCTACTCTTTTATCATTTTACTTTTTAGTTAGTAGATGGAGCTAGGCAAGGGCTTGTAATCAAAGATCAAGAGCATCTTGAAGATATTGGTATGATCAATATAATTCCATTATGTTGGTTAATACTATGTTCTTCATATTGTTCTTGTTCTTTATTTATCAATATAGCTATGAACTAGAGTATAGTTCTTATGACATGATCTTGCCATATGGAACTTTGTGCTTAACCCATCATATATACATGTTTAGACCAAGAGCTAAGTTGAGATGTTGAGTTCTACCTTGAATTAGTCTTAGTTGTTGTTGGATTATAGGTTTAGCTGCCGCCCCGAGGCGGGTGCTCTAGTAGAAGGACCCCGAGAACGGGTAAGCCTTGTCGACACGCTAGAGTAGTGGCCATAGTGTAGACGTGGTGTCTATGCTAGAGGTTACCTTCGGACCGGTCCATATACGAGACGGACGAGGTGGTAGGCGGCGGTGGTGACAGCCCCGTCCGGCCCTTGTAATCCCCACGCCTCGTGGAGTAGATGCTATGCCGGTATCGCTTAAGCGCACTGTGCGCTCCCGTGGTCGAAGTGAGAAAATAGCAACCATGACTAACTTCACTTAGAATCTCTAACAAAGACAAAAAGCATGTATGTATATCTACCGTCTTAACATAGCTATTTAGGATATGCCTCGCTCCGTGTTAGATTTATTCTTTCATTCTTTTATTTATCTTTATCCTTGAGATTGATTCAAGTGTGTGTGTCAAGTTATCTTACCATTTGGTTTATCCCTGTTATGGATTATGGTATATTGCATAGTTGTGTTGTCTTGTCCATGTTCATATTAGAGACTTTTACACCATGCCTTCCCTGTGGAAAATACGATACCCCAATACTTCCCGGTGAAAGCTACAAATGGCATTTCCGCGCTTGCGGAACTCTTTCTATTTGCGTTAAGAAACGCCAACAAGCTTTCTCGTGGCCCGCTGCCGGGAAGGCGTTGGTTAAAAGGATCTTTTAAAAAAATAATGATGACATGCATGTGTAGTAACCATTGTTCATGACAGTTTATCTTGAAAAAAAAAATCTTACTAATAAAAGCAAGGGCATGTTTTCAAGTTGGTATGCATCTTCGGTATGCTTGTCACTAACCATTCCAAAGTTAGGATCAAGAAGACCATAGGACATATGATGCCCCGAGGGCATGGAGCGACATCAACCAAAAAAAAAAAGAAAAAAAATTTGATGTTAATCTTGCCTTGCTAAAAAAACACTATATATATAAAAAAAATCACCCACGAGCCCAGGGTGCAAATAAACAATGAATCATAAATTCCTCCACCCCGCCATCTCATAGATAAGCATATATATATATATATACACACACTAACTCTATGCAGATGGAGAGAAAGTCATCATCAAGAGAAACATGATCATCATATACGACGGAATGACTACGATGCATCACTCACAATTTAATCATAAATTGTGAATGATATCAATCAAGGTGAGAGAAAGAACCCAAAAAAATAGTTGCTTCCTTTCCCAAATTTTATTTTCACCGCCGCATATTTGATAGATTTTCATATATCTCATTACTTGTTTAATTTCCTTTTAAAATCCATGGCATATTTGTTTAAACGCATTCATCCACCCCATTTGCATTGTTTTGCATATAAAATAAAAATGGTTCTTGTTTCATCCTTCAATGTTCATACAACCTTTGAATCAATCTCAAATTCTTCATTTTTCATGCTACCATTCTCTATGCTAGTATGTTTTGGTTTAGGAGTGTTGGTCATTCGCGATGATCATACTCCCATAGGCTTTTTTAAATTAAGCATGGTGCTTAGGTTAATTAGCCTACCTTAATCAAATTTGACATGGAGTCGAGTTTGGTTATTGAACTAAAACTATTAGTATAAATTTCGGTTGTATGCCTAGACTAACCCTTGCAAGTATCTCTCAAAACCATAAGGGTAAGTCTTTTGAGGTAGATTCATAACAAAGGGAAATCAAAGTTCATTAGGTGAACATTGAATAACCTTGATTAGAAATAAAATAATAATAAAAAAATTAAATAAATAAATAAAGAAGAAAAGGAGGAGTCTCCTCCTCTGCGCCTAAGCCGCCATGAAGGCCTAAGGTCCTATATGCCACCGGGTGAGTAAGGCCGAAGCCTCATGACTAGCCCGAAGTCGGACCATTAAGATGCTACCGCGGAGGGTCAACACCCGTGTCATCATATGCTTCCTGTACATACGCACTCAGGTAAAGCAAAGGTAATAATCACCAACTTGTTTAAACTCACGATCGTCTCCAGATAAAATTATGTTTCCCTTGTTTATGAAACATGGCCAAGGTTTGGATGCATTCACATGGGCACATGTGGTACGTCCATAGGTCTTTTAAATCAAGCATAGTGCTTGGGTTAAAATGACCTTCTTTTAATCAAAGTTAGACTTGGCATTTAATTTTGGTCAATGGACCTTGAGGTATTGCTCTCATAAGCAATAGAACTATCTTTACGGTGGAGATAAACCAAGGCTAGTCTTATAATTCATCTTACAATAGCCTTGTTTGAGTATGAGAAGTCCGTGAATAAAAAAAAACATGATAAAGATCCTCCCTAAAAAAAAAATATATATATAAAAATTTTTCAAACCTAACTAGCTCAAATAGCCACTTCCCGCATATGTTCTTCAATGAGGTATTCACGAGGGATGGTAAGTCCACTCGTGATCTACCATGTCCTAACCATGCAGGGAGCACGAGGTACAAATTCGGTCTTTATGATTTGAGCTAGTTTGGAGGAGGATCCCAACAAGGGATAGATTGAGACGGTTTCAACTTCGTAGATAAACTTCATCGAGAATCCCAGTCACGCCTTGTAGAAGGCACGACCCCGTGTCAATCACCCTCCCTCGCTACTCCATCGCCAAATCGAATCTGTCATCAAGGCATGATGAGTGTTCAAGCCTTGTGGCCCGCCTGAGGTGGACAATCAAGCTATTGCCACAAAAGTTTAATGATGCTACATATACACACTCAGGTATGCAAGGTAATATTTCACCAACTCATTTTACTCACTTTTGTCTCCATAAAAAAAAAGGGGCTCATATCCATAAATATAATACTAGGGTTAAAATGACCTCCTTTAATCAAAATTTTGACAAGACATCGAAAATTGATTAATGAACTTCGGCCGATGTCATAAAACTATTTTATAACGGAGATGAAACAAGGCTAGACTTACATTGGATCTTTATCTTAGCCTTTCTAGAGTATAAAAAGTATGGTGAAATGAATGTCCCCCTAGAATGATAAATTTCCAAAAAAAAAAAACAACTAGCTCGATGGATTGTCACTCCCCTCGCATATGATTTGCATTGAGGTAATCACGAGGGAGGGTAAGTCCCTTCGTGTTCCACCATATCGTAACCATGCAGGGAAAGCCAAAAGTAAGGGTACCACCCCGTTCTCGTGCTTTGAGCTAGCTTGGGGAGGATAACAACAAGACAAGCTTGGGGGGGATCCCCTAACACGCCAAAAAAGAGGCCACGGACCAAGATCGTGCCATGGCCGTACCAACTAGCAATGCTCTCGGTGCATCATGAAAGGTAAGTCGGTTAGCTTGGGGAAGACTCCCCACCTGAGGTAAGCACATATCTCCCTTTATCATTTTCTTTTTTATTTATTTGCTCGCATTTCATTTTCGCTTTACTATTAAAAAAAAAACTAAAAAAAAAAAAAAGAATAATAATAATATTTATTCCACTCTTATATGTGATATAGGAATGCTTATGTTTTCTCTAAAGTTGAAATGATGAGTAGTTTCTCTATTTATAGTTCAACTTGCGCCTAGTTTATAACTCTCAATTCCACTATGTTTAGATTTGTTGGATAAATTTTGCCTCACCCTAGAAACTTAATGATTTGTGGGAATGCAAATATACGATCCTTCACTAAGTTATTGCGTGATATGATATGATACGGTGCAAGTAGAATCTGCTATGACTTTGTTCTAAGGGAAGCTTATCATCCCGAGAACAAATTTTCAAAAATTCCTCAATGATCAAACCGCTAAAATTGTGATAACTTATGTCGAAACCCGTCATAAACCTATGATGAATGATGCTAGGATATAGGGTATGGGCTATGTAAAAAAAATGGACACGTGTCCGCAAATAACTAAAACAATGGGTACTCGATGCCCGCCTAAAAAAAAAGATAAAGAGAAGAATAAAGGACAAGTGTCCGAGGGCGAGAAGAGCCCACTTCTCCAAAAAAAAAAAAAGCTAGCCCATACCTTCTCAAAGGCAAAAAGATCTAACTTATGCATCTTGATCAAAGGTTGTGACTTGTTCCTTCATATGGTTTACTTTTTGAAATGACTTGAGGAGTAATAAAAATAAGACGAAGAAATCTCCGAATGATTAGTTGATCAAAGAATGAATGACTAGTGTTTCTATTAAACCCATTCTATCTTGCAATGACCCAAGAGTTGGAAAATATTATAAGCCCCACATGACTTGAGTAAAAGGAGGGTGCAAAAAAAATACCAACTTATTTAAACAAAGGAGGAACACTTAGTTATAAACATGATGCATTTTGAAATATATCGGTTTTGAAGCAACTCCCCGATCAACAACCAAACACTTAGCTATTTGCTCGACGACGAGCAAAGGTTAAGCTTGGGGATTTGTTGGCGGTCATTATCGAGTAATTAATACCGCCAACTTATATCCAATTCATGAGAAACAGGCAAACTTATGTCACATATACCTTTACTACTCACCTAGTTCCACTTGTATTCAAGAAAATATGTTTTGCAGAACAAACGTGGAAACAGTGAAAGTACGCCGAATAAAGGAGGAAAGCGCCGCCGTAATCGCGCTTTGGACAAGGGGAATGCCACCAGGCCAAAACCGCCGCGAACCAGGCCAAAGCACCGCCGGGGGGCGCAACTCATAGTGGGCCACAAGCCCACCCGCTGAAGGCACGGCACCAGGGCGGGCCAAACTCCGGGCCGGCCGCCGCCCAGCGCCCCCCCCGCCGGCCCGCTCCGCTTTCCGCCCGCGCCTTGTCTCGTGAGCTGTCCCTAATAGCGAGTAGGCAGCTGCACGTGGTGTTTTCGAGATGGCGCCAAAGAGCTCCCGCCAAACTTCCCGAAATTCCCTAGATTAAGGAGAGCCCTCCATTCTCCTTCCTCTTTTCCTATATAAAGAAGGCCACCCCTCCATTGTAAGACACACGACACACAAGATCATTCTCCTCTACTCTTTTATCATTTTACTTTTAGTTAGTAGATGGAGCTAGGCAAGGGCTTGTAATCAAAGATCAAGAGCATCTTGAAGATATTGGTATGATCAATATAATTCCATTATGTTGGTTAATACTATATTCTTCATATTGTTCTTGTTCTTCATTTATCAATATAGCTATGAACTAGAGTATAGTTCTTATGACATGATCTTGCCATATGGAACTTTGTGCTTAACCCATCATATATACATGTTTAGACCAAGAGCTAAGTTGAGATGTTGAGTTCTACCTTGAATTAGTCTTAGTTGCTATTGGATTATAGGTTCGCTGCCCGCCCTCGAGGCGAGTGCTCTAGTAGAAGGACCCCGAACGGGTAAGACTTGTCGACACGCTAGAGTAGTGGCCATAGCGTAGACGTGGTGTCTATGCTAGAAGTTACCTTCGACCGGTCCATATACGTACGGACGAGGTGGTAGGTGGCGTGGTGACACAGCCCGTCCGCCCCTTGTAATCCCCCACGCCTCGTATGGAGTAGATGCTATGCCAGGTATCGCTTGCGCACTGTGCGCCCGGTGGTCGAAGTGAGAAAATAGCAACCATGACTAACTTCACTTAGAATCTCTAACAAGACAAAAAGCATGTATGTATATCTACCGTCTTAACATAGCTATTTAGGATATGCCCGTCCGTGTTAGATTTATTCTTTCATTCTTTTATTTATCTTTATCCTTGAGATTGATTCAAGTGTGTGTGTCAAGTTATCTTACCATTTGGTTTATCCTGTTATGGATTATGGTCTATTGCATAGTTGTGTTGTCTTGTCCATGTTCATATTAGAGACTTTTACACCATGCCTTCCCCTCGTGGAAAATACGATACCTCAATACTTCCGGTGAAAGCTACAAAGAAAGATTTCCGCGCGCTTTTGAACTTTTTCTCGCTTGCATTAAGAAATGCCAACAATGGCACGAAGAGTGAACTTCGCTGCGGTGCGCATCAACCATCCCCGACCCCATCATCAAACAAGAGTCGCATCTCCTCCATGAACGGCTCCGTAAACACATCTATATCGCTGCTCGCCGCTTCGGTCCGTATATGAGCATGGTGAGCAAAACATACCTCCGCTTTTGACAAAGATGTGGAGGTAGATTGTACATGGTGAGGACGACCAGCCCACGTGCTGTGTGTGCTGCTCGGATCACCGAATGGGTTCATTCCGCCGGTACTCAATGCGAACCGAACGTTCTCGGGCTCCTCTACAAAGTCGGGGTAGGCGGCGCCAAAGTCTTGCCACGCTTAGCATCCGAAGGGTGCCGTAGCTTCCGTCATCCTTTACACGATCGCTAGATGCATGCTAGGTCATGTGCTTAGCATCCTCAAGGTTCCCATAGAGAGCCCACAGCGCGTCGCTGACCGGAAGGTACCACATTGACAGGGCGCTTTCCTCTCGCGTGTAACCTTCCTCTTCCTCGCCCCGCGTTGACATGATCTTCTTCGCGGCGCACCGGTTTTCTTCACCCCTTCTTCTTTTTTTTTTCACCCGGCCCCGCTTCCTCATCGAGTTCATCGTCCACGTGACATCCGCATTCGCTTTGTATCGACTAGCGCCACAAAGGCGGACAACTGGTCAAATTCTCGTCTCGACGCCCTGATATAGCATACGCTGGTTTAGGGCAGGCATCGAACATCTTGAGTTTCATCGCCATCGGCCGGATCAACTTCTTAGCACGATACGCACCAGCAGAACCTTGTTAGGCGTTGGATACGTGGAGGCCAGGCAACTTACGAGCTCATTGAAGCTAGTGTTAGACCAGCCATGACGAGACTTCAACATCAAAAATTCAGGTTAAAACTCAGCGCCGGCAACCCTTCTGGACCGTCTTTATAAAGCGGATCAATTGCTTCCTCGCTTCATCTCTTTGAAGTTCTCCAACCATCTCGCACCCAAACGTAATGTCGTCCTCATCGAAGTCGGGTTGACCAAATCTTCAAAAACTTGGACATCCTCAGGCTGCGTCATTGATTCTCCCGGTCGCCATCCCTCCACCACCACCACCACCGTCATCGTTGTCATCGCCGACGCCGGTAGTGCTTTCGAATAAATCTGATGGAATTGGACCGGCCGGTAGACTTCCCCGTAATTGGATCGGCCGGGACTTCCCCGGTACTAGATCGACCGGTGGATCGAAGGGTGGAACTTCTTCGCCGTGAAAAAGTCCGGGACCAAATAGTCATTGACGAAGCCATGCATGATTAGGTGAGATCGCACCACGGTGTCATTGAACGCTTTTAGATTCTTGCAAAATGAGCGCAAGCGACGTATAATCGCTCGTTGAATTATCTCGGCCAGTGTCGCCGCCGAGCAACAAACTTCTTCACCTCATCGTAGTATTCGCCCTCAACCCTCTTCATCTCATACATCCAAAGGGCTCGGCGCCTCTCCATCCTATCTCCCCTCGCTCTTCCAAAAAGCTAAGTGCCGTTACATAGTACTCAAACCGAAAGAAGAAGAAGAAGTTCCACCATAGATCTAGATCTAGAGAAAGGCAATTTTCTCTCTCCTCCATAGATCTAGATCTAGAGGGGGATGAAAAAGAGGGAAAGTAAGATGAAAAGAGGCCTTTACCGACCAATTAGTGTCTTTTTCCTCCCCAAATCAAAGCCAAAAGTCCCAAATCAAAGATTTTGTCAAAACTTTGGTCAAAACCTCCCCCTCCACAAGTTGGAAATCGGAAGATCCGTGGAGGAAGGAGGGGCGGCAGCCCGATTTTATAGGCATCGGGGTTTTGCGTGGCGGGCGCCTAATTTGCCTCGCCACGCAAAAACAACAAGGACGCGTGGGGCGGGCGCCGCAACGCGCCCGCCACGCTTAATACATTTTGCGTGGCGGGCGCGCGCGTGCGCCCCGCCACGGTTAACGCCCACGTGAAAGGGCTGCCATCGCTGGCACGATAAAGCCGGATCATTTCCGCGGGCGGGTGGAAATTGTGTCCGCCATGGAAAAAGATCAGGCCCGATGCTCGCAAAAATCGAATCGGTACTAGTGCGTGCACTAGATACGCCGGGATGCCATCGCTCACGGGCCGGCGCCGCCGCCAGCCTGCCATCACCGCTCGTCGTGCCAGCTCCACCCCATCCCAGGTCAAACCAGAGTGAGCATCGAAGTCGTGGTGAGATGTTAGTCACGCCTGTTCCATCGGTTTACTCATTTACGCATAGAAACGGGTCGGAACGTCACCGGCGAGTTCCATGTTGCCGCTCCGCCGCGAGCATGGCTCAGGCGGCTTAGGGGCTAGCCGTGGGTTCGTTTAAGTGGGGGTATAGGATCGCCCTAGGGGTCTTTGGAGAGGTTGAGGTACCCGCCGCCGCCGGGAAGCTGCAGTTCGCCGCTTCCGCCGTCCTTGCCCGCCATGCCATGTGGGTCATGGACGCCGACGAGATTGCCGCCGTGCTCGTAGGAAAGGGAAAGTGGTACCGGGTTGTGCGCGGTGTCGAGGGGATCGAGTAGGGGTAAACCGCGCGTTCTTGGCCGCCGGCCGAAAATCGTCGGGCAACCGCCGGCGCCCGGCGTGGTCGGGCCAGAAACCAGGATGCTTTGGCCGCGGCCGGGCGTCTTGGGCCATCTGGCTGTCGTGGGCCGAAGCCGGGCCGCCGCCCAAAGGACCTGGTTACCTTTTAAAATGTTGTTTTGTGATTTTCTTCAAATTTGAATAGTGCCTGATTTTGCAAATTTCATAGAAATTCAAATCTTGCTTCAAAAATCTGATAATTTTGTGTGACCTTCCTACGAGTATGTGTATCCATGAAAATTTCAAACTTGAGTTTTGGATAGTTTTTGCATGATTTAAAAATACCATCTTTAATTGAAAAATGCATCTTCCATGATTTTTAGAAAATAAAATATATTTCCAAACTTCATGAAATTTTATTTGGTGGTGTTTTATGGTATGTTCTGCTTGTACAAAAAGTTTGAAGCCATTTTGAGAAAGTTGATTTATTTATTATTTTATGCTTTATTTGTTTGTTAGAAAAAAAAGTAAGTAGTTAGTGTATAATGACTTAGGCTTTGTGTGTGATTTGGGTTTGTTTTGTGAATCTTGGATCATGACCCTTTCAAATGGTCCTTGAGAACTCCTTTAGAAATAGAAGTAGTTCAACAAGTTGGTTTTGTTGGGTTGCAACTTTATCGTGAAGGAAAGTTGTACTCAAGTTATTTATCATTTCATGCATTCATCAAGCATCATGTTTAGCATTCCATCATGCTAAAGCATGCATCATCATCTACGTGTAGAGTAATATGAGAGTGAGTCGGATCGTGTTGAAGAATCTTTGGAGAAGGTGTTGATATGGTTCGTGATGGTCAAGCTTTGGATAAGATCCGTCCGTCGACAAGGATAATGTCAAGTTTGACTTCGACAATCTTTCTACGTAATCGACTTTTCCCGCAAACACGTGGCAAGCCCCGCAGCATAAACCCTTCTATGTTTTGAAAATATTTATTACACCTTAAGTCTAGTGTAATGTGCATTAAGTTGATAGGCGTTGAACGATACCGTTGCTGCATGACTACCTTGATTTACAGTTATTCTAGATATTGACCCACTTGTATGTGTAGATCAATCTCTTATGCTTAGTAACGCTTAGACTTCGGTAGAAGTCGACTGATGGGTTCATCATTCGCGAGATATAGGTTTACCGTTGTTCCTCCACCCTGTTGGTGGACATAATTATGTTTTATATGAGACCGGACGGGACGTAAGTGATAAGCGACGTGATTTCATAGCCGTGCTTGTTTCGCCTCGTGGTCGATTAAGGACCGGCCCGTTGTAAGGCCTGAATGTAATCGGTACTACTGAACGCAAGTTGCGCTCGAGGCCTTCTGGGCGAGGGCACGGCTGCCTGGGTGTCACTCCAGGTCAGTCGAAACTAACTGGCCACATGCCTCATGAATGGGAATGGGTAAGCCTGATCTTGGGGGTGTGCCAAATCGGGAATGGCAACCGCGCACTGGGAGTGGAGAGATGGTGGGAGTACAAGATACCCTCGTGGGTTAAAGTCCCGGATTGGAGGTGTACTGTATTCTCAGGTGGGCCTCGTTCCCATTTTGGACGAACCGAGAGATGGTTAATATATGCAAGCTTAAGTGCTACATATGTCGTGTGGTTAGGGATCCCCGGCTGGGTTTTGAATCGATTCGCGGATCGCCATTGCTTCTCGGAGAAGGAGACTCGATTATACCTGACCTTCATCGTAGATAATAATGTAACCTGGTGATTATGGAAAAGAGAAGAAGGAATGTTTATGAGATGTGTTGCTTAAGAAGTGTTTGACTTAGAGCAAAAAGTGCAAAGTGGATACTTGGTAACAACTTAATTTGATGCAAAAATTGAAAGTAAGGATCAACTTTTAGTAAGCTTTTCTGCAAAACTCCCCTTTTCTAACCTTACTTCCCTTAAGCCAGCATATCCTTGGACTCTTTTCTTTTTGTCGGGTAAGTCTTGCGGAGTATATTGTGTACTCAGGGTTTGTTAACCCTTGTTGTAGGTGCTGGCTCGTGCTGCTACCAGGGATATGTCGGTGGGCTCGACATGGTCTGGTTGTCCCTTGTAGTTCTACTTTGTTTCCGCAAATTAAGTTAAGTTTATTCAAATGTAACCTACTCACATTTTGTAAAATTAATGTTATTATTCTTCCACACTCTGATCTATATTTTTGTAACAAATGTTGTAGCTACTCCTTTGTTGATCTCGGTATGAGGTGTAATCGGGGTTTCCGGCGACACCCGACGTGCATCTTGAGTTATTGGGTGTATCACTGCTTCTTTGTCGAGGTCGTTGGGACAATGACAGTGCAAGTGGGCCCAATAATTAGGAGGTTCTGTCACAATGGCCCGGTTCGCTGAACGTGGGCGCCAAGGATGGTCGGTTTGGAGGAATCTTACACTTAGCCCCCTCTCTCACTTGTATAAGTAGCCCCCCCTCACCTCCTCTCTCTCACACACACCATTTGGAGCCTCCTCACTCTCCACTCCTCCACTCTACTCCTCCACTCTTTAGTTCTTTTAGCTTTAGTAGTATTTGGAGCAAGGCTAAAGCTTCATTGGAGAGCTTGTACTTGGGAGAAAGGAATATTCGGTATGAATACATTTATGGTTTCTACCCATGTCTTGTTCTTATATAGTTGTGCAATAGAGCTAGAGTATTTACATGTTATAGTCTTGACATATGAGCTAGCATATAGTTTCTATGTTATATTCTTGACATGTTGTTCTCGACACGATCATGACGTAAGAACCGACTATAGTTCCTCTGTCGTGGTTAGTCGTATTGAACTTTAGGCTTAACCATTCATGCCATGTATTTGAGTAGAGTAAGAGTTGTCTTTGAGATGGCGATTCGTTGTGGCTTTCGGCCTTTGCCCATGTTCTAGCTCGTTCATCCGTAGGGTGAGAGTCCACGGGGGACATGGGATGTACCTTAACATGCGGGCATGGTGCCCGGTGAGCGAGGACCTTCGGATATGATAGCATGCCCCTGGTCGAGAGGGTAGGCAGCCAGGGGTCGGATGCCTTTGTCCGTCCTTTGTAATCCCTCACGCTCGCATGTCGTGTAGGAGTTCGTAAATGCCCCGTGGGTAGCGGATCGCCTGGTGGGTCTCCCCGTCCCATCTCACTCTCACCCTAAAAAGTCTAGTCATTTATGTTTGCATGATCATTAACTTGTTCTTCGCACAGCTATACATTAGGAATGCCTCGCTCCACTTAGGAATATTCTTTATTCTTTATTTTCCTTTTATCCTCGAGGTTGGCCCAAGTGTGTGTCACATTATCTTATGAATTATCATGACTTACCCCCTCGTATTGAGTATTGGTCAACCGCACGAGACATGTCGCCTTGTTCATGCCCCCGCTAGAATCCTACACCATGCCTTCCTTTGGGAAAATATAAATAATGATACCCCTGAATATTTCCGAGTGAAAAATGCTACAACGGTATTTCCATGTGCTTGCGGACTTGTTCCATAAACGTCGCACGCCAATGCCACCCGACATCCCGTGGTGACGTTGCTAGAATGTAACAATTTCGTGAAGTCGTTGTGGGAAGTCAACCTTTGGTTTTCCGGTAGCGCTCTTGCCTTTTTGGCGGTTTTGCTCGATTACCAACATGCATTTCTCAGCGTGATTTCCTTTTTGGTGATTGCGCTAAGAAATGTCAACAACAGTTCATTGGTTGCTTCCCGAAAAGATCCAGGGAGGAGCTCCCCGGCACCAGGGACCTTCGCTATATGGCACTGAGCGGCCGTCCCGGCATGCATATGGACCGAGCTCGAGCGGTGACAAGCGGTGGGGCTGCCTGGGGAGAACAAGGATTCGGGAGCTTAGAAGCCGCTCGTTATTTTTTTCAACAAGAAGCCGATGAAGCTACACCTTATACGACAAAGTATTGTAATACCATTTAAAACCGCCTCGGGGTCCACATGTTTTACGGTTCTAGCCACAACTTAAGTTGCTCCCGTCCTCGGTTGTTGGTATTTCTTAGCGTAAGCGAAGAGTTCACAAGCGCATGGAAAACACACTACCGGAATCGGGCCCTTTCCCTTGGGGGAAAGGTTTCCCATGAGCTGCTCATGGGAAAGGCCCCTCTTTCCCGTGAGCACGCAAGGAGGCTCACGGGAAAGTATGCACTCATGATCAAGAGTCTTTCCCATGAGGGCCTGCTCACGGGAAAGGACAAACCCCCTTGCCGCCTGGCACACTCAAAGACAAAGGCCACGGCGGGGCCGTCGGCCGCTCGCCACCCTTTCCCGTCTACCCTCCGCTCTAGCTCACGGAAGGCCTTTCTCGTGGAGCGTGCTTTGCCGTGAGCAAATGCACGCCTCGGGCAAAGGACCCCCCCTTGCCGTGAGTAGGGTTCCTGCTCGCGGCAAAAAGAATGTACCCCTTTTTTATTTTTTGGTTTTTGGGCTCCAAACTTTTTCTACACTTCCTACACATCATATGGCACTCCATATCCAATTTTGATGAATTTTAAGTTTATTTGTTATATTTAGGTCATTATTCTCTTTACGGCAATTTTTGAAATGAAGTCAAATTTGAACTACAACTGATTGAAAATTTTGAAACAATTTAGTAAAAAATTTAAAAAATTTAGTAAAAAATTTTGAAACAAGTTGGCACACTCAATGCTCACAAGCTCCAACGCCTACGTAGAAAGTTTCATGTTTGTTGAGCATGATCCAATGTGATTTCATGTGGATGTGGTGGTCGGGTTGTGTTTTGGCTATAAAACTTTTTCTATATGCAATAGACATCGAGATTGTGTCATGTCAATTTTTGGGATTTTTTGGATTATTTTAGTAATTATTATATAATTTTATGTTGTAATTAAATAAATACAAATAGAGATAAAACCACATCAAATAATGGTCAATTTTTTTTAGCTAAAGCATCAATTATGTATGGGTGAGTGAATGTGATAAGGTATTTTTGAAGTAATCTCGATTAAAATTTAAAAATATATGCTAGAAAAAAAAAAAAGAGAGAGCAAAAAATATTCCTATCTGTGGATGAACCTTTAATCATTTCTATGACAAATGTTAACCTCTTCTATGACGAATTGGTAATTGTTTTACGTGATGAATCTATAATTGCATCTGTGACGATTTAATAACCTTTCCATGACAAACAGTGGTTTTGTTTCCATGACGCAAGCACATTGGTTTCTATGACAAATCAAAATTGTTTCTATGACGAAAATGGAAACCAATAATAAACTGTCGCGTGGCGAAAACAAAACGTGACACGTCGGATGCCACGTTAGTTTTGCTCGTCGGTGCCACATCAAAGATGACAAACGACGCCGTTAACGGCAGGTTATAATGAACTAGTGACGAATGGAAATCATCACAGACCGCTAATGGCGCCGTTAACGACGCGTTATGCGGAACGCCAGCGGTTAGGCGACAATGACGAAAACCACGCCGTCACGCATTGGAAAGTAAATCTATGACAACACCCTTTTTTCGCCGTTGATTCAAAGCACATCTATGATAAAAAAGTTATCTCGTCACTAATTGCAATATGTGACGTCCAATAGATTACGATCGTGTTTTTTTTTTCGTCATAAGGTCATCACAAAAAGAAACTCGGTGACAAATTTGACGTTTTCGGTGACAAAAGTAGGGCGTTATTGGTGTGAACATACCTATTTGTGCCACTAGGCGCCTAGCCATCCTTGTATGTTAGTCCCTTAGTGGTGACGAGCCATGACTACCCTACTAGGTAGCCCATCCCTTCCTCACAAATGGAGGTGCACCTACCCACACTGCTACATAGGGACCATAGCTGCATAGGGACTACAACCCATCAGTAAGGTTACCCAGACTGCATGTCCAAGCACTGCGGCAAGGCCAAGGTGTGGGTTCATAGTGCCACAGCTAAGCCAAGAGCATGACTCCCTAGCTGTGTGGGCAGGCTAGGGACTTAGCTCCCTGGTGCCGTGACCAGGCCAGATCGGCGACAGGTGCGGGGAACGGGCCGAGGGGTGGTGCGGCGACTGCTGTCACTGTGGGGGAAGAAGAGGCTAATGCGGGTGCAGGGAAAGCATGGGGGTAAAGGTTGAAGATGCTTGAGGAAGAAGAGGCGTGGATATGGCATATCCAGGGGGTGATAGCCTGAATATCTAGGAATGAAAAGGGATGGCATCTGAGTGGAATGTTCCATCCCAGGGGCAGTCTCAACCCACCTATCCTACAACCAAGCACTAGACCAAGTGGGATATCCCACTTTGTCCCTGTCCCAAGCCCCTCAAACTAGACACATCCTAAAGTACCAATCGATCTAATAAGATTGTCTTTTTTTAATTCATGTGGGAAAAAGTGTCACTAGGACAGGTTTGCATTCTCTAGGTCACCTCCTATAGCTGGTTAAGGAGTTTCACTACATACTGTGTGTTGTGGTGATCATATATTGAAATGATTGCCGCCAGAATGAGTGTGCTATCCTTTCTCAAATTGTCCATTTTTCGGGATTTTACTTTTTGAGTTTTCGATCAATAATAACAAGTATGGTGGTTTAATTATTAGGATGAAATGAGCGCGCGCGGTGGGATGAGGGATCGAGAATTCGAGAAGTCCACATCACAGCATGATTGTACTAATCATATGTATAAGAATAATATGTGTCGACCAGCACTATTAGACATTTAGACACTGTCGCAATTGGCGGGCTGGAAGGCAACCACTGCCCTGTCCACGTCGTACTTGATGTGGTAGTTCATCTGCATGATGTTGCCGATGACAGAGAAGCTCGGCGATTTCAGCACAATCCAGCAAATCACGTCTCGGTCCACCTTAGTGAAGTAATTCTCTAATGGCAGGGCCATGTCTGCGCCGTCGAAGTGAAGTACCATCTTGGGGACGGTGCCGCCCAAGCGCAAGCCGCTGCCGGCGGTCGACGTCGTATGGAAGCACATCTTGTACCCATCCCTGCCAGCCGCCCTAGGGAGGTTCGTCTGGTTCAGCATCGCCTTCTTCGCTTGTGAGTATGCCGGCTCCGACAGGAAAGTCAGCGTTGTGCCAGAATCGAACAACGTACCGTAGCCTTTAGTCCCTGGGCCACGAGTCTCTACGGCGCCGATGGAGATCCTCTGCAGGTTGACGGAGTAGTAGGGGCTGGTCGGCAGGAGCGGCGTGGTCTGGATGCCTGGGCCGGACATGACCGCGGCGGCGCCGAACAGGAGAGGACACTGCTTGGAGGTGTCCCTGTTGAGGCAGTACGAGAAGGCGCCGGCTTTGAGCTGCGACACGAGGGACAGTGAGCCGCGGCCGAGCCCGACGAGGCCGGAGCTTGTGCCGTATTGCCCCTCTGACATGTTGGTGCAGCCGAATCCGATGTCGCGCACGGCGTCGCTGCCGAGCGTGAATGTCTCCGTTCCGAGGACGCCCTTGGTGTAGTGGTGGGGATCGTCGGCGATGCCGTAGAAGTACACGTAGTCGCACTCTCCATTGCCGCCAGCCGCGCCGCAGCCAGATCCTACGTCACTGCAGAGGCGATCAGAGCACGGCAGCTTGGAGAAAGACGACGACTTGTTGGGGTAGTAGGAAGGGGAGCCCTGCGGCGTGCACTCCATGCACGCGCCGCACTTGACCCAGACGAGGTCGCTGCCGGTGTCGGCCGCCGCCGAAAGCTTCTGCGGCGGCGTGCCGATTGACAGCGTCATGTCGTAGCCGTAGCCGTCACTGTCCAGCTGCAGCGGCGTCTGCGCGCTCACGCGCCCTGATGCTGCTGCTGCTGCATCGAGCCACGCAGCGAGCATTGACAGCCGCTGGTGGGAGGTGCGGATGGCGCGTGTGAAGTTGATGTGTTGATCGATGCGGGTGAGGACACCACGGTAGCCTCGTCGGCGTTCAGTGTAAGCCCAGGGAGCAGCGAGTAGGGAGAAGATGACGAGTACGATGAGGAATGTCTTGGCCGCCATATCTGAACTCTCGGTTTAATTTCTGTATGATATATGTTTGAGGGCTAAGGAGTAGTACAGGTATATATGGTGGACCTTTCAAAGAAACAGTCTATGGCGCCTCTCGAAGACTTGACATTTCAACAACATGAACATTCACGTCGCCATCGCCATTACAAAAGAGTGGTCAAAATAAAAACTGAGTGGACGCCGGCGCACTCTCTTTGACCATATGTTCATCAATTATCATGTGGAGAAAATTAAGTGCATGCATGTTTGAATCTCTATAGCATAATACAAAGTAAGGCCGTGCATGGGTGGGTTTAGATGGGTTTGGGTGGATTTTTGACCCACCCATTAATACATGAATTAGCTGGATTTGGATTGGGTGGATTTGGGTGGGTTCGTGGATCTAGCTGATAGTCATGCATGCTGCTTTGGGAGAGCACGAGGCGACAGCAACCTGCTCAGCGATGCCTCCAGGTTGCCGTGCAGCAGCTCCGTCACCTCCATCAGCAGCGCCGCGAATGGGTTGCTGCTGTTGTTGTCGCCGCCGCCGCCGCCATTGCCATGGCTGTGGTGCTTGCGGAACACCTGCTCCAGCGTCCTGTTGTAATCTACACGCGTACTTAGGTAGTTCATCACCTAGCGGGTCAGCGGACGTACAGCACGCCGGGCACCGACTGCTTCCCGGCATCAGCGCAGATCAAGCTCTCTCCCGATCGCGGAAGATGGCGGCGGCGGACTCACCGAGCCGGGACCGCACGGAGGTGATCTCGGGCTTGAGCTCCACCATGAACCGTGGGAAGGATGAACTCCGATCCCCCATGGCAGCAGTAGGCTGCAGTCACGAGCAGGGGCGGGCAGATTCAACCGCCGCCCGGCTCGATGCCCCTGCTTGCTTCGGTTCGGACACTGGATCCTGGACTCGCGCGCCGAGCCGGGACCGCACGCCAGGTGATCTCGGGCTTTAGCTCCGCCAGCCCCGAGTGATGATTGTGGTGCTCGCCGCCGTGCCGGCTCGTCGGCTGACAGGAACGCCTCGATGGCCGGGGATGCGTAGCGGACCGCCTCGTACATGGGTCCAATGGGTGACTGGGTCATAACCCATATCCACCCAATCCATTTGTCATTACTCGGTTTGGGTGGATTTTAGATGGGTGGATTGGATGGATTAGACCACCCATGCACAGGGCTAATATAAAAGAGAATTTTTATGGTGCTTGGGAGAATTCCTCCCGTTAATGTGTTTCCATCCGGTGCTAGCATTAGAGCTTGTTAAAAACATTCTAGAAATGGCACATCATAGTTGCTTGTTAAAGCATTCAAGAATCCACGAACAGCTCTACGCGACCGCGAGCACGAATCCATGATTCAAGCCAGTGCTTGGCAGCAACGCTCGTCGTCAGGTGACAGCCTGCCTTGCAAGGTGCCTCATGGAACGGCACATCGAGCACCTTCAGATGCGCCTCGAACATGACAGCCAACCCTCTGTTGATTCCAAGAATAGAGGTAACCCTTTGTTGGACGGTCTGTATCGAGGTATACAGATCGTTCATTCAGGCATTACTACCGGACAGAGCGCCGTTGCCGAGCGCCGCAGCCTCTGCCGAGCGCCAAAACACGAGCGCTCAGCAACGAGGGCGTTTGGCGAAGGCCGGCAGAATCGCGCTCGGCAAATAACGGCGCTCAGCAAAGGCTCTCCTTTGCCGAGCGCCCACGCTCGGCGAAACGAAACGCTTGGTGAAGGCTATCTTTTTACCAAGCGCCCGACTCTCGGAAAAGGTTTGTGCTCGTGAGCGGGGGCCGGATTGAGACTGTATGCGCCCTGCCGTAAACTTTGCCGAAGCCCGTCCGTTTGCCGCCGGCAAAAAAACTTGACTTTGCCGAGCGGCCGGTGGGGCACGCCGGCAACGGCATGGTTTGCCGAGCGCCCTCCCGCTGCTCGGCGATTTTTTTTTTTTGGAGATCGTATTTCTTCTGTAGCTTTGTTAGGGCACTATTCACCTCATATTGAAATTTTAGATTTTTTTCGTACCATTTGCTATATTTATGGTGTTTATGTGTATTTTTTTGAAATTTTTTTTCAAAAAGCAAATTTGAACTACAAGTCATTAGAATAATTGAAAAAGGTGAATGCAAAATTCATATTCTTGTTAGGTAGCATAATTGTAGGCTCCATGCAAGTTCTCACATGAAATATCGAAGGCTGAGTTCACGAGACACCTACGATTTAGTTCTTGGTGGATTGTTTTAAAATTCCAAAAACCAAACCAAGTCCGAAAAATTTTGAAACTTGGCCAGTTATCGTGGTATGGTTTTTGTAACCTATGAAAAAATTTGAGAAGGTTTCATTGACGTTTCCATTTACGATTGCTGAAAACCGGGACATCTCCACATACCCATATAGTTGTGACACATAAATATCTTCCACAAGCTCTCCATTCAGAAATGAAGTTTTCACATCAAGGTGCTGCACCTCCCAACCCCAAGTAGCTGCCATTGCAAGAATTAACCTCACGGTGTCTAGCATTGCCACTAGTGCAAAAACTTCCTCACAATGAACTTCCTCATAATTAGCAACCAATTTGTCCTTGAGCTTCACATTCTTCTTCAGCTTGTACACCCATTTTAAACCTATGGGCTTGTGTCCAGCTGGTAGTTGTACTAGATTCCAAGTCTTGTTCTTGTTTATTGACTGAATCTCACTGTCCATTGCTGCTATCCAGTCTGCATTACCTGTTGCTTCTACATAACTCCCAAGTTCTTCCATGACTGTCAATAGTGCACTAATTCCACCTCTACATCTGAAGGTAATTGTACTTTTGCAGTAGTTTCATACACTTTTGACAGGTTCTTAAACCTCAAAGGAGCATCATGATGATCCACATCTATGTTTTCTTCATCAATCATTTCTTGATTCAAGTCCAAAATATGGCCTTGGCTGTTTTCACCCATTGCTAGATCATGAATAGTGTTATCAACATCTATCAAACCACCATTGTCATTCTGCACTAAGCTTTCCTCCACTTCATAGTTTTGCATATCTATAGGTACTCCCCTTATATCTGGTTATTGTTCTACAACTTGGTTATCACCACCGAGGTCACCTTTCTCCCATTGTTAACTTGCTGCTTCCATTATCTCATAAGTTACAAATTCTGAATTTTCACCAAATTTAGTGCCCCACTTGCATGTTACACCTTTTCCTCAAATACAACATCTCTGCTAACAACAATTTTCTTGTTTTGTGCATTGTAAAGTTTGTGGGCTTTGCTTCCATCCTTAACACCAAAATACACCATAGGGATACTTCTAACTTCTTCAAATGTGGCACAACTAGTCTGACATGAGCTTTACAACCAAAAACTCTCATTTGACCCAACTGTGGTTTCCTTCCTTCCCAAGCCTCAAATGGTGTTATATACCCCATTGGTTTTGCTGGAATCCTATTGAGCAAATGCACAAAAAGTCTAATTGCCTCCCCCTAGAAGATAACAGGAATATTCATGCTTTTTAGAAGAGACCTTGCCATCTCCATGACTATCCTATTCTTCCTTTCTACTACTCCATTTTGCTATGATGAGTAGGGTGCTGTGAAGTGTCTCTTTATGCCAGCTTCTTTACAAATATCCTTGAAATCAGCAACCAAATATCCCCCCTATTGGATGTCACACACTTCACCTTGTAACCCAAACTAGTTTCTACTTCTATTTTGTACATAGCAAATGCTTCACTAGCTTGGTCCTTGGATTTTAGAAAGAAGACTGACATCCACCTAGTATAGTCATCCACAACAAGCATAAAATACTTCCCTCCACCAGCAGTCTCTGGGTTAATGGGCCTGCACAGATCAATATGCACCAATTCCAGTTGCTCATCGGCTCTCGACTGATAATTCTTAGGAAATGAGCATCTAGTCTATAGTTGAGCCATCACCGAATGTTACTTTACCAAACACACTAGCATCAATACTTCTAAATTTCTTCCTATCTCCTGTCATGTGATTGCTTGGTCTATTTTCTAAGTACCAGACACTATCACTAGACACTATCACTCTGGCCATACCTTAACCTCATGTTGATGTAGCTTGGGTTGACTGTCGTCTGACAATAGTCCCGACAATGAACAGTTCTCTTGTTTTCCTAGCAATGCCATTTTTGCAAGAAGCACCATCGGCTCAAACTCCATGGCCCTTGTATGATGAGCCTCCTCCTTATTATTCTCCTCACCTTGGCACTTGTCTACATAGTGCCCATACTTATGACACTTGAAGCACTTTATGTGACTCTTGTCATGCCTGCCAGCACCTTCTCTTGAGTTGTCAGAGCTTCCACTGTGGCCACCACCTCTCTAGCTTTGACCTTGGCCACTACCTCGCCCTCCACCTCTTTGGCTACTGCCCGAGCCATCTCCCGAAGATCTGTCATGCTTCACACTCAGCTTGTGTCAACAACACTTGCATGTTGGCGAGTTGACACACCACCTGAGCCTCTGCTTGTTCTCTCCTCATACGTTTTCAATATTCCAACTGCATCATCAAACTTCATCGTCTTGCGACCATAGATTAGCTCGATACCAGCCACCACATTGATGAAACACTCGGGCACTGTGTTGAAGAGCTTCTTCACAAGTGTCTGATCATCAAGCGTCCCACAAAGGTTGCCATACCTCACTGCCATCCTAGACAGTTTCCTGGTATAGTGGTCTACTGAATCGGTGTCCTTCATCTTTATGGCATCAAACTCACTCTGCAATGTTTATAACCATGGATCCCTAACATGATCTTCCCTCACATGCCTCGCCTTGAGCGAATCCCACACCTCCTTGCCTATTTTCTTCCTGGCAACCTACATCAGAATGTCATCAGGCAGACACTGAAGAAGGTGTCCCTTGGCCTTCCTATCTTTCGCCTTCGTCGCCTCGGTTGTCGCTGCATCCCACACCAGCACCTCCCCCCGACGACTCTATGATCTCCCACACCCCTTTATCATCCGTAATTACCTGAACTCGGATGTTCGAACTGGTGTAGTTGGTCGCCATCAATGCCGTAGGATAGCCGCCGCCTTCCGCACCGCCCGCCCTCCCCGCCAAAGACTCCGGTCTCGCATGGTGGATCTAGAAGGATGATTAGCGAGTGATTAGCTCTGATACCAGATGTTGGATAATAGGATCAAATCACAGTGCTAAATGATCAAGAATGGCTAACCTAGAAGGATCGATGAATGCGACAGAATGAACCCTGAATACTTCAGGAACCGATAGGATGTCGGTGCCCTTTTTCACCTTAGTTTAGATTCAGATACAATGTGATTACAACTAACCACACACATTACAACACTCCACTTACATCTAGGTATTTATCCCAAATCCTGATACAAGCTATCATACACACACAATTTAAAATCAACGGATACAAAGTGATGTGAATTTTACTGCTGTCAAGCCATGGTGAGCACATTCACCACACCAACCGCCGATGCCCCTGGCACTCCCATTTGAATTCGAATATCTTTGGCTCCCGCCCATGATTCTTGACAATAGGCTTACACTTACAATGGGCTGGCCCATTCGGGAAGGCAAAGGTACTACTAATGAACAACTACCGAAGCAGTACTGGCACCGTCGAGCAATTAAAAACTGTAAACTTTGAACTTCTAGAGTAATTATAGCAATAAAACACGAGGAATTGAAACAAGTAGCAAATTGGAATTAAGAACTATTGTTTGTCAAAAAAAACTAAGAACTATTATAGTGAGGCACGTAGCTCATGTGCTATGACTCGTGAGTACCTTATTGCTTTCCTACCTCGTGGGAGCAATGGACGATGGAGTCTTCTTTTGGCCCAATCATGGTGCCTCCACGGCTCCACCTGCCGACACTAGTAGTTGTTGCGCCCCGCCGTCTCCCGCTGGCTCACGTGCGCACGTCAGGATGATTTTAGAATATGGAAGAGGAGATTAGATCTTGGTCAAAAGGTAGTTTCTCTCTCTTGAAAATATATAACATGCTTTGAATGGGCTCATAAGTTACTACTAGATCGAGGAGCCCTTACATAAACAAGTACTTTGGACTTGGCAATTGATTTTCCAACAAACTCAGACCCAAACAAGCTTGATGATCATGCATGTAATAAAATTATCCAGATACTATACTACTGATGATCACTAAGACTGTCACAGCACGGATGATCTCCGGTGGCTGTGGTGACAGCGAACAGCGGCTGAGGCGGCGTGTGGGCAGTGGTGGCGCGCTGAGGGCGGCGCGCGAGTAGGAGCAGGAGGCGGTGGAGGCTAGGAGGCAAGAGGTGGGGAAATATTTTCTTTGATTGCATGAAAATAAAGAGGCCACATCTCCCTATTATTCATAGTCCCTAGAGGCAGTGGCAAATCTAGCATATTACTTCACTGGGGTCAAGGACCAAGTGATGGGACAAGCATGCGTTGATTCTCTATATTAAGGGTAATTTGTGTGTGGATAAGAGGATTTTTAGTGTTATTTTCAGCAAGTTATCGGGTCAGCTGACCCCCATAGGTACACATAGATTCGCCACTACCTAGTGGACTTGTACACAAATAAATCTCTAAAGGTTTCCTTATAAATTGGAATGCCTTTTACAAAGCAAAATCTTATTTAGTTTCCTAATACAAGATTTCCTTATAGATTGAATTATGCCTTTTGAAAGCAAATCTTGTTTTTATTTCATAATATGACACAAACTCCTTATTTCCTATTCTTCTATTTCCTAATTTTATTGACAAGGGATTGGTAGTGATGGCGGTGGCGGCGGTGGCGCTGCCGCTCTTCTCCCACGTGCGTGGGGCACAAGCCCCCCTTGGGCCAGGCCGTTATCTGAATTGTGACATCTCCCCGGTGTTCCTCATGGCAATGGTCCTCAAGTTGGCATACGCTCCATGTCGATGTGCAGCTTGAAGTGACCAACGGGGTGACGGTGGCTACACCATAGTGTAGGTGAAGGTGGCCCATTTTGCCATGCGCCTCGTTGTCGTAGTAGGTGTCATCATCAAAGGAGAAGTCGGCGGATGTGCCCGTTGTCATCGAAGAGGGCGATTGTGACATCCTCCAAGAAGCCGTGAGGATGTACCTCCATCGCAGGGATGCTCACCGGGAAGGCGTGCATGGAAGGCAAGGATGTCAGTAGGCGTAAACCGACCGTGGAGGCCTTGTAGGGGATTTCCCACGTTGCAATAGAAGGTCTTGCAACAAGATTGTAACACCCGTGTTTTTGCATCATTTTAAAATTCACTAAAAATTTGAACTTTTTCGAATTACAACTAAAACTTGATTTATTTTCCGCTAAACCAAAACCCCCTTTTTCGAAAAAACCTGCATTTCAAACTCCCACCATCTAGAAATAGGAAACCTTGTTTGTTGCTTACTCAACTTTATGGTGACCAAGGTGCAAGGTAAGCCCTAGATTTAAATTATGGAAAAATATTGCATGAGCAATGGTTTACAAATTACCTCTCAATAATAATAAATACCAAAACCCGTGTGCGCCAAATATATATTAAATATTTTATAAGCACAACAAATAATTATTCTCGACAATAAAAGTCATGGGAATACAAATGTGCTTGTATAAATATTTATAAGATATATAACGCACATGAAATAACGAAAAGGTCGGGAAAATGTCGCGTGCACAAATATATACACGTATTCATACAAGTACAATTAAATAAATATTTTCATGAATCCCAATCATGAGGATACATATAAGTGCTTGTGTAAATACTTACCATATATATATTTACACACATCAAATAATAGGGAGAAAGAGTAGATGAAGGAAAGGAAATAGAAAAGGAAATAGAAACTGGGAAAGAGCTCTCGGGCTCAATCTCTCCCCTCTCCCCTTCTGCGGCCCGGCCCACCAAGCCCCTTCCCTTCCATCCTTTCACGCCACGCGAGCAGGCCGGCCTAGCTAGCCAGCACCACGAGGCCCAGCGCCATTTCATCCTCTCTCGCCCGACGGGTGGAACCCACCACCGTCTCCTTCCCCTCCCCTCGTTCTCGACGCCGCACGACGGCCCCGCGGCACCGCTTCCACCGCACCCGGCCGCACGATGGAGGAGACGCTACAACCGCGGTAGCCTCGCTTCGACTTCCCGAGGCGCCGGACACGACACTCGCCCCCGTCCCACGGGCACAGCAGCCAGCGTCAATGCCAACAAATAATGTCGGCACAAAGCTCGTCCCGCCGAGCCGGCGACGACGCATCGGGCCCGAGCCCACTGCCCTACCCGCCGAGTTATCCGGATGAGGCCACGCGTCTGAGGGCACCAGCTCATCGACAGACAATGCAGCCATGGCCGAGTCCGCCGCGCACGCTGGCGGACTTCACTCCCCACGCATGACGCCGCGGACGGGCTGGGAGCGCCCGATGCGCCCGGCGATGGGACGCCGCCAACCGCCCACAGCCAAAGCACGAGGAACACGCGAAAGCCAGCTTGCACACGCCCGACGCCACCGGGAGGCCACAGAGGTGCAGGTTTGGTCGAAAAGATCGGAGTCCGGAAGAAAAGATCTCCCGGCGACGAGCCCGCGCGGCGAGCCTATAAATACCGCCACCGAGCGCCGATCGACCTCGCCAGCCCCTCCACAAGCTCCGCGGCAGCCGGTAACGTGAGGTGCTCGCCTCCATCCTCTTCCTTCCCTCTCCTCCTCGCGGCGTTCCCATTTCCCCAAACTGGAGCTCGCCGCCGCAGACGGCTGACTAGGTCATGCCGCCCTCGCCGTCGTAGTCGCCGTGGGTCAAGATGGTCGTCAGTGGGATCCCTTGTGCCATACTCTCCAGTTCCCCTCCTTAGCTAGTTCGATCAGGCACTACAACGCCGATGCCTCGCGGCGCCGCCACGGAAGCGCGCCGCCGCACCCGCCGCCGTCGTGGAGGCTCCTCCACCAATCCTTGGCCACGCGTCATCGTGCTCGGGGTGAGGCCTAGAGGCCAACGCACCACTCACACGCAGAGGTATGGGCCAGAGATGGCCACTCGCCGAACATCCGCGGCGCGCCGCGCCAAAGGGCGACGAGGCCGACCGTGACGCCGCCCTATTACGGTGGCGCCGCCAAGGACTCGGGCAATCGGGCGATGCCACGCCGCCCCGCGCATCCACCACCATCAAGACCGTCAGGGCAACACAGTGACACACGTGGCGCCTACGTGGCCGCCACCGTGGCATCCACTGACCCACGTGGCACCCACGTGTACAAGGACGCTTCTCGTACACCGATTTAAATGCTAGGCACACCCGGGATATTGTACCGTAGATGTATAAGTACCATTTCCGTGTCGAGAAAAATTCCTAGAAAATTTGTAAATTCATTATTTGATTTATAGAATTTTATCATGTAATTAGTTCCAATATTATTACATGATAAAATTATATTATAATATTACCCTAATGGTTTAATTAGGGATCAATATTGTAAAATCTATATCTCATGCAATTTAACTCCGTTTAAGCGTGAAACGACTTCCATAATTTATCTAAAATCTAGCTCTATGCATCTGACCCATTACCACCATAATGTTCTATGTTTGTTTTGTATGTTATAGTTCAAGCTAGGTTATCGCCAATCGTGAGTTAGCTTTTCAACGACCCGGATTAGGAGTCCCATCCGGATCAAGCGAGAGACGCTCAGCGCCAGTGCCGATTCGTAAGAACCTCCCAGGCAAGTCCTTACCCCCCCTAATCATGAACCTAATATGATGATGAATGATGATATAATATGACTAAGTGAGATCGATGTAACCGATTAATAATGTGAACCCTCCAACAAAAAGGTGAGTGGTGATAGTCTACATGGAGGTGGACTAATCACAATCGGGGATGAATCCCGCGGAGAGATACTCACCTCCCTAAGGACCGGTTCATAGACCTTCTACCTAGTGCGATATTTCGTACAGCCACACGCCGTAAATGGGACGGCTTGATTCACACCCCGTTAGGTTGAGGTATAATTGGGAGCCAAGGTGGCCGGAGTAGGCAAACGAACTATTAGGAGCAGACGTGGGGAGAGTGGCCCCATGGTCCGGTTGGCGTGGATGCTGAGTGATCTTCCACGTAAGTGTTTGGGCGCAGTGGCGCAGTGCTAGGTGCACATAATTATGATTGATGATTGGTTAGTGTTGACAATATAGGTTGGGTAATAAGGTATTACCTGTAAAGCCGTGGGTGATTTGGTATCACCATATTGTCTAGGATGATGCGTCATCCTTCCAACCCCTAAGAAGTCGTGGTGAAGATTATACCAATATACCTAGAGTAGCACTCAAGCGGGTACGGATCTCGTTAGGTCTGTCAGAAGCCATGACGGTGGCAGAGGCAACACCTATCGTGTGGGGAAATTTGTACAACCTCTGCAGAGTTACTTAAATCTATTCGAATAGCCACATCCTTGGAATGGGCGAATGCTAGGCAAGAACATCTATGATTAGAAATAACTAACGTCTGTGATGATGTGAAGGTGATGATCAGATGAGATAACCTCGGGAACTAGTGAGAGCAGTTTTAGAGACTCTGCTAGGGCCCAAACCCTTAATAACTACAACCCCCTGGTTGGGACTTGCTGAGTACGTTTGTACTCACCCCTCTATTTTTATAGATATCGGCACATGTGAAGGTAAGATCGACGATAAGGTAGAGACCCGCGTATCGTAGGAGTTCGAGAGGTGTTTGCTTAGGAGAAGGACGTTGAAGCCCAGATTTCATCCGTGCACAAGTTTGCCTGTGGAGTACGGGGCAGTGTCATAGATAATCCACCGCTTCTCGGTTGGCCCACTCTGATATCGTAACCCCGACCGGTGGCTCTTCGTCGCCACAGTAAGCCCCTATCTATCCTATATTTCTACAGCTCGGTTTATTATTAATTCTGTTTGCCATTATCTGTTACTAATAGACGTGTTTGTGGCGTGATCCTGGCGCAAACACGTGTGATTAACGACCCATTAAAAGTGGGGCGTGACAAAGATGGACACTGCTGGGATGTAGTAGCTGTTGTCGTACCGGTTGATGCCGTTGTTAAGTGTCTAGGTTGGTGCCGCAGCTTGGAGTTCAATGGTTGTGGCAATCACCTGTAGCTCGTGGTTTGTAGAGGTTGCGAGGCAGAGCTCGGTGAGGAGCTCGAAGGGGACCAAGTAGTCTAGGACATCCATGACCGAAGGCGTGCCCCTTGCAGCGACTCCGGGGGTGTCATCAGCTCTATCAGCGTGTTGCCATTGTCGTCGTTGATGTCGTTGTGATCGTCGCCTATCGCTGAGGTGTGCGACAAATGTGGAGGGTGGCGTCAAGGTGACAAGCGAGGTGGATCGCTGCGTCCATTGTGCGGGGCACCATCCGCTGGACCACTTCTCATAGTGGCGTGCAAAGTCTGAAGACAAAGAGATGGACACGATGGAGCTTGCTCGGGAAGCCGACGTGCGTGATGTAGCTCTCAAAGACATCATTGTAGTCATTCAAGGCGTCGTCCTACCTCAATGGCGTGAGGTCACCCGTAGTGTTGTGGTCGACGGGGCAGCCAAAGGAGACACCACAAGAAGGTGTCCCACAAGTCTAGGGGCTCCTCCCAGTCATGCGAGAGGATCCGGAGTTGTGCCGCTGCCGTAAGGGAGAAAAGTAGCGTGCGAACATATTCCTCTAGGGCTAATGTCTGGCCGGCGGCATGAAAAAACATCTCCATTTTCATAATCCATGACTCGGGTCGATCGCCTCCATCATATCTTTGGCGGTTCGAGGCGGACTACATACCGCTGGTGCGGCATAGTAGCTGTAGGCAACATGAGTATAGGTGGACCGATGATCCATGGGCATGGTGTTACAGGTGGTGCCATCTGCGCCTGGTCCATCACAGGTGCTGCCATGATGCCAGTAGCTAGAGGTGATGGCACCAAGGGTGCACAAGCTGATGTCGTAGCTGCGTTTGGATCTGTAGCTTGTTGGGTGATTATCTGCGCCCTTGCAGACGACTCTAGAACATTAAGCAGGAACTACAGATTGATCTCGCCGTCGGGGTGCTACGAGTTGACAGCGTTGCCAGCAGTAGCGCCCGTGGAGGCGTCGTCATCCTCTATTGTGGCGGTGCTCGTGGCGGGCACAGCGTTTCCCTTGGGCGTGTCGTCATTGTCCTTGGTGTTGACGCCCTTGTCGTCGCTGGCGCCCATGGTAGTGGCGTCATCGTGGGTTGTCGCGGCGATGTCGGGAGACGTCGTGGGGAATAGATGTGGCAGGTAGAGCAGGGGATCAACGTGGGGGTTCTCCATGTGACGATGGTGAGCCTCGGTGGAGTCGAATTGGCGGTCGATCTTGAAGTTCTCCTCGAAAGGTTCTTGAGGGCGATGAGGAACTCGTACATCTCGGAAGCCATTGGTGTGAGGCTGAGGAACGAGTTGGGTCTCTGAGTATACCATCGCTTTGTCCTGACCGGCGGCGATCAACAAGGAGATGGCGCATGGGCGGTGGTGGCGCATTGGGGGGCGATGCGTGAGCAGGAGCAGAGGCGGCGGCTACGAGGCAACAACTTGAGGAAATATTTTCTTTGATTTCTTGAAACCAAGAGGTTACATCTTCCTATTATTTATTGTCCCTAGCGGACTTGCACACCAAGAAATCTTTAAGGGTTTGTTTGGATGTTGGTATTAGAGGGGCTAGAATTGAATTGGCTACAATACCAAATCAGCTAGCTTTGGCACCTTTGGATTACAATATGAAATCTTTTGTTTGCATGGCATGGAATTACCACTTCGAATCTAATGAGATGGTAAATACCAATTTTTGTTTGGATGAGTATAAAATGTAAATTGGAATTGGACGCGATTCTTCTCCAACAGCCCCTATCCTCATCGCCGGTGGTGGCCACACACCCCCCCCCCATCTCCGGTGGTGCCTCCCTGTTGGCCTCATCCCGTACTTGATGCTGCCCCCCATTGAGCCAAGGAAGATGGTCAGCTCCCCATCGGAGCTGAGGAAGAACATTGTGTGCCACCCATCGGAGTTGAGGAAGAAGATGAAGGGACCAGAGTTGAGGGAGAAGAGAGAGAGGATTTGGTCGAAACTTCGACAATAGGGGAAGCTCGACCACGACTAGGGGTGTGGACCTCCATGGACAGCGGGGGTTCTTGACCTCGGCCATGGCGGGTAGATCTTGGCTTCGGCCGCCATCACGCATAAAAAAAGAGAGGGGGTGCAAACATAAGGGGGTTCACCATGGCCTTAGGTCGCACGAAGGCTGGCATCTCCTTCATCCTGCTATTCGAATCTTGAAGACAGGGCATGAGGATGGGGGAGGAGGATGGATGGAGCTTGAAGAAGGTAGCATCTCCGGCGAGGGGCTCCGTGCTCTGGCGAGGGCAGACTATGAGAGGGCATGCGTGGGCGACGACGAATGGTGAGGGAAGGACTCCTGGTTTTTCCCGAGCAAGAACGAAGCATTATACATGGGTAAGATTCACGCGAATACAGGAAGGGAGCGCTCGGTATTGTGGGCGAGGATGAGCAGGTGTTGGTGTTTCTTAGCGAAAGCAGCAAAGTCCGCAAGCGCACGGAACATACCATTGTAGCACTTCACCCGGTGGTATGCAGGGTATCGTAATTTTCACAGGGACGGTTTATGCAGAGGGCTTTCTTTCCAGTGTCTACCCTAGGCAAGGTTAAGTTCTAAGAGTGGTGAGGTGTCTTTATGGGCTTATATTATCAGGCAGGGGATTTCTATGGCTGTTATCTCCTTACTGGCACCGCAACGCACCAACTGGACATCTTCTGGCAATTAGCACTACAACACACCCGAACGTGGGGGGATTACAAGGGACGGACAAGGCTGTCATGACCCGCCACCTACCCCCTCGACCATGGGGTGCACCACAAAATATAGGTGAACGTTAGCCCAAACACCACGTTTGCACTACCGGACACGCCCCCGATGTTGGCCAAGGTTCCCTGTCAAATGGTTCCTTCACCAAGGACTAATGAATGAACGATATATCAATCCCGTAAGTTGATAACTCTGTTGACACCTGTTATAGCATAAAATTACTAGTCAACTAACATGAAATAAGGGCTTAAAATGAATATCAACATAAGTCTAGGGGCTTTACTAACATAGTTCCACAAGTTTTGGTGATTTATATATTTTCAGGGACTAAACAGGAAAAGCCTAGAGTTTGCAAGATATATGAAGCATAAACATGTTACAAACATATTCCAAGATAGCACCATTGTAAAGAGCTCGTCGAGACGATCGAAACGGATATATTGTTTGCTATATTCAGAGTCCAGAGTCAAAAGATATCGCCAAGGAGGCGAGTTCACTAAAACGGTCATAACTTTCTCATACGGACTCCGTTTCCTGCAAAATACCAGTCATTACGAAGCTATCGACGAGACCGACGCACCCACAAAATATGAACTAATAATTCCACAAGGGACTGGTGGCCACCAGGCCTTTTCTCGCCGGCCGCCAGGGTCCTAAGCCCAATCCAGCCCATCTTCGTAGGTCGGTTTGTAACCGACTTTGAGGTTGTATCTACACCGTTGCCAAGGTCGGTTTGATCCAATGGTCATCATTCATCGCCAAGGCCTATATAAGAAGACCCCCTGACCCCGTGGGTGAAACCCTAATTCATTACTATCTCATTCTATCTCATTATCTCTTAGTTGTAGAGGGGTCCCTTGTAAGGATCAACTCTCTCTAAGAGATTAGTGAAGGATAATTAGACATGTAATTAGAAGAAGATTAGATCTAATTAGATCTAATCAAGAGTAAGAGTCAAGAAGAGATTAGAGCCATAGTCCTCATCGGAGAGAGACTAGAACTAATCTTGTTCCTAGAGTTAAAGTGTTGGTGATGGGAAGAGCCTGGCTGAGGAAGCACCGGACTGTCGGTGACTCCTCTACATCTTGTACTATCGGAATCAAGTCCCATTAACACTGGTACTTGATCCCGAGACTTCTATGGTGGTTCAACTCCTTATTTGAGTAAGTGAATGTTCTTATTGTTCTTATTGTTCACAACTCTTGTTTGAGTACTTTAATCTGTAGGACCCTATAGATTAGAGGGGTAGCTTAGGTTTAGGCGTGGTGCCTAGACTGGGGTTGCTTGTGATGACACCTTATATTCCTGTTCGTGGTAGATCGCGGGAGTGACAAATCTGTTGAGTCCTTTGGAATCCACCCTCCGGTCTATAAGACAAGTTGGGCACGTAAGTGCCGGAGGATTGCATGTTTCGCCCATGTTTTCCTTTTGGGTGCTTCCCTTTAAGACAATACCAACATATGCTTACAAGGATAAGAATTAGATAACCATAGAAATCTCCTTGATCTTTATCTTCTTCGGTTCCTTGACTAATGCTTCAGGATTAGTTATATTCCTTAGTTACCTCACACCATCCTCCCCGTGGATTCGATATTAAAACCCTCTCCCGGGTGAAATGCTCACCAAGATCCGTCAAGCATGCAGATTATTATTAAATATTTCTCAGAGGCTTAACAAATACCAACAAGCATTTCTGGTTTGTTTGCCGGGGAGAATGGTTCTTTCGAGAAAATATTGAGTATAACTAATCTTGTACCATATCTTAGTGTAGTCTTTCTTTTTATATTTTTTTTCTTTTCTTTTTATATCTTTTTTGGGATCCTCGGATTCCACACCTATCCTTATACTTTGCATCCATAAGCACAAGTTCAGGCCACTAGAATCTATAGAACCTATCCCACCCCTTGGCTATGAGCTGTGCTCAAGGTTGATCTAAATGATCATGAAACAACCCATTATAGGAGAGAATTCTGTTAACCTCAGGCCAAATCCTATCCTCTAAAAAAGGATAATATATTTGGGGCTCATCCTTGAAAAGTTGTTCGCATGACCATCATGCATTTTTCGGAGGAACTTTTCTTTCCTTTTCTAAAAGCAAGGTTTGTCCTTGACAAACTCAGTGGGTGTAATCTTTTCTTAAAATTTTCCATGAACACCCAAAGGAAGAGAAGGAATCATCCTCTAGACCAAAGAAGAAGTTTTGATAGCTAGATCATAATCATTCCAATCCCTTAATTAGCAACCAATCCTAAATCATCCATACTCTAAAAACACCTCCAAGGGAAGAAGTATTTCTACCCTTGATTCTTTTATGGTGATGACTTTGGGAGACAAACTTCTAGCTTCAAAAGAGACCTTTGAGTACCTACAAACCAAATCCTTTTAGAGAAGAGTCTCTTAGAAAGCATCCTTATTCTTACAAAGGACGTTGGGAGCCCAAGGATGGCATATCTAATGATGCCATAGAAGGAGAGCAAAGCTATCTAGAATCCATCTTCTTTCCTTCTATTTCAGACTAGATAACGTATCCAAACCCATCTTCAACTTCATCCTTGACCCCAATGAATCATCTAGTGTTCTTTTCTGGAGTCTACCTACGATCTTAGAAATCCCAAGTATAGACATCATGAAGGATCTAAGGAAGACCGAAAGAGCATTATCAATAGCCGAGAACATCCATGAGCATAGGAGTTACATCCTAAATTTTCTATCCAATCCTTGCCCATGTGAACAAACTCCTGAATTGATTGCCATCTCTAATCTTGCCACCTACAAGATCTCAAACCCCCTTGAGATAATTGTTCATAAGGATTTAGAAAGGGTGGTTGTTGATCTTATTAGCTTGAAAGTTGAGATTGGTGATTTAAGGGAAAACCTCTTCATCATCTTGAATCATATTTGAAGGTTTTCCAAGGACGAGCTTTTTGTCCTAAAACAAACACTCTAGGGGAAGTAATATAAGTATAGATCTTTTACTATAACACCCCCTTGTGTAGTGAGCATAGAGATATAATTATGAGAATATTCCTTCGGGTATTTTTGTTACTAACCATTTCAGTCTAGAGAACGAAGGATGACAATGTAAAGGTATGTCCAACCATTTATTGAGCAACATTGAATTACTCATATAATTCTCGCCATGTTGCTACCTTATCTTGGTTGTCTCTACCTTTAAGACATGCTCAAGTTACTACACTATTTCATCTCTCGCTTGAATAAAATCTCTTTAAAAGTTTTCATGTTACCATTATCTACTATATTATATGGTTTGGTTTTGATGTACTTTCATACACCTTCTTTAAATTAGGCATGGTGCTTAGTTTAAGTTGTTTTCCTAAATTAAATTAGACAAGGCGTCTAGTTTGATTTTTGAACTGAGGGTGTGTTGAGTTTACTTCTAAAGGTTTTTAAATTAAGCATGGTGCTTAGGTTAAAATGCCTTCCTAGATCAAATTAGACGTGGTGTCTAGGTTGATTTATGAGCTGATAAGTATGTTATAGTAGATGTTGGATATTTTGTGGACTAAACCCCTGCAGAAAGAAAAGCTCTCAAACAAGTTTGGGGGAAGTCCTGAGATAAACTCATACTAGAGATGAAGCAAGAGAAAGAAGAGGAGTGCTACAAATAAAGTCTACAAACAAAAGCACTTGCTCAAGGATAAACTCAAGAGTGATAAGCACATGGAAGAGGAAAGACCAACTTCATCAAGGATAATCCAATCGCGTGCTCTTCTTCCTCACATGCCCCCATCACTCCAAACGCTGGTTTGCAACCTCTCTATTCCCTATTGCTCTTTTCTACTAGTTCGAATGATTTCGATGCATGAAAATCAAACTTAAGGTTCAATAAAATCATTCCTTTAGGAAAGCAAGGTGAATATGGAAACATGTGATAAATGATCTATGCTAAAATCTTCAACCAAACTTTTCGGTAGCATAGAAAGTAACCTTTAGCCCTGTGACAACACTATTCTTGTTACTACTTGTATATTCCTTCGGGTATGTGTTGTTCACCAATGATGCAGGGAGTAAAATCATGAGAGGAACAAAAAGGTCCTAGCACAATTCAAAGGACAAGAAAGAAAGGATGATGCAATAAAAGAGACAAGTTAGGAGCAAGATATACAAGAAGCCAAAAAGAGGAAAGCTCCAAGCAAAGGAAGGAACCACCACAAGGTTGTTACGATGCCTTCACAAAATGAATAAAAGTTAACATCTTGAGGTAAGCTATCATTAACTAATCTTTTTCTTAATTATGGCATGCTCATAAATAAAGAATCAAACATGTTGGAGTCAAAACCTAACCTTATCCATCCTGCTTAGCTTCACATGTTTAGTTCTTTTGTTCCTAAACACTACTCTCCCGAACCCATAGCCCCCATTCATGTGAATTAAAATGTTGCTCATCCTGCTTTTGCAAGATAGTCATAAATCAATTAAACCGTTGATGCTCTATCTTGTGACCCTGTCACCCTCATCATGAATGAAACAAGTAATCTTAAATCTGCCTTGTTTAATGTGCCTAAGGTTATAGAAGAATGAATAAAAGTTTTGGTTCTGTTGGTGTTTTCCCACCAACAAAAATTCATGCACTTGATCTCTACCTTGTCTTTGTAAACAGGACATACTTCGAGCACGACGTAGAGGAGTATCTCACTCTCCCGAATTCTACAAGGAAATGTCCTGACCCATAAAAATACGACACTAAACAAGATGTTGTTTGTTTCCACCGTCAAAAGCTTCACTTCAAACCATGAGACAAGCAAGCAACATGGGTAATGCCATCCTCGAGATCATTATCTCGAGAGACGCAAATCACCAAGATCAGATGATACACTTGAGGAGTGAGTAAGGTAAGAAGTCTTGTTCAAAGGACTTAAAACATTCAACCCTCGCCGAAAGGTAACTTCGGTAGTTATCCATATTTAATTTCTAGCATTGCATACCATATTTATCTTTTTGCATCTTGCATTAGTATATTTATTTCCTTGCATTGCATAATCATTTTTCCTTTTAGCATATTTACATTTATGCATTAGCACTTGCATTAAAAATTCTCAAGCCCCATGTGAATAATTTTGTGGCGTGTAACAACCCATAAGGATATCCACTGTGGTGGCATAAAGATAATTATGCATTCAACTAGTTGCATTTGCATTATAGTTCTTTTGCATGCATATAAAAACCCCAAAAATATTTAGAGAAGAGAAATCTTGCTGAAGTTCTATCTAGAATAATCTATCTTGAAAATCTTTAGACACATGAAGTCTATGTAGCGAACCACTAACGCTTAATCAAGTTCCACTAGCTTTGTTGTCTATTTGAGTTCAGCGAGATTCGAAGGGAGAAACATGATAGGCCGACTTCCTCGTCACTATCTACCTCAACTCCCACAATAAACCCGACACTTCAATCTAGCTTGGGGAGAGCACCCCCGGTTATCACGATAAATATCTCTACCACTATCTATATATTATTAGTTAAATATTTGGTTTGCTATTAGAGTATGATAATACGTTTAGTTTTATAGTCTAGTCGTTTAAAGAGTCTTTAGTAGAAGTGTGATCTTTAGAGTGTGAATAAATAAATAAATAGGGAGTGTACCATAGTTTTCTTTTCCACCAACATAAAATAATCTCTGAAGTTAAATTTCATGCATGGAAATGATGAATAGTTGCTTCACTGTAATTCTTTTTCAGTACCTAGCTTTTCAAGCTTAATTTCTCTTGAGCCTTAAATGCAAAACTACTTTGAATTGAGACTTACCCCTGAACCTGAAACCCCGTGGGTTGCAAATTGCTTGCTCTAAAAGTCTAGGTAATTGACGGATATGATATATGAGAGTTTGAGCTGCTATTGATCTTACTCCTAGTGATACTAGATTTACGGAGATTTGTTTGAAACTTTAAAAGTGCACATGATAAGTTCCTGTGTGACAAAGTGTTGAACCTCCTACCACAGACCATATATACATGCTCCTTAGATTAGGAAAACCTTTTGACATATATATAGGTCGCTTGCTTTGCATTGAGTTTGTTCAATCTTTGTCGACCCTTAGAAACTTGTCATGCTGATCATGTACACTCCACCACCATTCCACTTCACTCTACAACATTCCACTCCACTCGACTCCATTCATACATATGCTATTTCCACTTTGGAAGTACGCATCCACCATTACACCACCATATATACCCATATATCCACCATATATCCATTTACTCCAGCCACCAAAAATGTTCTACTCCTATCTTAGGAGAGAGCAACCAAAAATATTCCCTATACCCATCCACTCATCCATTGCTAGCCAATATCTTACAGAAGCTCCATTACTTTTATCTATCTCTCAAAAGTTATTGCAAAAGAGATTTGGGTTGTATCTTAAAAAAAAAGAGGGAGATGAAAAAATGGACAAGTGTCCTACGGGCGAGTAGAGCCTACCTCCCTAAAAAAAAAAAAAGAAAGAATAAAGGAGAGTTAAAAAAAAAAAAATGGACAAGTGTCCGGGCGAAAACAATGGGTACTTAGATGCTCGCCTCTCCATAAAAGAAAAATAAAGAAAGGAAAAGATACAACCCAGGTTCTCTACAGAGTTTCTAAATTCCAAAAGAGAGATGGTTCCTTAAGGAGCATAAGTAAGATTTTCCCTCATTCATTCTACTTTACTATATATTCTCTACCATCTGTATTCTATCCACCATACACATGCACCACTTGATCAGTGTGACTCGTAACTTTGGATCCATTGCTTGAACTTACAATATATGCTAGTAGGTAGATGTAGTTTTTCTCCCACCTATGAGCTTCAGATATAAGCTTCCTTAGATATAGGGTGAGAGAGAAGAAGGCATAGTGTCTTCTTGCCTTTAGTCCAAAAAATACCACATATCATGAGAGAAAGGCAAAACAACCTTGTTGCCTTAGTGAGGATCCACAAATACCACAAATGAGAGACTTGAGAGAGTCATACAAGGAACTTTGAGTTTTATTTTGAAAACTTGAAAAAAACTCCAGAAGGACAGTTGACCAAAGAGTTTGAGATATGGTGTTTGACTTGATTGTTCTATCTTTCAATTGCCCAAGATTAAAGAAAAAGGCTATAAGCTCCATGGTAAAAGGTAATATGGGTAAGTTGAAATTTGAGCAAGTTTATTCTTATCTGGAGGAGAAATTTTGTTTGAAAGCATGTGTACTTGTTGAGGTGTGAAAGCGCCGGCAAGAACTCCCCGATCCATTGCTAAGTTTGGCTTTGCTAGGGACTAGCAAAGGGTAAGCTTAATGACACCTGTTATAGCATAAAATTACTAGTCAACTAACATGAAATAAGGGCTTAAAATGAATATCAACATAAGTCTAAGGGCTTTACTAACATAGTTCCACAAGTTTTGGTGATTTATATATTTTCGAGGGACTAAACAGGGAAAAGCCTAGAGTTTGCAAGATATATGAAGCATAAACATGCTACAAACATATTCCAATATAGCACCATTGTAAAGAGCTCGTCGAGATGATCTAAACGGATATATTGTTTGCTATATTCAGAGTCCAGAATCAAAAGATATCAGTTGCAGAGCAGAGTTCACTAAAACGGTCATAACTTTCTCATACGGACTCCGTTTCCTGCAAAATACCAGTCATTACGAAGCTATCGACGAGACCGACGCACCCACAAAATATGAACTCATAATTCCACAAGGGACTGGCGGCCGCCAGGCCTTTTCTCGCCGGCCGCCGTGGTCCTAAGCCCAATCCAAAATTTCATCTTCGTAGGTCGGTTTGTAACCCGACTTTGAGGTTGTATCTACACCGTTGCCAAGGTCGGTTTGATCCAATGGTCATCATTCATCGCCAAGGCCTATATAAGAAGACCCCCTGACCCCAGGGTGAAACCCTAATTCATTACTATCTCATTCTATCTCATTATCTCTTAGTTGTAGAGGGGTCCCTTGTAAGGATCAACTCTCTCTAAGAGATTAGTGAAGGATAATTAGACATGTAATTAGAAGAAGATTAGATCTAATTAGATCTAATCAAGAGTAAGAGTCAAGAAGAGATTAGAGCCATAGTCCTCATCAGAGAGACTAGAACTAATCTTGTTCCTAGAGTTAAAGTGTTGGTGATGGGAAGAGCTGCTGAGGAAGCACCGGACCTGTTGGTGACTCCTCTACATCTTGTACTATCGGAATCAAGTCCCATTAACACTGGTACTTGATCCCAAGACTTCTATGGTGGTTCAACTCCTTATTTGAGTAAGTGAATGTTCTTATTGTTCTTATTGTTCACAACTCTTGTTTGAGTACTTTAATCTGTAGGACCCTATAGATTAGAGGGGTAGCTTAGGTTTAGGCGTGGTGCCTAGACTGGGGTTGCTTGTGATGACACCTTATATTCCGGGTCGTGTGGTAGATCGCGGGAGTGACAGTCCTGTTGAGTCCTTTGGAATCCACCCTCCGTCTATAAGACAAGTTGGGCACGTAAGTGCCGGAGGATTGCATGTTTCACCCATGTTTTCCTTTGGGTGCTTCCCTTTAAGACAATACCAACATATGCTTACAAGGATAAGAATTAGATAACCATAGAAATCTCCTTGATCTTTATCTTCTTCGGTTCCTTGACTACTGCTCATGGATTAGTTATATTCCTTAGTTACCTCACACCATCCTCCCTGTGGATTCGATATTAAAACCATCTCCCGGTGAAATGCTCACCCAAGATCCGTTAAACTATGGATTATTATTAAATATTTACGTAGGCTTAACAAATACCAACAACCGCTAATATAAATATGCTTGAAAAGTGATAAACCGAAAGTTAAACACAAACTTCTTACCAAAGTGTAAGTAGCTTGTAGAGGTACAAGCGAAGGAGTAAATCGGTACAAGTCCCAAGACTCTGACCTCCTAGGAGCCGCGAACACCTGGGGTGGACCGACAACTTCTGGGTAGAAGAAACCAAGCTTTCTTCTAGCTCTTCCCTCTCTCACTCTCTAGAATTGGAAGTTGTTGGTACAAATTAACGCAAAATGTAAAAAATCCGCAAGCGCCGGATACCGCCAGAAGCTTTCACCTAAGAGTATTCCAAGGTATCGATTTCCACGGGGAACGTGAAGTGCACTAATCAAGGTATAAAGTCATCCAATGATAACTATATGTTTTTGTGGGGAGAGAGAGAGAAAGTTTCTAAAGCTTCTCTAATTGATCCGAGGATAGAAGATACTTCAAGGTTTACTTATTATGGGACATCGAAACACTAGCCACGTAAAGGGGTGAGAAGGGGGCTAGGAAGCTCTGACTACGGTCCTACAAACACCAACCCGAACGTGGTGGAATACGTCGGCCATCAGGGCTGTCACCACCTAGGGCTACCACAAACTATCCGTGGGATTGGGTGCAATTCCAGGTAACCGCTAGACTAAGCACCACGCCTAATCTAAAGATTACTACTCTAGTGTTGCAAAGACTAGAGCACTTGATACAAGCGGGAATCTAATAAATAAAGTAGAAGTAAATGCTGAATGAAACTAAATAGAGAACTAAGAATTAATAATTGAAGAACCTGGAGATTGTAGAAGACGAACTAGTTGTTTGCAAGAATACAAAGTTGAAGAAGATCCGACAAGTCCGTCTCTTCAACTCTCTCCTCTTCTCTCTCCTTGATCTAATTACAACTAGATGAACTAGACAACTAGACAACTAGAGGGATCTCTCTCTCTTCTAATTGAAACCCTAACTTTTGCTCTGTAGATAGCTAATGAGAGATAATGAGAGATAATCCTTGGGGTCAACTCTGGGGCTGCTTATATAGTCCGAGGTGGAGTAGTCCTTACAGATTCGCGTTTACAACTCTCCCATGGCTCCGTTTAATCTCCACCATTGGATCAAACCGACCTTCAATAACGGTGTAGATACAACCTCAAGATCGGTGGTAAACCGACATTCAAATGTGAAGCTGAATGGTGGGACCCACCTGGCGGCCGCCTAGATGGCCTCCCGTACGCCGGGGTGGAGATCCTCCGGTGATCTCCCTTCTCCCGGTGTCTTCTGGTATCTTCTAGAGTGTTTTAGTCCACATTTTGGGTTGAGTTACTTCACGGTTAAGTCTTGTCATCGTATGGGATGTAAACTCTTATGTTTCGCACCGTTCTTCTCTGCTTTTATCTGTTTAGTCCCTGCAAAGTCATAAATCACCAAAGCTCATGGAATTATGTCAGTAAAACCCCTATACTCTGTTGATATTCATTTTAAGCCGTTATTCCATGTTTAGTTGACTATTAATATTATGCTATAACAGTGTCAACGAAGTATGAAAAAGAAGACTAAACTACTCTCTTGCTCAAATGTGTGGATCCTCCTTGCTTGATTCTGTTGAGGAAGAGGTAGGGGGTCTCCTTTTATAGCTTGAGTAGAGGGGTGTCTTTGGAAAATGTCACCTCCCCTCCATTATGTCAAAACCGACCAAGAATGGTGGGTTTCGAGGTTCACCGAACTTGGCACACCTCGGCCACCGACGCGTTCTCGGAGTAATTGTACCGCCTCGCAAAGATGGGCCCGGGTGTTAGAGTGGTGGTGCGGGTGCACCCTGTGGTGCTTGCCCAACCCTCGGGCCGGGCCTCGTGGCCCGATTTAGTCCCCAAGGCGTCATCTTTCATTGTGTTGGGCCTGGTCTTGTTGTGTGTGATGTGGAACTCGGCCCATCCGAGGTGAGTTGCATTGGCTTGCCATTTGTCTCCTTTTGGCCCTTTTTCTATTTATCGTTTTTATTCTTCTTTTCTTTATATTTTTTGGCCCAAAGTACACTTATACTTGAGTTGTACCTCGCAAAGCCAAATATACACCAAAACTATGGAGTTTGTTAATTTATAATCCCTATTTCTAGGTTGTTTTGGTGTATGTTGACGGTGTTTGATATGTAGTTGGTTACCACAACAAACTCCCCACACTTAGCCCTTTATTCATCCTCGAGTGAAGGCACATGGACTAAAGTGGTTCAATCTCCAAGATGTAGACCTCGCATACAAGTTATTTCGGGCCTCACCTGCTTTGTGAGCATTCAAAAGTGGCTACCAAGTTATCTTGAAAAATTGAGCAATGGAACGGCATGAATTCATATCTCCTTGCTACTACTCATGCGCAAAAGACTTGGTTGGTTTCTTTTGAATTTTGAAGATAAAATAGCAATGCTCCATGGTTGATTCTCACATAGTCACTCATTTATGTTTCCTTGCCAAGGCACTCTTTCGCTCTCACTCATCCTATCTTTTGCATGGTTTTGTGGATCTTTGAGTGGAGTGTTGCATACGCATTCCTCAGATGTTTTGTCGGGTCAAGCTCCGGATCATTGGAGGGAAGTACCATACTCCTAGATCGAAATGTGCAAAAAGTGTGTGAAAAATATTTGTGGTGTTTTTGTGGTTACTCCTTGTCTCATGATCTCTCTTTTCTTTTGTATGCTTTTGGAGAAATATACAGGCTACTTTCTCTTCTTTTTTTTTTTGACGAGTACCGACTTCCTCGTCATTTATTCGGACATTTGTCCAAGTTTTTCTTTTCTCATACTTTTTCATTATCCTCAGATTCTCTTTCGCAATGATACTTTTCGATAACAGAAATGATCATGATATAACATGGATGGAGTATTTATTTGGTGGATGGTATGGGTGCATGTTGTGCGCAATTCTCGTGTGAGATTTGGCGTGTATATGGGTGTACGTGTTTTTTTCGATCTTGGGAGTATGAGCTTCTCTCAACGCTAGATCACGAGCGACAAAACTCAATACAAAGATGAAGTAGCTATAGTGGATATTCATGTCATATATCAGGCTTTGGTAGGTATTTGTCTAAATCGGACCAAGAGCATGCTTTATTTTGAATTTTGAAATAAAACCAAGTCTCATTGCAGAAGAGAGCAAGTGTCAAGTCATTTTACCATATCGCAAAGCTCAATTATTTAGATAGACATGGGGTCTCTAACAAGATAGTTGCTCAACAAAGTCTAGTTTTTTGGCGAGGAATAAAGTGTATGCAAATCTTTTTATCAATTGGTAGACTAGAGATGGAGTTGTGTTAACTTGGTTCAGTTTTAGCATCATATTCACAAGGGGAGAGAAAGTATGTCACAAGTCAAAAATTTGAATTTATACAATGCGCACCTTTTGACTTGGTGAGAGACGGGTGCCTCCCCCCACACTTGTTTTTGTACCTATCTTTTTTTTTCATTATGCACAAGGACAAAAACTCGTGGAGACATACATAATAATCCAAAGACAAGCTTTATTGATTTCTTTTGATTTAATTTGAAAATGTAAAATTTGTGCAAAAAGATAAACCAATTAAGCAAGCACAAATCAAAGATAAACTAGTGAGGGCAAAAAGGTAAAATAGTATGAACATGACCTCACAAGTTTTTTTTTTTGTATGTATGCCGATAAACATTTTAACTATTTTCAAAGCATAAATCTATTCTATCAAGCTCTTGGTTAAGATCGGGGCACGCTCAAAGAAAAGCTTGAGGCATTGACCATTTACCTTTTGAATCGCACTGCGTCATCTTGAATTGTGATCGCGCCATGTGGCGAAGTGTTGATGACGATTAATACGGTCCTTTCCATTTGCTCCTCGCCTTTCCTTCGCCGAATAATTTCACCGGAAGTTGAATAAGAGTACTTTATCGCCCGAAGGTGAATTCCTTTATCTTGATCTTGCCGATCATGCCATCTTTTTGTGCGCTCTTTGTAGAGCTTTGCATTGTGGTACGCCTTTTCTCGCCATTCTTCAAGTTCGAGATTTGTCTCGCTCGGTTCTTTCCGGCAAGTTTGAAGTCCATATTCCAGTTCTTGATGGCCCGATGTGCTCGATGTTCCAACTCAATCGGTAAATGGCGGTTTTTGCCATAAACCAACTGATAGGGTGACATGTCGATGGGGGCTTTGTATCTTTGTCCGATACGCCCGAGAGCATCGGGTAGCTTATTCTTCCGTAGTTCCCCATCTCATTGACCGTCTTTTGGAGTATGCACTTGATTTGCTTATTCGAAGTCTCGGCTTGCCGTGGTTTCGCGGATGATAAGGGGTAGCTATGTTGTGCTTGGCGCCAAGTTCCTTCCGGGAATGCCCCGAATGACTTGTCCACAATGTGCGATCCTCCCCGTCACTTATTACCATGCGAGGTGTTCCGTAATGGGGAAGATCACATCGTGAAACATCTTGCGTGCATGTTTGGCATCAGCAGCTCTGCATGGCAATGCTTCTTCCCACTTCGACACATAATCCACTGCCACCAGGATGTACTCGCAATCATGGGACTTAAGGAATGCTCCCATGAAGTCAATGCCCTACACATCAAATATTTCTATTTGAAGGTTGTAGTGTAGAGGCATTGCATTGCGAGCTGTGATGTTGCCTGTCCTTTGGCAGCTTGGGCATCTTTTGATGATTTCTTTTGTGTCGGCGTACATGGTTGGCCAAGAGAATCCGCCTTTGTCAAATTTTTGCTTGGGTGCGAATACTCCCAAGTGGCGGCATAGGGTGATGCATGACATTTTTCAATGATCTGCATCCCCTCTTCTCTTGGTACGCATCTTCTCAGCAAGCCGTCTCCGCATACTCTGTACAAGTATGGGTCATCCCAAAGGTGTCGTCTGCTCTCTACTTGGAGCTTTCACCGGTCCTCTCCAGGTGATACATAACCTGCAACCATAAAGTTGACAATGTTTGCATACCATGGGTTGGTGTCCGACACCTTTAGTAGCATGTTGTCGCGCAGGTAATCGTTGATTGGAAGTTCCTGCATGTTAGTTACCTGCATACGCGACAAATGATCTGCAACGGTATTCGCTACTCCCTTTTTATCTTTTTTTTTCTAGGTCAAATTCTTGGAGTAAGAGAATCCAGCGGATCAACCGAGGTTTCGCGTCTTTCTTAGTGAGTAGATACTTAAGGGCGTGATTAGTGTAAACAATTATCTTTGCACCCACTAGGTAAGAGCGAAATTTCTCGATAGCAAAAACTACTGCAAGGAGCTCTTTCTCTGTGGTGGTGTAGTTAAGCTGGGCTCCTGTTAGAATTCTGCTAGCATATGCGATAGCATGCTGCTTCTTATCCTTGGTTTGGCCTAAGACTGCACCAATGGCATAGTCGCTAGCATCGCACATGATTTCAAACGGCAACGACCAATCCAGGGGTTGGATGATCGGAGCCGAGATGAGTGCTTTCTTAAGGGTTTTGAAAGCATGCATGCACTCATCTGTGAAGTCAAAAGGTGCATCCTTGGCTAGCACGTTCGTAAGGGGTCTCGAGATCTGTGAAAAATCTTTTATGAATCTCCTATAGAACCCTGCATGCCCTAGGAAGCTTTGGATACCTTTGACATTCACTGGGGGTGGTAGTTTTTCGATAACATCGATTTTGGCTTTGTCTACCTCAATCCCCCTCTCTGACACTAGGTGTCCAAGAACGATGCCCTCACGGACCATGAAATGGCACTTTTCCCGCTAAAGTACCACGTCCTTTTCTTGGCATCGTTGCAAGACCTTGTCTAAATTCTTCGCATACAAGCGTCGAAAGTCTTACCATAGATGGAGAAATCGTCCATGAAGACTTCCATGATTTCCTCAATCATGTCTGAGAAGATAGACATCATACACCGCTGAAAAGAAGCAGGTGCATTACACAGCCCAAATGACATTCTACGGTAAGCATAGGTTCCGTATGGGCATGTGAATGTGGTCTTGCTTTGGTCATCAGGGTGGATCGTAATCTGGTGGTAACCAGAGTACCCGGCAAGGAAATAGAAGAAAGAATGTTTTGCTAACCGCTCCAACATCTCATCGATGAATGGAAGGGGGAAGTGATCTTTCTTAGTTGCCTTGTTCAGTTTTCTATAATCGATGCACATTCTCCACCCCGTGACTGTCTTTTGTGGAATGAGCTCATTCTTTGAGTTCTCAACGGCCGTCATTCCTCCCTTTTTAGGGACCACTTGGACTGGGCTGACCCAATCGCTATGTGGTACGGGATAAATTATCCTGGCGTGAAGAAGTTTGAGAACTTCCTTCTACACGACTTCACGCAACGCGTTATTGAGAGCCTTCGTTGGGGTTCACGTGATGGGGTACTGGAAGGGTCAATAGGTATGCGATGTGTGCAAAGTGTTGGGCTTACCCCTTTTAGATCTTGTAAGAAATACCCAAAGACCGATCTATGTTTCTCTAAAACGGCTATGAGTTGAGTCATCTCCTGGTCACTAAGTTTATCACTAATGATAACCGGAGTTTGTGTGTCGCCGTTTAGGAAGATATAGCATAGGCTAGGGGCAGGGTTTAAGCTCAACCGGAGGCCGAGTTAGCTCTTCCTCTTGAGGAAGTTCTATGGTTTCCCCTAAGTCGTCCTCTTCTTCTATGAAGAATTGGGCATCTTTTTCTAAGTCCGTCTCAGGGTTGTCATAGAGCATAACTCCCATGACCTCCTCGGGCGTGTCATACTCATGGAAGGAGTCTATTACCGAGTTTCTGGCTCGTGTAACTGGGATGAAAAACTTTTTACTCCCCAAGTTGACATCTAAATCCCCGGATTTTGGTAGATCGATAATCTTTTCCAAGGGATGCCCAATTAGAATGTCGAAATCTTGGATATCAAAAACATGAAAATCCAAAGAAATCTTGACATTCTTTTTGCGTAAAGAATTTGGTCATGTATAATCTCCACGACATTTTACCATTGTGGTTTGGGGTGCTATGCGTAATGTCCGTGCTGTGCGGGTTCTAAGGGCTTCCTTGTCGCAAGTTTGCGCAAAGGATTTAGATATGATGTTTATGCCCACAGCAGGATTATACATGACTTCCACCAAATCCCCTTGAAATTCGAAATGGAGCGGTGTAGAGGGACCACTTATCCGAATTTCTTCAAAAGAAGGTCCTCCCTCTTACAACCATTCTGTGCTCATTATAGCAGTTAGCTCCTTAACTGACTCCTGGAGAAATAGTTTGTCCAGGGGTGCTTTAGGGCCAACTGGGACTTATGGTTTCTTCCAGGTTTCGTAATTCGAGGCTTTACCGAATTCTTCAATAAGATTGGCCTCGAAAAACGGGAGATCCGAGCATGCGGATTCCTCTTGTTCGGGTCGGTTCAAAGGCGAGGTCTCTCTATAGATGTATCGGGTTCGGCGATAGCCGAAGAGACTTCCTCTTGTTTCGCTTGGGTTCTACTTAGATGGGTTCTAGCGGTGGAGTATTCTCAAGAATACGCTTTAGGAGAGCTTCTCCTTCCACTGGGGTTTTATGTGAAAACGACCCTCCCTCCCAGCCTATGTCAAGCGGAGGGCGCTTGCTCTATCCAAACCTAGCCAAAAATGTTGTAACAACACATGGTTTGGTATGGACAGGTCTGGGCCGGATCCGGTAAGAGTGGAAAAAAACGGTCCCAGGCTGCACATATGGTTTCACCCTCTTTTTTATTGGAAGTTGAGTATCTCTTGTCGCGGGGCCGAGATTACGGACAAAGGGATACAACACGGCAAAACCTATGTCGCAATTCTTCCCATTCTCCATTTACCAACCCTACGTTGTGGGCGTACCATTGTTTCGCTTTCTCTGTGAGAGAGAACGGGAACAACTTCCACCGCAATGTTTCGTGTGTCATGCCCGCAATTGTCAGGCAAGCACGTAGCTGCTCAAACTCCCGTAGGTGATGATATGGGTTTTTCATATTCCAAGCCCGAAAAAGGCTTGGGCCTGAAACCATGGCTATGAAGCCGTATGAGCTCAAATTCTGAAGGCTGTGATTGGCTTCGAGGATTTGCGTGGTTCTAAGAGCTCGCCCTTAGGAACGGAATAGGTGTGAAGGGTAGGTTGCTCCATCGGATATATTTTTGTTTTCTTTGGAGGATCTAAAACACACGCAGTCGACTAGGTCCAAAATACAACTACAATAACCGTCCCCGCAAGCGGTGCCGCGAAATGCTTGTTGGTGTTTCTTAGTGAAAGCGACAAAAGTCCGCAAAGCGCCACGGAAATACCGTTGTAGCACTTCACCCGGTGGTATGCAACGTATCATAAATTTCACGAGGGACGGTTTATGCAAACAGCTTTCTTTCCAAGGTGTCTACCTAGGCAAGGTTAAGTTCTAAGAGTGGTGAGGTGTCTTTATGGGCTTATATTATCGAGGCGGCAGGATTTCTATGGTCTGTTATCTCCTTACTTCGGGCACCGCCAACGCACCAACCGGGCAGCTTCCGGCAATTAGCACTACAACCCATCCGAACGTGAGGGGGGATTACAAGGGTCGGACAAGGCTGTCACGACCTCGCCGCCTACCCTCGACCGTGGGGTGCACCGCAAAAAGATAGGTGAACGTTAGTCCAAACACCGCGTTTGCACTACCGAACACAGTCCCTAATGTTGGCCAAGGTTCCGCGGTCAAAGGGTTCCTTCACCAAGGACTAACGAATGAACGATCTATCAATCCCGTAAGTTGATAACCGCTAAGATAAATATGCTTGAAAAGTGATAAGCCGAAAGTTAAACACAAACTTCTTACCAAAGTGTAAGTAGCTTGTAGAGGTACAAGCGGAGCGGGTACCGACAAGTCCGGCACTCCGACCTTCTAGGAACCGCGGAACACTGGGGGTGGACCGACAACTCGAGGGTAGAAGAAACCAAGCTTTCTTCTAGCTCTTCCCTCTCTCACTCTCTAGAATTGGAAGTGTGAAAAGAAGACTAAACTACTCTCTTGCTCAAATGTGTGGATCCTCCTTCCTTGATTGTTGTTGAGGAAGAGGTAGGGGGTCTCCTTTTATAGCTTGAGTAGAGGGGGGTCTTTGGAAAATGTGACCTCCCCTCCATTATGTCAAAACCGGCCAAGAATGGTCGGTTTAGGTGGTTCATCGAACCCGGCACACCTCGGCACCGACATTCTCTAGAGTAATTGTACCGCCTCACGAAGACTAGGCCGGGGTGTCGAGTGGTGGTGCGGGCGAACCCCAGGGTGCTTGTGCCGCACCTTGGCCGCCCCCACCGTGGCCCGGTTTCGTCATGGCGTCATCTTTCATCGTGTTGGGCCTGGTCTTGTTGTGTGTGACGGGAACTCGGCCCATCCGAGGTGAGTTGCATTGGCTTGCCATTTGTCTCCTTTAGGCCTTTTTCTATTTATTGTTTTTATTTTTTTGCTTTATATTTTGGCCCAAAGTGCACATATAGTTGAGTTGTACCTGCAAAGCCAAATATACACCAAAACTATGGAGTTTGTTAATTTATAATCCCGTGTTTGATATGTGGTTGGTTACCTTCAACAGCAGGCGGGCCAAATGGCATGTGACATTGGAGCTCGTTTCCACTTCCCAATACCAAAGCCATCCAAACAACGGGCTATAAAGGTTTTCTTATAGATTGGAATACCTTTTACAAAGCAAAATCTTATTTAGTTTTCTAACACGAAATTTCATTATAGATTAGAATATCCCTTTACAAAGCAAATCTTATTTATATTTCCTTATATGACATAAACTCCTTATTTTCTCTTCCTTTATTTCCTAATTTTATTGACGAGGGATTGACGATGATGGCGGTGGCGGCGCTGCCGCCCTTCTCCCGCACGCGTGGGGCACCCTAGCCCCCCATGGGCCGGACCGTATTTGAGCTGTGACAAACTGGAAATGTCTAACCCCTCCTGCAAATATAGATGGAAACGTTTAATTAGATTTTAAATATATGGTTTAAACAGGGTTATAGATAAGTAAAAGTGTGATAAATAAGTAAATCGGTACCCGTTCAAATGAAATATCATACCCAGGGGCAAGCCTGCAAGGCCAGAGGCCATGGTAGTGTGTAGTTGAAAATCAAACTTGTATCACGACGATAGAGCTCCTGCGGTAACAACCGCAGCGCCATGGTATTTATGTCGATAGAGAAGAACCACCTCTTGTTCTAGCCACCGTCGTAATCGCCTCTACGTGAATATGCTGACAGGATGGCAAATGCAGTGCCGTCAGACCGAGAGACCGCGTGTTGCCTCTGACAAGTTAGCGATGCTGCGCTCCAGCACCCACTCGCCCCTGCCATGGACCTGGCGGAACAACTGTAGCTCCTCACCGCGGACGTGGACGATGCTAGTCGGACCAAGGCTGGCGCCATGGACAATGGTGAATGTCGACGTATGGGGATTTTCTATCTTGTTGAGACCGATGGGCAGACTGACCTTGGAGAACACCAAGTTAGTGCTGTCAATGGCTATGATGCAACCCATGTCGAAGCCCAGGTACAGGGATCCATCCATGCGGCCTGCCACGTGCCCACTAGTACACGCAGGGAAATAGGTCATTGTCCGACGTATTGAGGAAGCGACGATCCCCACAATTTGCTGTGGAGAATACACATGCCTTATTAAGATCGTCATCGTCACTCTCACTGCTGATGAGCCACTAGCACCGATAGAGCACCCTGAAATTCGATATGGAGATGTTACCGTCGTCGCCGTTGAGCAGAAAGGCGTCTCTAATTGTGCCGCGGTTGTAGATCCTGTTCTTGCTCGGGTGAAGCTTCTGGATTCGCCGGTGTTGGCGTGTCAATGGGTCGTAGACCATGAGGATTGGCACGGATTTATACGGTGTGCCCACGCCGAGAAGGACGAGGCCACCGTGGCAGTCGACGACGTACCAACCCCAGTCCTTGGCGAGGAAGTCGAGGTTGAAGCCGCGGCTGTTGATATGCGACGAGGAGGGCACGAAGCGAGCAGGACCCCCGCGGCGGCTTGGCTTGTGGTACTGGCCGACGACGGAGGGAGGGTGGAGGCAGCTAGCGAGGCGGAGGAACGCGCGGCCTTCGTCGGCGCCGTCGTCGGTGACCACACGGCGCCACCGCTTGCAGGCACACGCCGCGCGGATGAGCCAGATCGGGGAGTCGAGGCAGAGGAGGATCCGCCAGAGCAGGTCATCCGAAACGTCATGGATACCCGTCGCGTGCTGCGCCTCCTTCCGGTCCTGCCGCCGCCGCCGCCGCTCCGGCTCCATAGACGCAGGCGCAGTGGAGGATCTAAAACCCTAACGTCGCGGCGATCCGCTAGAGCTGCGGCAATAACCGGGCTATATATGTAGCCGTGATGAGAAATTTGGACCCACCTGTCTGTATTGGATCCCTGGCGGTGGTTACGTGATGCGCGCCTCTTTAGTCCAAAACATCTGTATTCCGATTTCCATAAATGATTAGTACTGTATATAGTAGTACATACTCTTTTTTGTGAAAATAGTAGTAGTAGATAGATAGTAAAACAAATATACTTCGTACAAATTTTATTCTGAGAATACAGACTGTGAGTTACTGCAATCAAAGTTTGAGGGTATACTCATGATGAATAAGGGAGTTGAGTACAAAATCATGAGAAAAATAGAGAACGACAGTGTCGCACGAGCAATATGGACCGTACCCCAGAGACGACATTAGGCTAATTGGGGCCGAAGGAGGGGGCGCTACAGCTGCACAAGCCGGGCCTGTCGGCCTACCCTAGGCACGTGTGGGAAAGGACAGGAGGAGGCATGCACCCAGAAGCTGTTGCCGCCATATCGACCCCACCACCGCACAATCCATCATATGGAGTCTGTGTCGGTTTAGGACATAAGTAGTTAAGATAGGAAAATTGAGTCGCCAAAGGAGAATCTAATCCGACAAGGATCTCCTAATTTGCTTGTGAATCAAGTCTTTAGGGGACAATAAATACGAGAGGATTGTAATCAATTGAATCGAAGTAATACTCTTGCTCCCAATTCTCTTGCTCTCTCGCGCCCGTGGCCCCGAACCCTACCCACTCAGCACGCCGCCCGTGTGCACCGCCAGCACCCGCGCCGCCACCACTGCTTCCACCGCTGCCGTAGCCGTCGCATCCCCCACCGCTGGCGAGCCTCCTCGGGTTGCCTCTCACAGCAGGTATCCTGAGATAATCGATCCTCCACGCTGCTACAAAGGCGACACTAGCAGAACTAGAAACTGTTTGCTGACTTCACCAAGGAGATCACCACCAAGTTCGAGGAGGTCAGCACCAAACTCGATCTCTGACATCAACAACTGCCTCGCCAACATCAAGAAGGGTCACTCCGCAGACACGATCTTGGCAAAAGAGCTCAAGCATGAAAAGGCCAAACAGATGGAACAAGATATGGCAATCAAACTAGAGATCCCCACCAAACAAGCCATGGAGGAAGCAGGCCACAAATATTTGAAAGATCAAGCGGCTTTGTCCAAATCCCATGCACTACTGGAGATCATGGCCACGCTAGTGGCCAAGCTCAACTACAAGGAGGAGTCCAAGACAGAGAGCCAGGCCATGGGAGCCACTCCAGGCACCGATCCTAGCCTCGACATACGCCTACTCAAGCTCTCCTTCCGGACAAACGATGGCAAGGACAACCCACACTCTCGTGGCTTAACCACTACGAACATTTCTTCATTGGGCAATGCACACAAACAAATGAGAAAACATGGTACACCTCGTACCATCTCACCGGTACCACACAAGAATGGTACTTGAGGTTTTCGTAGGACAACGACGTGAAGGACCGGGTGGAATTCACCTGATGCGTCATGGAACGCTTCGGACCACCCACCAGGTGCAACATCTTAGGCGAGTTGGCCTCGCTAAGGAAGATAGGCAACATTGGTGACTACACAAAGCGCTTCCTAGTGCAGGTTGCTCGCGCCGGCTCCCTTGACGAACTACATAACTAGACTACTAGAGCCGCCAAGACAGACATTAAGCTGCTCAACCCACAGGACATCGAGACGGCCATGTCCTTGGTATAGGCATACGAGCGACGAATCATGGTCGTGGCGGAGGTCAATAAAGCGTAAGCTACTCAAGAAGAAAGTAACAGTGCCCTCACCTCAAATACTGTTTAGATAAATGGATTATAATGAAAAATAGAAAGAGATGTTAATACACATGAGACTAGACTCACGAGCAGAGTAGATAATGCCATTTCAGGGGAGATTTTCTGAGGTAAACATTGAAACATATCACAAGGAAAACTGTCTTCTCAGGAAACCACAAAATCAAGTTTTCTCCGGCTTATAACACAGGTTTTTTAAATTTTCATTGCAAAGAAAAGCATCAACTTTTCGTTGAGGTGGGATGGCTGTTACATTTACATGTCTAAAGTTTTCAAAAGAGTATTTTTAGCAGTGTAAGCTCTCTTTCGTGCATTGCTTTAGTTTTACGCACAAGGCAAAGAAAAGCTAACCGCAATGGACAGTTGGACTGATGATGTTGCTGAAACACCTTAACATGCGACCACAAGGTTCTAAATCATCATCTACATCATCTCTTCGGGGTCACTCACTATCAGAATCCATGTCTTTGCCGAGTGCCCACACCTTTGCCGTGTGTATTTTATCGGCCACTCAGTAAAGACCATCTTTTCCGAGTGCCAAATAAAAATTATAAGACAAAAAATAAAAACACCCGGCAAAAAAGGCTTTGCCGAGTGTTTTTCAGGCACTCAGTAAAGATGTATTTTGCCTAGTTTCAATTTTTTTGGCATTCGACAACAGGTATTTTTTGTCGTGTGCATTTTATTAGGCCTTGGTAAATAAAATTTTCAAAGCACTTTTTGAGGCTTCAAATGAGTTCATATGAAAAACTTCTAAACTACAAAGTTGTATAACTTCACAAGTTCTACAACATTTATTTTGGTCATTTCTTCATTTAACATAAAGGTAATGACATTGTTCACAAAATCAACATCTCTCTTATATCCCTCATATAGTTTCGTTGGAAGTAGAAGAGAGATATATAAGATTTATGAACAATGTTACTACCAATATGTTGGATGAATAAATGATTAAAATAAACTTCATAGATCTCAACAAACCTTGGTAGTTGACAATTTTTTATTTAAAATCATCTTGTTATGTAAAGGTACGTTTGAAAAATGAGAGTCACTACCGGGCTCAGGATCTTTGCTGAGTGTGTGAGACACTTTCGGCAAAGGCCCTTTTACACTAGGTAAAGTCTTCGCCGAGTGCTAGAGAATTGTCCGTGCAAGGTTCGCGCCTACCTTGATTTGTGGGATTAGAACCCACAAACATCTCTCTCACGCAGTCCCCTCTACCACCACACTATGCGTTGTACAATTATCATTCACAGAGTTTCTTCATTTTCCGTCGTTTATAAAATTTGAATTTCATATTTACAGTTTCAAACATAGTTTTAGCATCACATGATGATTTCGAATCAAAAGTTGTCAACTATAAAGTTTCATAACTTTTTAAGATCTAAAATTTTCATGTTAGAAATTTCCCCATCTGAGGTCGTTTAAAAAATAATTTTATTTTATAAAAAAATTCAAACGTACCTTTACATAACAAGATGATTTTAAATACAAAATTGTCAACTACGAAGGTTGAATAATTGATCTACCTAAAGTCGAAGGTTCTTGACGGCGAAGATAGACAAAACTCGTTGATAGAGACACAGAACTGCTGATCCCGCCATGGCATGAGAAACTCCAGCTTGTTCTACTTCTTCCTCAACACCTGCCACTGCACTATCGGCAGGTTGCTCCCCATCATCTTCCCTCCCCTGCAAACATCCACATCCACTGATTAAGCGGTCAGAAAGAGTGTTCGCGGCTAGAAAAAAAAGCCTCATCAGACCATAGTGAATCAGTGATTCCTTATTGTTACTGATTCAGGGGAACCAGTGGTCGGTGTCCCTGGCCAGGTGAGAGGCAGACTCGGCGTGCAGGTAGAGTACGTTCTAGTACGCGTCCACCCAGAAAAGCATCGGATCAAATCCCGGGTTCCTGCATCCAATGACCGAAGACATCAATCAGCCGAGCCGACGGAGGGCCTGAGAATCTGAGATCACAAAGCATAAATCCAACTGTGGCGCACGCACTGGAGGTGTTCGAGCTGCTTCAAGGAGAGCTTGGCGAAGCCACCTCTGGGTTGGCACAGTGTGCGCCAGCGTTGCCTTGAGGCGGCTGCTGGAGGCCGGCCATGCCCTGGCAACTTGGTGCGTGCGCCGGCAGTCACCTAGAGCCGTGAACGACTGTGAGGAGCAGAGGGATCGCACCATATTGTGCTGGGGAGGAAGGGTGCGTGATTGACGTGCGTTGCGGCTACACTAAGTCGTCGTCGGCGAGGCCTATGGCGGCGTTATGGTGGTGGGCCTGGTGGCTAGGGAAGCGGGGCAAGGAAGCCATGAATGGTGGAGGATACACGCGAGAGTAGTAGGCATGTGGGACATTGCACCGGTCCCACTTGCAACCCGGTTTTTCTACAACCGTATGCGCGCGTGCTCACTATCGAACAGCCAGCTTTTCTTCAAGATTCGCACCAGTCAACCACCCATCCCCACCCTTTTCATTCCCGCTTACCTGCTTTTCCCTTTCCTTTCTTACTTTACACTACATCCATTCCAGACTGACTTAGGCCTCGTTTAGTTGGCTAAAGTTTCTAACTCTTTTTTCACTCTCTCTCCATCACATCACATTAAATACACCAAAAGACATATGTTAGAGTATGAAATGTAGGTAAAAAAGTAACTAATTACACAGTTTAGATGTACATTCATGAGGCGATTCTTTTGAGCCTAGTTATCCCATGGTAGGATAATATTTTACCACAAACAAACGAAAGTGCTTCAAAGAGTTCCAGGAGTTACTTTTGCTAAAATTCCTAACATCTAAACGAGGCCTTAGCTTCCATTTCAGCCATTCTAATCCCATTCCAGCCTTCTTTAGTCTGCTAGCTTCCAAACCCATTCTCTTTTCAAATTTTTTTTTTCTATCCTCCACCAGCTTGACATCTCTCTCTATATCTCACTCTCTCTCCATCATTTTGAAAACGCTCTCTCGACGACTATTCCTGCGCCGCCACCGCCCGCCGCCGCCGCCACCGTCGGCGCTACATTTTCTGCCGTCGAGTGCTTTCAAGGTGCTTTGCCTCCTCCTTTATCCTATTCAGCTGATCCAGTTCTCCCCTCGCTCAGTCTGTCTTCTAGCTCTCTCATTTTCTCTTTTCCTCTATCCAGATCCAACGCCGGCCGTCCGCGCCGCCCGCCGCCGCCACCGCCGCTTCCTCCACCGGCTCCTCTCAAGACCCATCCGTCGAATCTATTCAAGGTGCTTTGCGTATTGCTTTATCCAATTTAGCTGATCCACTCCTCCCTCCCTCACTATCTGTGCTAGTTCTCTCTCAATCTCTTTGTCTCTCGAACAGATCTAAGCGCCGCCACCGACGCCGCAGCAGGCCCTTGCGCCGCCGATATCGTCTCCTTTCAAGACCATTCCCTCGGATGTGTTCAGAGTTCTTGATGTATTCCTCCGGTTTACCTTTTCCCTAACTTAGTTTCTATCTCTCTCTTCCTATGCCACTTCTACGTGCCCATTGCCTTCTCTCTGCCCGGCCGGAGGCACAACTTTCTCCACTGATTCTATCTATGTAATCTTCGTCCATGCACCATGCTCTGTATTTGTTTTAATCCACTTCCTCTATATATGTTTTTAATCCACTTATGTGTGCCTCTCAATAATTCCATTAAAGTTTTGCCTCTATATTGTGCCTCTGTCAATGTATTGTTTCCTATATCAATTTAAATAGCATTTTTTACATATCATTCTATTGTTTAAAGTTTAAAACTTTGACTTTCCAAGACTTACAGTTTAGTGCAAAAAGAAAATCAGATTTCTCAGTATCTCGGTGGATTGTTTTGATACTAATTTCACATATTAGAATTACCTGTAACTTTAACCTGTGTTAAAAACATGGCTATCTTTCATTATTGGCTAACATATACTGAAGGTTTTATTTTTTATTAAGCAACTTTTAAGGTTTCTATAATTTTTACTACGGTTCCTCGATTTAGCATCTTTTTAAAGGTTACAGTAGTATATGTTTTAGCTTAAGTGACAAATTAGATCTTTCTTTCCTTTATAGTACTGCCCTCTTGTTTTCCTGTATTGTAGTAAATACAATCTTATTATCACTTGTCTAATACATATTGAAGATCCTACTCTTTTATGTTCATCCTTTTATTCTATATATATACTGTCTCTTGGTATTTTCTTTATGATATTACAGTCTATGCTTTAGATTTAGAGCTTTGTTCTAGACAAAGTTGTAAAATTTTGTTCTGATTGTAACTCATTTTTTTTCTTTTTTTCACTTAATCTCTTAGTTCTGCAATTGAAATTACAGACTACTCATATTTGTACCCCTATTAAGTCACATATATTTTCACCCTTTTATACAGGAGCCTCCATTAGATTTTTTAAAAGGTGTTTTTCATTAGATTCAAAAAAAAAAAATCTTTTTTTCATTGCAAATATGCATTGACACTTCATTACCATTAGTTAAGTGTTTGTCTTTTGCAACAACTGCACTGCAAATTTATTTAATAAGCTTTTCGACAATGAGTGAATGATTCTTCTTAAACCAGGTACAACTTTTTCCTGCAACTTTTGGAAATCTTGATTTTCTGTTCTTTTGATGACACAATATGGCCTTTTGGGTCCTGATTCCAAAAGTAATCCATTGGACAATGATTTTGTGCATCCAACTTTGAAATAACGAGTACTTATTTGGCTATATGCTGGCAAGCCACTAATATGCTTCTTTAACAAGTCCTCCTAGTCTTGTATTTGGTGGTGTGTGCTCTCTGTTTGTGTATGTTTTAACTGTTGCACATGCACACCCTTCTTAAGAATTATTACCTGTAATTATTGTACTGTCTTTTCCCTCTCTTCAGTTCCTGAACTTGTGTTATGTTCTATCTTCGTACATCCCTCTCCCTCTGTTCAGTTCCTGAACTTGTGTTAGGTTTTAAGTACACTTTCGTACTCCATTCTGTAGACAGTAAGTTTCAAATGAACTTGTTTCATTTGTTAAAAAATAATATCGAACTATGTATGGTCCAAGACAAAACAATCAGTTTTGGGCATCTAGAAATAGATATCTAATTGACTAATTGTAACAAAGACAATTACCTTCACTTTGTAGAGGAGGGTTTATCTTCTATTGTCCTTTCACATTAGCTATAGTTAACTAGCTGAGAAATACTTCCTACTATGCTATATCTATACTTAATGACTTTGCATTGAATTAACTACTTAAGTATTACCTGATGTAGTCCTCTTTGATAGTCAGATATTGTACAGTATTTCTTTAATATATTTGGTATTTCTTAATGTATTTGTTTACTATTTTTTAAATGATAATACAATAATATACACCTATTTTTTAATCATATCATTGGTTTATCTTACTAGTGAACCTTGACATTATCTTCTATTACTACTGACAGATTCCACACTGCTATGTCCAATATTAAATCGGGCCCTTCTCTAAAATTCATTGTGAATAATATTGGAGGGCCTGTGCCTGCATCTACTTGACATGGGTGATGCTTTTGATTAGTTTTTAGACCTAATATGTACTTTTTAGTTCAATCTCTTATTCAATGTATTGAGCATTTAGTCCATATTGCTGGTGCTATCATACTAGCTATCAAGTATGTAGTAGAAATGCTTTTGGTTGTTCTTTTTTGGATATGACAGATCTGCAAATAAAAATGGTATTTTGATTTTTGTTTACCTGCTAGTATGCGTCTTGTTAATCCTTGTTCAATATCTTAGTAAAAATTTCTCCGCACTAGTTTCTTTGTTAGAAATTATAATGCAGTATATGGTGCAGATTTAGCTTGGCATTTGTGTGCTTACTTCATCTCTGGAAAGATTTTTTTGTTGCATCTTCATGTCACTAATAGAGCTTGTTCTAGCAGATTTCGTGTTTGTTTTCTCAAACTTCAGGTTGACTTTTTAAACCTTTGATAGTCATGTTCTACGTTAATTATTTGATGTGACTACTTTCTCTGCATTTTCTCTGCATACAACCTGTTCTGTGTGACTACTTTCTCTGCATAGACCGTCACCATGAATTTGATAGAGCTACAACTCTCTTCCTGCAGAATCTCTGATTTTGGTGTTTCTTATTTGAGTTGTAACTCCAAGAAACACAAATAAGTTTCTTCATTTTTACTATAATATTTGGTTCTAGTACAGGCCCTTGTTTAAGATAGGTGTATTTTTATTTTTGACTAACTCATTGCTTTTATTTGCTAAGTAACCATGAACGTTTCTGAATCTCAGGAGAATAGTTGCAAAATCCGGATCTGATAGGATTTGCTGGAGGGCTGTGTTATACTACGGTGAGCAAAAGCATTTTCCCAACTCCAAGATGAATTTTCCAATGTCCTTGTCGACATTGAAAAAAAGATAACCTGATCGAGCAGCTGAGTCCTGCTGCAAAATCAGAAGGCCTCTCTGATTCTCTCTCTCTCTCTCTCTCTCTCTCTCTCTCTCTCTCTCTCTCTCTCGGTCTTCAAAACAAGTTTCAAGTTTTTTTTCCCTTTATGCTTTTTGACAACCACCCTCTCTCATAATTGATCCATCTGTTTTATAGCAGAAATCATCATTTTCTTTCTTTTTTGACCCTGTAATCTTTCTCTCATAATTGGTGCAGCACTCAGTTATCTCCCATTTTGGTACAACAAATCCAAGAATGCTAACTGTTATTTGGCATGTGCGCTCAACATGTTATTAGCACATTTTCATTTTGTCTTGCCTCTTATGTTTTTGCGAGTCTTAATTGTGCATCAGCACATGAAAGGTAACTAATTATGCAAATGTCATTTTTTAGTTAAATTTTTTTATTATCAGTGTCTATAAATTATTTTTGCATTGCTATGTAAGTTAATTTTACAAGAGATCAGTTTCAGGATTTTCCATTTGAATACATGTAAGTGATGATATGAGACGTTGTAATGAACTAGTATGTAGAAATTAGAATGGATGGTGTTTTACTCGGAATCAGCTTTCCATGAGTCGAACAATATGAGCTGATGATGAACAATGCCCGCTACTTCTTGCTATCAGCTTGTCCTAGCTTTTCTGTTTGCTCTTGCTCTATTCATCGAGACTTCTTGTTGTTCTAGAGTATTTGAAAGCCTTTCGTGAATATTTTCATCTCATGAAACCACTAGCCAGACTGCCAATTTAAATTCTGTGCGAATATTCCATGTAGGCTGTGCTTCATTTTAACTACAGGGACGATCTTGTTAATGATGATGAGCTGTCTGCATCAAGCTTTGACTGCTCTGTCTTCGATAGTTTAGCTAGCAGGTTAATGGCTGCAGCAGACAAATATGAGTTGCCAAAGCAAAGATTGTTCTGTGAATCTTACTTGTGCAAGCATACTTTTATGAATTCCGTGTTAACTACTCTAGCATTGGCTGATTGGCACCATGCTATGGAGCTTAAATCTGTTTGCGTAAAATTTGCTGCTGAAAACCTTTCAGGTAATAAGAGCTGACATGGAATCTGTTTAACCTTCACATGTGATTTGTAGATATCCTCTCGGACATATTTTGGCATAATTTTGATCTGTGAATCATAACTTGCAAGCTTTAGACAATAAAGTGAAGGCTTTGTGATGCATAGTTTTTATTCTATAAACAATTTAGTATGTTTTGATTTTTTCATGGGCCAAGTTGGCAAGAAGACATGTTCTTTAGACCTTAGGCAATTCCACTTTGATGGATGATTTACCTATGCTTGGCATGTCAAGGGCCTGCATGCTGGCGAAATGTCTGCAGTGTGTTCTCATTGCATAGTAAATTGCACATACAATTCTTAGCATGGCTGTGAAACTTGATAACTAGTATTGTGCCAAAATAGTACTGATGGTTATGGTTATGGAATTACGAATTTGTGAGTGATGATAACTCAGTCATTTCTTGCTTCTGTTTTGACCATTATTTTACCTTGCAATTCCACCTTACCTCTATCAATAAATTGCGTACCTATATCTGTACCGTATCTTACCTTTGGCCTGTTTGTTACTTGCCCAAATAAGTCTTTTGAACTGTATAGCATTCCATGTGCCCTTATGTATCTGCAGCTATGACCAGGACCGAGAGTTCGGCTATCTCGTAGACTACTGCATATCTATGCAGTCAGAGATACTACGGACAGTTGCCGGGTGTGAGGAGCCATGTAGCAGCTCTCTGACGCCCGCGACACCAACAGGCGCTGGGTGAGGCCAACCTCGCAAAGCACTGACTATTGTAATCAAAATTTGTAGTGTAAATAGTATTTCAGGATAAATGTAGGGGTTCTCTTTGCAAGTGTTTCCCATAAAGACGAGCAAGACGGACTTAGATTTTGAACATTTGTCACATTTAGAATTATAGATACATTTAAAGAAATATATAGCTCAAGATATCAATTGAACATTGTCATTGCTTATTCAAAATTTAAAGATTTTGAACTTTCTGTTGGGACATATGGAGTATAGCGCTACATTATATATTGTATTCAAACATTGTCATTGCTTGTATATGCTATAAGAATAAGCTTAAAGTTCATAAAGCGTGCCGTGAGGCTAGTTCACATACCACATTTTTTTTCCTTACGAATTACTCCCATCCCTAAACTTTTATCGCTATGATTTCCGTGTCGATAACTTTGATTTGGTTTATAGAAAATGTGTACAACATTTCTATCTCTAAATAAATTTATTAAAAACTAGATTCATATATCTATCAATGATTCATATAACTATGTACGTATTTCCGTTATTCTTAATGGAAATGGGGTTCCCTCGGTTAAAAAAAAAAGTTTCTCATGAAGTTTAAAAACGATAAACATTTAGGGACGGAGTGAGTACTCCGCGACGAGATTAGCCTTTGATATCATTGAGAACTTCTCTGCTCTGGTCGCACTCCTTGCATAACTTCTCTGCTGAGAGTGCTGCATCCATGTTCCAGGAAATGGAAAAGCTAAGCTATAGGTTATGGTGACTAAGGATTAATCATATCCTATTTGGCTGCGCCTAGCACACTATGTAATATATAAGATAATTTCTAGTTGATCATATTGTATCACATAAATGTAGCACTAGTAGAATATGTTCAGTGCCTTGTAGCTTGCTCAAAGGAAACTTAATACTAATTGTGTTTGATAGCAATTCAACATTATCATTACGTTGTTCCTATTTCACAAAACTAAAATATGTATCTTTAGTTTATATATTACCTCAGAATTGGAACTGTTTTTAGTTAGCTGGTACAATTATGGTACAGTTGTAATTGTTCCTTTCTATCCATTTCTTAGTAACTTGAATTTTTAAGCCTACCTGTGGTATAGTCAGTATTTCTTATATTCAAAATCTATAGTTGCAAGTATCACCAATAATGCGTCTATTCAAAAGCTATAGTTGCAAGTATCACTAATAATTCGTCTGTCACAAATTATAGATTATCTATGTAAACGACAAGACAAATTTTTGAAGCCTAATGAATCTATCATTAGAGCATGAGTTACTGTAGCAATTTAGTGTCTAATTATAGTCTAATTAGGCTCATTAGATTCGTCTTGCTTTTTACGAGCTAGCTGTAATTAGTTTTTTTTCATCTAGATTTAGTGCTCCTATTCGATGTGACATATTCCAATTTTTTTTCATCTAGATTTAATGCTCCTATTCGATGTGACATATTCCAAAGTTACATGCTTTCCTAGGCACGTCTGTGTTCTTACATTTGCATCCTTTATCGGACCTGAGGAAGAAGTACATACTGTATATCATCAATGGCACTTGGATACTTTAAACGCCAAAATCGGTTCCCAATGAACACTCCTATAAATTTTGACAATCACCCTTTGGTTTCATCTCACGCCCACCCTAGTAGACTTCCTCCAAGGCCAGCTCGGCCACGCTGCCCAGATTCGGTCCCAGCATATTTTTGAAAAGGCCCGTCTATTTGCTGAAATTCTTTTTTGCGACCCCCACCCCACCACCCACCCACGGACACACCCTCGGCTACTAAATATATACTGCTCAGCCAAAAAAGAAAAGAAAATCCTCCCTCTCAGCGGTAATACAACGTAGCACATATGTGACAGCAACAGGGGCGACTCTATAATTCCTTATCTTGTTTACCAAAGTACCGGTGATGTCCTCAGGACACTTCGTTATTTCAATGTCTTTGCATCTCAAACCAATTCTCTGTGACTTCTCATACCTGACCAATTAGTGTTTTTTAAAAAAAAAAAAAACATAATCTACTGACGCCCACTTATTTAATCTAGCGGCCTTCGTGCACCTACTTCCTTTCCCTAATTTATCCAACACCTAAATCGCACGCAAAGTGCGCACCTTGGTTTGTAATCTTCGTGGTTGGGGAGCCAATATGGCTACTGCTTGCTGCCTTGGGGTTAAACAAATTTAATGGGGTGTTTAGTTGGTGAAATAATTGGGTCCGGTTAATGTAGTGATTTTTATTTGTATTTGGTAATTATTATCTCACCATGGACTAACTAGGCTCAAAAGATTACAGTAGCACTTTAGAATAACCCTAAGGCAGCAAGCAGATGATAGAATAAAATTCTAAGTTCTAGAATTACATAGACATCATAAGTCATAAAAATACAATCTCACAAGTCGATTGAAGTTTCAATTGCCCAATACAATCTCCACAAATACATATAGCTAAAATTTCCACCAAAATCAGTCCCAAAAAGAGTCCATGTAGATCATTTTTGCAAATTTGCATCACATTTTCGCAGCAGTACCACTATCTTCCACGATTCTCACATCACAAGTATGCACCAACAGTATCATCTGTAATCTCAAAGCTGCAACACTGAATTGCATTATCTTCAAGCCACACCTCCCACACTTGATCACACGTCTTGGTTTCTTTGTATTTTTCCTATATTTCTTACCACCTGGCAAAGCAACACTATTGTTAAAGAACTAACTACATTATAACATCAGTTTTAGTAAGTGTAAGTGTATATAACACAGATAGAGCTTACCATTAGCAGTCCCATAATCATTATGCCTATCCTTATTTTTGTAGATACTCTCAACACATCCACTAAAACTTTCACTATTTCAAGTCCTTGATCATTGATATCACACTGAGCCACTAACTCTGCAGTCTGCAACATACTTATTTTAAAGTAGTTTCTACTTTTTTTAAAAAATAATTTACACCACGCATATAGTGCCATATAGCGCCATTGCTTGCTGACCTGACACAACTCAATGGTTTTAAGAACAACTTGCAGCAGAGAGGGATTGTATGAATTGAACGCGAAAATGGGGAAGTGTTCGAGCTGTCAACAGAGAGAAGAGATACAGCGAGCTGTCAATAAAATGATTGATCTTGAATAAGGACAAGAATAAAATGTTACAAAAAAGGTCATTTGCACAATGAAACAAAAAAAAAGGGTAGAATAAGAAAACCCCATAAAAATTCAGATTATAATTCAACAGGGTTCACCTATGTAGGCTAGATTGATCTTTTATGCAGCTCAACATTATGTGATTATAGGCAATATGCACATTCAGTTAAACTAATAAAACTGTAGTAGGAATTGATAGTCGGCCCTTATATTGACTACATAAGTCATAACTGATAATATATTTCAACCCATTTATGAACTAGGTAAAACTCTAATTTTTTGGCTCCATAAACATTGTGAATTGTGTCAAATACATCTAAAAATTAGTAACACTAATAAAACATTGTTTGTGCAAAGATGACTAGAGATACTCCATATCGATTGTGCTGAACTCTTAGCTCAAATATGCAACTCCAACTATGTACCATGAGACTATAAGCTAACAATAGAAATCCAAAGATGATTATATGTTCAGATACTATCAAGAGAGGACATGCAGCCCATAGAAACTCTAACTTAAAGAACTAAAGAATAGAACTTGAAAAGAAGATTTTATAGTGACACTTTGATTTCTTCAGTACATAACTAGCCAACTAGGCATATATGACAACCTAATTTAACCTAGGCATATATGGCCCTCTAAGTGCAGTATGCAACAAAAAAAAAAAGCCCTCATGAATGATACTTGAGTTCTCACCTGGACACAGTAAGATGGGAAGAAAAGCCATCAAGAAACTCACGTATGCTATTGTAGATTTCAGCATATGTTATTGCCTGCGAGACAGCTGAATTACAAATGGTGATATATTAGCACAATAAATATTGTAATTTGTACAAGGAATTACACCTGAATCCGAACTTTATACTGCAATCAACAAAAAGCAATAGTGATGAGAAATTATAGAATAAAAAAGTATTGAGAAACTGAAATGTTGATTGGCTAAATAATATTACACACATCCAAACTGTATTGTTTTTTAATAAAATAAAATGCATGTCTTACTAGAATCAGAACAAGTCGTTCTCACCTGGTGCTGAGCGATGGATCTGAACAAGGTAGAATGGAGAAAAGAGAGATCGGGGAAGCAGAAGGTTATGGGATCTCAACCTGGTGCTGTCCGCGGATTAAATATGGGTAAAACAAAAAAATGAATCTGGACAGAGCGAGTGGGAATAAAAAGAGAACGAGGAGAATAGAGAGAGAGAGAGTAAAGAGAAACGGATGAGCTGTCTGTAGAAATAGACAGGAAATGGAAACCTGTTGAACGGGAAAGGGCGAAGCTGAAAGAGAACAGGGAAGGGTGGGTGGGACAGGAATGGAATGGGAAAGGAAGACACACGGAATTGGGGCGGGATGCGCTCAGGGGTTGACCAACGCGAATCTAAAAGCAGCCGTAAAAGCGGCGCGAGATAGTGAGGACGCCAGCGCATGACGTTCCGGTTTTGCGTTTTCGGTCCCACTTGGCGGCAGATGTAATATGGTAGCTCCAGCGTCAGAGCGAGCAGGCGTGTGGGACGCTGCACCGGTCGCACTTGGCAGCAGATGTAATAAGGGCAGCTCCAGCGTCAGAGCGAGCCGTGTCTGACAACTACAGCTTTCTAAAATTAATTTTGCAATGGTTCGATGCATACAATGTGAGCATCACCGGGAAGGACAGCCAGTGAGGACGGGAGTCCTAACAGAGTAGAAAATAAAAAAAATGTAGATGTTGTTCAGTGATGAAGGAAGAACAAAGTAGCATTGTGTGCACCAGCTTTATACTCTTTTGGTGAGAACTATACTGAAGCGAACCATCCTCGTTCTCTTTCTTCCCTCGGTTCGCTTTCCGCACCACACTAGAGGTGCTCTAAGTACCAAACGTTTGTGGCACCAAAAAGTGTCCCCTTTTACTTATCTACTACACCTATATGGGAAACCCCCACTAAGTGAATTCTCTCAACATTCAGGTATGACACCTAAGCATCCATCTGTGCCCTCCCATTCGCTCCTACCGTGGCGGTCCCTTCCTCTACCTAATTGAATTACACCGAAGTGTCTTCTCCTTCCATCATCTCTTCAGTTCTCCCTCCCAGACTTTCCTCATTGATTTCTTCTGGCTCTATAAAATCCCATCGGTCACTAGCAAAATCCAGGAATAACCCGCGCACCTTGGATATGGTTCACGCGACGGCGTCGCCGCCCCTGCTCGCCGTGGAAATCCACCCACGCCCTGCTCAAACTCACAGGCCGACGTCCTAGACCTCCCGCGCCGTGGATGATGTCGTCGTGGCTCAAGCCCCCACCGGGGCGAGGAATGGAGCGCGGCCGGTGATGCTTCTTGAGATCCAGCCCATCACGCGGTCAATTGAGGAGGCGGGTGGACCAGGCGCTCCCCCTCCCTCGCCACGCTTCTCCTCCTTCCGTGGCGCGACTTGCCCTCAGCCTTGGCGCCCGATGGCGAAGCGCCACCCCTTTGGCGGGCGCAGGAGATCCGCCGCCGCGCCGCGCGGGCGAAAGCCGCCGCCTCAAGACGGCGACCGGCGGAAACTCCAGCGCGCCGTCAACCTCTCCGTATGGCCGCACGAAGCTACCGCCGCCATCGTTTCGGGAGAATGAAGGCGAGGGCGAGAAATGGAACCGTAGGTTCCGAGGGGGCTCAGCGCCGGCAGTTTTGATCCGCCAAAATGGATGGACTATGGTCCAATCGTGGCCGTCGACCGAGATTGGCCGAGGCCCACGCCGCCGCCGATTTGGCCCAAGTGGACAAAGTGAAATCGGCCTAGGCCCATGTTAAGGCCTAGGCACGGGGGAGCGCATGGCGCCAAGTCCTGGCTGTGGGCCGCGCACGGCTTCGGGCCGAAATTATGGAACTTCATAGATGCATATTTGAGTAATTTGAATTGTATTTTGATGCAAATCTATGTTCAACTTTTGTCCAACTATAATTTTGATCAGAGAATAATATTGTATTGTTGAGTTTCTGGAAAACAGAATTATGGAATTTTATTCATGTTCAATAAACAGCCCTAGGAACTAATATCAAATTAAACAAAAAAACAAAATAAAACCTATAAACTTTTTGTGGTTCATTAACTAATATTAGAACTGAGGTAATCATTACTAATTCCCGCAGCAACGCGTATTTATTTATGGGAGATGTATCAGCATATTCTATGAGAATCCCTCGTCCTTGTCCATTCATCATAGGTTATCGCATCTAGCCGGTTGGAATGACACCGTCCCCTCGTCGACATCATACCGTATATGGTAGTCCCGCTGCTTGACGTTGCCAATGATGGACAGACTCGGCGATCTCTGCACCATCCAGCACATCACGCCGTCGTCATCGGCCCGCCCAAAGCAGCTCGACGCAGGCACTGCCATGTCGGCGCCATCGAAGCGCAGCACCATTGCCGGGAAAACGTCGTCCCAGTCATCACCGTCGGACGCCTGGAAGCACGCCTCGAAACCGTACCTTTCCGCCACCCGGGGCAGCGTCGTCTGGTTCAGCACGGCCGCCATTGCCAGCGTCTCCACGAGGTACGTGAACGTTGTGCCGGAATCGAGCACCACGCCGTAGCCCCTCCTCCCGGGGCCGACGGTCGTCACCTCGCCAACAGAGATGCGCTCCAGGCTGACGGAGTAGAAGGTGCCGGTGTCGAGGAGCGGCGTCGACTGAACTCCGGCGCCCGTCAGCACGGCAAGCGAGCCCGAACAGTAGAGGGCTCGTCATTGAGCCATCGCTGAGGCAGTACGAGAAGGCGCCGACGTTGAGCTGTGAGACGAGGGACAGCGGCCCGCGGCCGAGCCCGACGATGCCGGAGCTCCCGCCGTAGATGTCGATGCCCTCGGACATGGTGGTGCAGCCAAAGCCGACGCCCGGCACGGCTACGCCGCCGAGCACGGGGTCGTCGCCGAGCGTGAAAAGTCTCGTTGGCGAGGAAACCTCTTGTGTAGACGTGGGGATCATATTCCAGGCCGTAGCTGTAGACGTACTCGCACCTCTGCGCGGCCGCAGGTTGGGGCGGCGCTCAGAGCGAGGCAGAGACGGTCGGAGCATGGCAGCATGGAGAACGTCGTCGACATGCCGGGGTAGTAAGAGGGGCCGCCCTCGGGGGTACAGTTGGTGCACGCGCCGCACTTGACCCAGGTGAGGTCGCTGCCCGTGTCGGCCGCTGCCAGCAGCTTCTGCGGCGGCGTGCCGATGGAGAACTCCATGTTGTATTCGTATCCGACACCGTCCACCTGCAGCGGTGCCTGCGCTGTCACACGCCGACCGGAGGCGGCGGCCGTGTCGAAGCCTGGCGGCGAGCATGGACATGCGCTCGTGAGACCTGCGTGCGGCGTGGGTGAAGTTGATAGCCATCTCGGTGCGGATCATGGTGGCACGGAAGCCCGCAGGGCGATCAGAGTAGACAACGGGGTGAGCAAAGAAGGAGAAGATCATGAGCGTCAGCAGGGATAACTTGGTGGCCATGTTTGAAATTTGATTGAGGCGCCAGATAGTCAAGAATTGCAACAAATGCACAATATGTGTTTTTCTATGTTGTAGCAAAGTATATAATCGAAGTTGCCAACGGGTTGTTATATATGGAGGATTTTGTTGACCTCACTAGTAACTGCTAAAATTATGGACACAGTACAAGAAGTGTGTGCGTGTATGCGTGTTGTACTGGCCGTGACACAAGTTTTATGTGAGGCCACGTTGACCTCACTAGTAATTTTCAAGTACGTTCTAGACACACCAGCACAATCCCAATGAATTACCAACCTTTTTCTAGGTAAATAAAGATCATCTCCTGCGAGACTCTGTGTTAAGGGTTAGTTATTTTTTAAGAAAGAAATTTCTTTTGAAATGAACAAAAAATCTCATTTATCTACGCACTGTATAGTCTAAATCACCTATATCTTTTGCACTATATGCAATTTTATAAGTTTGTTAAAAAATTTAGAGCACAATACGTACAATCTAAATAACATATGTGTTGACACAAAAACCGGTTCACACCAACACAGCTTTGGATGCACTAGTGGTTGCAAACAACATGCAAAAACAGTAAGAAAACATAGTTGGTCAATCACACTGACCAAGAGATCAATACGAGCGATGTAGAGCTCGTCCCTCGGCTGAAAAAAGCTTTCACTACTACATAAAATCTTTTTACAAGACACTTATCTTTTGTTAACCGTGGTGATTTTATAAAAAAACTATCAACATCAGGCCCAGTAGAAATTGGAAAGCCCCAAAACCCGCACGTTAATTGATTCCTCATATATATATATATATATATATAGGGTAAATTTTTCCTACACCCTAGGAGTAGCTTACACCCACCTCCCGCAATCTATTCCTGTCTATTCCTCTTCGTCAGGCAACGCGTGGGTACAGCACAATTAACGGGTAACTACCAGAGCCACGGAGGGTGCGAGCGGCACGCGTATATATGTGAATTAAATACTGACTCTATTCAAATTCATTCGTAATTTTATCTACTTGCATGTTCGGTTAGCAGTTTTTTCTTGGCAGCATGCGTGGCAGCTTTGGCCGGTGTACAATAGTATCAATTCATATGTATGTAGCATCTGTTCACCGTTCATATTATTATATACTAGTTTTTAGTCATACTACTATACAATAGTCGGGTATATATATAGAGAGATATTGTACCATTTTATGGATATGGATATACTCCAAAGTATTAGGATATACTAAAAATTTTCCGTCGTGTATATGGATATACTAAAATACTCCCATGAGTATATGGATATACTCCAAGTTTTGCGTATATGTATATGGATATACTAAAATACTCTCATAAATATATGGATATACTAAAGTAATCCGCTGAGTATATGGATATACTCCCAAGTTTTGTGTATACGAATATACTCATTTTGTATATCTCGGAACGTGAATGTAGGCATATATATACTATCTAAACCTTGGCGTATGTATACATTCTCCATTCCAAAAGTATGTGTAAATACTCTATTTCCAAAAGTACGTACGTGTGTGTACTCATATGTATTGCATCATACTCGCTTTTTTCCTAAAAAGTATTTGTTCATACTTTATTTTTGTGAAATAGTACATACTACTGTTTATTTTTGTGAAGCACTAGTATGCATGCGCAATTATTGGGCTCTCCAACTGACTGCATGCACGGTACTGGAGACAAATTTAAATCGCGCGTGTTTGACGGAGCTGCTCATAGCGAGTCTGGCGGCAGCGACCCATCAGTGCTAACCGGCTGTTGCACCTATTTATATTACTGGTGGGTGTAGTTACTCCTGGGTGTATAGAAAGTGCACCCTATATATATATATGTATATGTACAAACCCTAACCCTCACTACCCCAATTCCCAGCCATAGCTGCCCCTTTCCCCGCTCCCCACCTTCAGCCCCCCAACTCCCCAAACACTACCTCTCTCTCTCCCATGCTTCCTGCAGCCGCATCACAACCTTCCCTGCTCGGCTCCTATTGCGCGGCTCCCCTCCCTGACCTCCCTCGCGTTGATCCAAGGCAGGACCGGACGGTGAGGTGGCGGTGCGAGGCGGTCCGCCTAACCGCCCGTAGTGTGAGGCGTGGGGGCTTACCTGCCCGCTCAGCGGCGAACGCGGTCGGCCCAGCCTCTCGCATCCGAGCCTCCTCCCTCGGGTCGGGCGGCGCGCAGCCCCCAACAGCAATAGCGCCCACTGGATGACGGGAGACCGAAAACCTAGTGGCGGCGCTCCCCCACCGGAACCCTAGCGGTGGCACCCCCAGAAACCCTAGCGACAGCGGCTCAGATCTAGGCCCGTTCGGGTTTTGGATTGGGCTTTTAATTTTTTTATTTTATTTTCTTAACCGTGGAGGTTTATAGCGGTGGCGGTCTATTAACCGTGACATTTCGTTGGTGGCGGTTGCAAAAGCCATCACGGTAATAAAAAAAACGCCACGGAAAAGATTTAATGTAGTATTGTTTGGAACACCCTCTGGAATGACCCGTCATGAGGATGCACGTGAATGATCTCTTAGGACAAACAAGACCACCTAAGATTGTTTGTAAACTCGTGGAGAGGATGACCAAACAACAAGTAGATGGATTGAGAGATAGCAAAATACAACAAAAAGAGAGATATTTGTGTGTTTTGACGATTGTTGGTAGATGGGATCAAATCGGTTGTGAACCACTCAGTATATAGATAGGGTGGTCTTATCACCTTAACAAACAACATAGATACGTTTCCACCTCCAAAACTACCAAAACACGACTTGATTTGAGATCAAGTCGGTTTCCAATGATGAATTGGCTTAGCGGCCGACCCTCAACCCAGCTAAGTCGGTTTTGAGGAGCGTGGGCTTGGGGCAGCCGACCTCAAGTCATAGCTGGCTTAGCCGGTTGTGAAATTCGGCTCAGCCAGTTTGTGTGTGGCACTTCGGCTGCCCCTCGCTGAGCCGGGTGAATAATTTAGAGCAAGCCATGGCGCCGGCCAGGCTGAGTAGAGAGAGGGCACCGGCTTAGCCGGCTACGCGAGCTTCTAATTAAGCCGGTCTAATCAGCCCGCTTCGGCTCGCCATCTTGTTCCTCGCGATTGTTGCTGCATTTACTATGGTTTGACCCCAAGCATGTTCAACACTAATATAACTTGTTCATGATGCATGCCAAAAAACATCTCGCATAATTTTGAGCGGCCCACAATATGTTTGCACTATACTTCTCATTATTCATCCCTAGCCCAAACCTTTGTTTTTCTCCAATGACGAACCTGTAAAATGTCATTCCCTCAATAGTCAAAACATGCTTATTATAATAATTTTAGTTCTAAATTACTTACTCTACATGATTTTGTTTTAGTTATTACTTTTTCCAAGGCTCGCACATCCATATGTATTCGTTTTTTAGGAATTTCTAGTTTTTTCCCCCCTTTGTTTCCAAAATTTTCCGTGGAGGCTCCAATGGGTGTGTGTGTGTGTGTGTGGGGTGGTTTGGGAGTGCTGATGTCCAGTTTTTGCTTTAAGACCCATTTTGGCGCCTTTAGTCCTGAAGGAGAAGCTAAAAGTGAATAAAATGTATATATGGGGGAGCTACTTTAGTAGTCTTTAGTCACTATACCAAATAGTGGGTCACTAAACTTTTGAAGGGGAACCAAATAGACAAGTTGATGGGCTTGTAGCTAGCAACCTCAAAATAATAGAAAGCACTTTTAAATACATATTTTGGTAGGGGGAATATCTCTCAGCAACTAAGCTTCATGTAACATATGCAACCACCAATTAAGACCACAGGATCTAGATCCAACGTCTGGGGTTTTTTTTCACTTAAACCCTCCCACCTGGATACACATGAGTTAGATTTAAACACCACAGGTGGAGGGGTTTAAGTGAAAAACATCGCAGACGTTGGATCAAGATCTTGTGGCCTTAATTGATGGTTGCATATGTTGCACACCTAAGCTTGGTGCACATGATACGCTGCCTTTGGGGAGAGCTGCCTTTAAATAATAGTAGAGATGTTTATAACAATTAATGGTTTTGTAAATATGTCCATGACACTTACATTTGACCGAATTAAGCATGGGAAACCTGAGCCTATTTTTTGTCTAAATTCGCTCCCACGAGGAGTCGAACCAAGGCCTGCTGGGTGCTACTCAAGTGCTCTAACCAATAGTCTAGGCTGTTCGTATGGTTAGTTGACATGTTTATCCACCATCTCAGCCATCTATTTATTGAAGCACTATGTCCACGGTAAGTTGGGTAAGTCTATAATTCTAATTCTTTACGTGAGAGGTATTCATGAGATGGAAGCAAAAAAAAAAAAAAAAAAAAAAAAAAAAAAAAAAAAAAAAAGACAAGAACGACGGAGGAAGTAACTATCACCGTGCTCAGTCAAAAACCTTCTGCATATGGATAAGAGGATATTCCAAATGAGCTCCATTGGAATCATAAACACCTCGGGCCGGATTTTACTTGGTCCCGGGTGCAACAGGGACGCCGGCTCAAAATGTGCTGCGACGACACGTCCATAGCATCGTCATCGATTCACCCGCCGTCCTTGCGACATGTCCAACTATCTGTGTACTACTAGGTACATCTTATGAGCTACCGCATTCGCCGAGCTATATAAGAAGGCTGAAGCATCTTCTTTGAGACACCAATTCAGCCATACAAGCAGTAGTAGAGCATAGATAGCTCGAGCTCAATTCTACCACACAAAATTCACCTGCACGGTTGAAGCGGCAGCACTCGCAATGGCGAACCACGGCGCCACCGCCCTCCTCCTGATCGCATCCCTCCTCGTGGCAGCCGCTCTCCCCGGGGCCGACGCGAGGCTCACCACTGTGCGCCACAACGCGAGGTGGTCACCGTGCGCCCCTCGGTCAAGGAGGTAAGCATGCAGATTGCAGCTACATATTCCGAGCCTCATCCGGCATGAAATGAAAAGCACGTCTGACCGTATGATTGGGTGTGCATACGTGCCAAATGAAATGCCGCAGGTTACTACGCGCTGAGAAGGCGAAGGCTGCACCGGCACCGACGTTGCCGGAGCTAACCTGCAAGGAGGTGCACGGGGTGCAGAAGGGTGAGACGTGCTTCTCCGTGGCGGAGGGATCGGGGCTGAAGCAGGACGACTTCCTTGCCTTCAACCCCAACATCAACTGCGAGAATCTCTTCATCGGCCAGTGGGTCTGCCTTGAAGCTACAGCCCCTTGAGTGCCAGCATTCTGCGTCACAACGATGCTGAGTCGTCATATGCTATGTCTTTGAATAAATTAAGCAGGCACGTCCTGTGGTGTGGTTTCTTTAATTTGTTGTCTGTTATGTTCACCTCAAGGTTGAGGGAAGTTGTTGATCAGCTAGGGTTGATAGGTTTGTCTGTCGCACTTTTTTTCAGTATTCTGTAGTGATGCGTACGTGTCACTGGATTTGTCCCCGCAACACATTTTACTGGAAAACAAAATTTGATTTCATCGTTTTGCTCCCATATGTAGTCATGTGTTCGATATGCATGTACCGTGCGCTCGTGTGTTATTCATTTTGTTCTATATATGCTTTGGACTTTGCTAAGCCTAAAACGTCTCCTCGCGGTGGGTCACACATTTTGATGGTTCTACAAATTACGCCAGCGCGCATCTCCAAGGGATCCAGAACAATCTCTCAATCTGTGATTTTGCAAGATTGGAAAAAAAATACACCTCCAACATCTCCGAACCCCACATATATACCGGTCTTTTTGGTACACTAGTCCATCAATCTAGCTACCGCACGGGCTAAAAACTTTTCAAAAGATATATGCATTTTAACTTTGTTTAAAAAACTTGGGTTATACAACCTATTCTAACTTTCAAATAATATGGCTCCAGCTATAATAAACTTTAGTTAAAAATAATTGATGTATATAATTTTTGTCCCAACATAAGTGGATGTTAACCTTGCATATTATCTCCATACATGTCACACATGTTTAGCTTTTGAATATTAATATATTATGAAGTTTATTACTTTAGTTTTTTCTTTTATCTTATTGTGGTAGGGTTTTAATATTATTCCTATTCAAATTGCATCATAACGCCTGACCTCCAAGTAAGTTTGGCATATGTGTTTAGTTGACCTCTCTCTCATGTGTTCATATTCTTAAAGAATACTTGCATAAATATTTTCTTAGTAGTATTCCCCGTTATAGAATTTAATTTGTTACATATTTACTTTCGTGATTTTCTAAATCCCTTCATATTTTTTACATTTACACTGTACCTTGATTATGTATTTAGCTTGGAAATCAGGATACTGTTGGTATTTCTAACGCCACTATAACAAAAGGTGGAGTTAATCTCACCTTAAGCCATATCTTGTCAGAGACACTCGCTGTGGTTCATCTCTTAACACTACTATATGCTAGGTTGTCATCCCCAAAGCAGTAATGCTAGGAAATGCATATGTGATACTCGTGAATGTGTTGTTTGCAATCTATAAGAAATAATAAAAGGTCTATCCGCTAGCGCACGCATATAAATCCCACTTGTAGCATTTCACCGGGGTAATCCAGGTTTGTCATTTATATTCTACCACGGGAGGAATAATTAAAGATGGGCCCATATATAATTGATAAATGGCATACTTATGAGAGAGACTATCACTAGTGCTAACTTTTAGCAGGGTAAGCTAATAATGATAATATATGATAAAGGTAAATAAAGGCGAGGCATCACACATAGAGATATGAAATAGCTACTATAAGTTAGACTTAACATTGGACTACTTTAAGAGACGTAATTTTTGTGTAGCATTGAATCTACTAAGTCATTACATCTACTCTAAGGCACACGTGTCATATATAACATAGTAAACTCTAGATCATGTATCCTGACGACTATCAAGGAAAATCAAGAGTGAAACAAGATATTCCCCATAATCATTGTCCACTTGGCTTATAGACGGAGGGTGGACTCAAAGGACTCAACAGACCGGCTTACCCCGCGATCTACCACACGGCTCGAATATAAGGTGCACTCAAGCAGTAAATCATATATAAAGCACCCACGCTACATAATTATTTCTACCACCTAACCCACTCGAGAATTGAATTAGGTGTTCTACGAATAGATACATATATCTATCATAAAACCACATCTATATCAAACATACTATTAGAATAAAGTAAGAACATAGTAAACAAACACATAATATTATAATAAAACAAAGTCATAGATATAAGATAATATTCGCATCAGAGAACTTGAAGATCTAGAACTCGTAGACACACCCAACTCTACTTGAATCGACTTGCTAATCAACTTAGACTAACTAGAACTAGACAAGTAGCTAACCCTAATCTCCTCGGTGGAGATACTCTATTCTACTTCTACCCGACTTGGCCGATGATGATTGATAATGAATTACAACCCAATTAGGGTTTAACCCCCAAAGCGAGAGGTCCTTCTTATATAGGCCTTGGTGGTGAATGACGACCATTGGATCAAACCCTTTACTCAACAACGGTGTAGATACAACCTCAAAGTCGGTTACAAAACCCACCTAGAAGTCCGAGGCTGACCTGGGGTCCCACCTAGCGGCCGCCTAGATGGCCTCGGCGGCCGGGGTAGTGTCCCCCGGCCTCTCGCTCCTTCCCGTGTCTTCCTCCGTATCATCTAGAGTGTTTTAGTCCACATTTTGGGTCGACTTTACCTCTCGTCAAGTCTTGTCATCGTATGGGATGTAAACTCTTTAGTTTTCTCACCGTTTTTGTCTCCATTTACCCTGTAAGTCCCCTGAAAATATATAAATCACCAAAACTCGTGGAACTTATCGGATAAACCCTCTAAACTAGGTGTTTATTCATTTTATGCTCTTATTTCATATCTTGTTGACATATAAAAAGTATATCATAACAGGTGTCAACATATACTAATCACTTCATGCACAAAAATACTCTCTCCATCCTAAAATAATTGTCATTCGAGAAATAGTTTTGACTAATTTTATATAAAATATTAATATTATTTGTGGTACAAACTTATATCATTAGTTAGATCTTTGAATCTATTTTCATAAGAAATTTATTTGGATATACAAATGTGGCACACATTTTCCATAAATCTAGTCAAACTTACGACATGAAAAACAAATAACAACAGACTAAATCTAGTCAAACTTACGACATGAAAACAAACAACAACAAATTAATTTGGGATGAGAAGGAGTAGGTATATGTACACAGGGACAAACTCTATGTGTGCCCGTTTTTGTCTATATTAACAATGACATAAGTGAATAATTCATAGTGATTTTAATAGTATTTTTTGGCAATTTTTGTAATATGATAGATGTTTATAGTTTAGATTCAAGGATTACTTTATTATCTATGTTAAATATTAAATAATATATTTTAGTTGGGTAATTTATAGCTGCAAATTTATAGAGGCCAAAGGCTGGAGTACCCTCCAACTTCTTGATTGAAGCTTAATTAGGGGACCGAGATCTTAGTCCGCCGGTGACATCCCTCATATCCCAGTGAGAATGGCACCCGAGGTTCAACTCGGATCTCCCTTTCGAGAGATTAGTGCTTTGACCATCATGCAAATTTAACGGTTACTTTATATTAATTTGTTTCCTAATCACATACTCCACCTCAAAATAAGTCTCCATCTCATATTATGATGGCTCAGACATGGACCGTCTTGATAAACTTCAGCTACTAATTGATGCATAATAATTTTTCGCTCCCAATGTATGGTTGCCTGTTTTATATTATTATATTTTTTCTTTATCATGTTGTAGCAAGCTTTTATACAAGTACTCTATCCAATTTTGTATCCCGATTCATATAGCATTGCAAGACGCAACTCCTGAATTATGTTTGATATTTATGTTGAGTTGACATCTCTCATGTATTCTTAGGAGAGATACTTTAGGTTACTATTACATAATTGTAGTGGTGATAATTTGGATAAAGACTTAGTAGTTAGTTTAGACCACTTTTTTTAATTTGCAGAGCTTTATATCTTTTAAGGAAAAAAAAGAATTTATATATGTAATGACTATCATTGTCAATGATAACTATAGTCTGCCATATACATCTAATATAGATAACTTGGAGAAAACACTCCTATCTTGTTCATTCTTTTGTTTGACAAATTTCATCTACTCCAATAGTTGATTAAGGTTTTACCATTTTAATTAATTATATGGAATAGAATGCCAATTACCAATGATGATTCAATTCGTGCTTTTCCTCAATATTGAAATAAATAGAGTGTATTAGTCATTTTTTTATGTTTCTAAGGTGATTTAGCCAGATAGCATGTCTACTGAATGTTATGACAAATTTGACTTTGGTTGTCATATAGGTAAACTGGACAAATTATGTACTATAAACTAAATGCTGCTCGAAAGAACATTTGCATTTAAAGTTCAGCTCTAACCTGTATGGAGTCATGACGCGGCATGGCTCAACAAAACCTAAACACTTCTTTGTCGCCTATCATTGTTAGGTGGCCTAGGTATAGGATAGGGCAACTAAGAGAGCACGCACATATAGTACATGCAACTTTCCGCATCAGCTCGTGGATGATTTGGAATAGAATATAAAATATCGAATAACAAATAGATTGCAAACTAAATAGGAGATCGGGCAACAGACACAAAGTTGGATTGCAATTGCTGCATGGTTTGGCCCCGAGAAAAGGATGCCACACCGTTGCTAGGTCGCCACCAGGGTGGCCGGGCTTTTGGTTCAGATCAGTGTCTGCCATGTTGCCTTGTGGGTGTCGAATCTGCTCTAGGTGCAGTCTGGTCGTGCAGCCTATGCCGGTGTTGATTAGATGGCGCGGACGCCATATACATCGTGTTGTGCATGGCACTAATTGATTGACTGTTCACATATACGGCCTCCTTGCTCGCTCATCCGATCATCAATATTGGTCATGGCCCCGGGTCCCGATGTAGATGACTTGCGAGGCCAGGAACCATAGATGACGTGAAGTCATCACCATCCTCCTGATGGAGCAATGACACCGCCAGGGCTGGGTTAGAGGTGGTGTTCGATTAAAATATGTTTTTTTTGTTTTTTTATCATGGAGAGGTGCACGCAGCTAGGGATAGGATAAATCTATTTTAACCCGCCCCATGACGTATAGTGATAGGATAACAATCTGGCAGTTGTGGGTAATTTTATAGAAAAGGAAGATAGATCTAATGGCTATTGTTTTTAGAGTCTTCGGGATTGATGGCTAGATGTTTTTGATTATTGTGGGAATTTCTACAATTTATCTATTTTCCTAGCGTGTCTGATAAGAATTAACGTGGAGCCTCCGTTGGAGCCTCCAATTAGTAATACTAAGATGGAAAAATCGACACCGTCGAGTCTATAAATACACATGTATCGTCATGTGAAGGATAAATTGGACAGAAATGTAAGACAGGTTCCTGATATAGATGTAGAAGAAAAAAAAAGTTTAAAAGTAGTTGGGGAGATTTAGATAGTTCGGGACTTATGATGTAAAAAAAAAAAAAAAAACATGATGTTTCAGGTTCTTTTACCACCTCAGGTTGTAACTATCACCGTGCTCAGTCAAAAACCTTCTGCATATGGATAAGAGAAGATTCCAAATGAGATCCATTGGAATCATAAACACCTTGGACCGGATTCAGTTGGTCCCGGGTGCAACAGGGACGCCGGCTCAAAAATGTGCTGCGACGACACGTCCATAGCATGGTCATCGATTCACCCGTCCGTGGGGCCGTCCCTGCGACATGTCCAAGATCTGTCACGTACTCTTTGAGACACATTCGCCGAGCTATATAAGAAGGCGCGAAGCATACTCTTTGAGACACCAAGCCATCCAAGCAGTAGTAGAGCATAGATAGCTCGAGCTCAATTCTTCTACACAAAATTCATCTGCTTGCATTGCCCGGTTGAAGCGGCAGCACTCGCAATGGCGAACCACGGCGCCACCGCCCTCCTCCTGATCGCGTCCCTCGTCGTGGCTGCCGCTCTCACCGGGGCCGACGCGAGGCTCACCACCGTGCGCCCCCTCGGGCATGGAGGTAAGCATGCTGCTACATACTCCGTGCGGCCGTGTCTCATCCGGCATGAAATGAAAAGCACATCTGTGCCAATGCGTCATCGTCGTCGTTGTCTGACCGTATGATTGAGTGTGCATGCGTGGCAAATGAAATGCCGCAGGTTACTACGCGCTGGAGAAGGCGAAGGCTGCACCGGCACCACCGTTGCCGGAGCTGACCTGCAAGGAGGTGCACGGTGTGCAGAAGGGCGAGACGTGCTCCTCCGTGGCGAAGGGATCGGGGCTGAAAGACGCCCGATTTCCTTTGCCTTCAACCCCAACATCAACTGCGAGAAGCTCTTCGTCGGCCAGTGGGTCTGCCTTGAAGCTACAGCCCCTTGAGTGCCAGCATTTGCGCTGCCCCTGGCCCCTGCGTCTCAACGATGCCGAGTCGTCATATGCTATGGCTTTGAATAAATTAAGCAGGCACGTCCTGTGTGGTGTGGTTTCTTTAATTGGTTGTCTGTTATTTTCACCTACATGTTTGAGCGAAGTTCTTAGCTAGTCAGCTAGGGTTGGTAGGTTTGTCTGTCGCACTTTTTTTGAGTACATTCTGTAGTGATGCGTACGTGTCACTCGATTTGTCCGTGCAACACATTTTACAGGAAAACAAAATTTGATTTCATCGTTTTGCTCCCATATGCAGTTATGTGTTCGATATGCATGTACCGTGCGCTCGTGTGTTGTTCATTTTGTCCTATATGCTTTGGACGTACTTTGCTAAGCCTAAAACGTCTCCCTTGCGGTGGGTCACACATTTTGATGGTTATACAAACTACGCCAGCGCGCATCTACAAGAGTTCTAGAACAATCTTGCAATGTGTGATTTTGCAAGATTGGACAAAAAAAAATATATACCTCAACATCTCTGACCCACACGTATATCCGGTGTTTTGGTACATGAAAAAAATCGACACCGTCGCGTCTATATATAAATACACATGTATCGTCTATAAAAGTAATTAGGTACAAAGTTGTAGATGTGTAGAATTTTCATTCTCGTCGTTTTCCATCCAAGGTTATTTTTATTTAAAAAATAGATTAATTTCGATATAAAGTTTGTTTCATCAGACTTGATTCTAGAAAAGTTATGTAGTTATTTTGCTGAGGCATCTCAAATTATCAATTGCATTAAAAATCCATTTCTATTGATAGAACAAGCCAATTTTAAAATGCCTCTGTTTTCAAAAGTGGCTAGAAAGCTTAACCGTCTCTAAAAATAACATTTTTGAAGACAGTCGGGCACCACTACATGGGGCTGACTTTCTAGCCACCTCTAAAATACGACCTCTAGAGGCGTGCTCGATCAGAAAGTATTTTTATTTCGGTAGAAAAATATTGTCTATTTCATAGCTATTTTTTGAATATTTATGCTGGTTGGAAGAGAAACTCAATATTGCATCTATTTGCTCCTGCTGCGCTACTTCTAATCATTCTCCACAACACTACAAGGACTGCACTAGGCAAAGCCGGCGATTCCGGTAGTGCATCTCGCTCGCCGACCCTATAGTGATAGAGCAGATTCATGAGAGTAATAATTGAGTAACATGTAAATCCTAGAGTAATAATTATGAGTAACATGTAAATCCTTTGCCAGTTGCCACTATCACAATTGCGCCACACCCATATTGAGTGCCCCTTCAAATCTGTCAGAAAATAGCATTATGAGTCTCTAGTACCCTTTTATCTCTATGTGCTTTTTTTGAAGAACACGCCGTTGAATGTTTTTCATTAAGTAGAAAAAGTTCAAACAAACAAAATGCAGCGGTAACCAAACAATTACGAGGCAAGACCCTAACCACTACTGGATACACTAGCGGGGATTACATTAAAAGAGGTTTTGCGAAACACACCTTCGCATGATTTGGGTTAGGTGACGCCCTCTTCTAGACCCTCAGTGTTGAGGTCTATGGAGGAGGTGTTAAAAGTTCGATCCAGAAGAATTTCAAAACGGCGCCGCTTGGCGGCATGCCGCCCTTTGAAGATGGTCTTGACCTTGTCCTCTATGGCAGCCGGAGCCTCTCCGTGTCCACTTCAATGCCCATCTTTTGCGAAAAGAGAGTATCTGGACCTGCAAAGTCACATTAGCAGCCCTTGGTCGATAGCGCCGCTAGGACACAAGGTGTGGGTGGAGGCTGGAGTGCACGCCCGACGCACGCACGGCCCGACTTGACAAGTGGTGATGCCAACGGCATGCACACCGCATCTTCAATCTCTTGCTGCTGGGATCTCTGGCCTTGAGAAGCGGTGGTGACCCCATCGTCCTCAGAAGACACAAGTGGCGGCTCCAAGAGAGCAGTCGGTTCCTCCTGCATCGATGGAACCTCCTCGAACGTCGGCGACGACATGCCAGAGGTCGCAAACTCCGCCGCCACAAGGTCAGCCCACCAGTCAGCCTGCGCCGGGGGTGCAGGTGCTAGAGGGCGGACGTCCTATAAACATGGCGCGAGCATGAGGCCACGGTCTCAACAACATCGAGGTCCCCTCGAGGCGGGAGGCTCTACCGTCATGCATTTCGCTCGCCAATGGATCAATGAAGTTGGCGTGGAGTCGGCTGCGGTGGTGACCTTCGGTGTTGCAACGACAACGATTAATCCGTGATGAGGTGGCCACACTTTCGAAGGCTTGTGCCGACACCGCCGGCAACGACCCATGCAAAGTGTGTCTTGTGAGGGGGCGCCCCCCACTAGTGCCTACGTCGTCGATCTTTGAAGGGGCGGTAGAGAATCTCACCAACACGTGAGGCCGCATGCGGCTTTCGCGCCGAGCCCCTAGCCGCCACCTCTATCAATGCCCTCCCCGCGCGTTGGTGCGCTTCTTAGCGGCGTGGCTGGGAGGGGCACCGATGCCTCGTGCCAAGGCAGATGAGGCTGTGGGGACGGCGAGGTGCAGACGAGCGAAGTGGTCGACCACAAGGCGGTTGAAGCGAGAGGCCGGCGGTGAAGGTGGCCAAAGCCGTTGGCGACGGCGATATAGGTGGTAATGGCGGCGCTCTCGATGATGGCATTGAACAAGCGTGAAGCCATCACGCGTCGATCGGTCGCGAAAAGCGTGGTCGCACGTGGTGTCGGCGGTCGATGAAGGGCGACGAAGAGGCACTGCCGAGCTGTTGATGCGGGCACCGCCGCCGGCCGGCCGTGGACCGAGTCATAGGCATGGGCACACGGCGGCTTGGGTACCACTGGGAACCGACGGCGGCACTAGTCTTGGATCGATTACGATGATGTGGCCCTTCCGGGGGTGGCAGCGGGCGTGAGGCGTAGCTGAACCCCCCACATGGTGTTATTAGGCTGGGGTTGGCGAGAGGTGTCGCCTCTATGGCACGGCGGGTGGCTGTAAGTGTCACGCCCCACTTTCAATGGGTGGTTAATCCTGCGTGTTTGCGCCGGGATCACGCCACAAACACGCTGTTAGTAACGATTAATGGTAAACAGAAATAATAAGCCCACCGAGCTATAGAAATATAGGATAGAAAGGGCTTACAAGTGGCGACGAAGGGTCACCATGTCGGGTTGCAATATCGAGTTGGCCAAGAAGCGGTGGATTAACTATGACAGCGCTGCACTCCACAAGCGAGACTTGTGCATGGATGAAATCCGGGCTTCAACGTCCTTCTCCTAAACACCTCTCGAACTCCTACGATACGCTATCCTCTACCTCGTCATCGATCTTACCTTCACATGTGCCGATATACGTAAAATAGAGGGGTGAGTACAAACGTACTCGGCAAGTCCCAACCCGGGGGTTGTAATTATTAAGGGTTTGGGCCCTAGCGAGTCTCTAAAACTGCTCTCGCTAGTTCGGTTTATCTCATGTCATCACCGGCCGTCATGACACCACATGTTAGTCATCATCAAAATGTATATCTAATCATAGATGTTCATCCTAGCACTTGCCCATTCAAGGGCGTGGCTATTGAATAGATTCAATTAACTGCGGAGGTTGTACACTTTTCCCCACACGAGGGCCATCTTCTCCCACGCATCTGTCAAGGTCAAAGGTGGTCCCACGAGATTCGTACCAGCTTGGATGCCTCCTAGGTATATCGGTATAATCTTTACCACGACTTCTCGGGGGTTGGAAGGATAACATGCCACAAGGATGACGCATCACCCTAGACAATATGGTGATACCAAATCACCCGCGACTTTACGGTAATACCTAATTACCCAACCTATACTTGTCAACACCACTCTCAATCTCAAATCATCAATATGTGCCTCTAGCACTTGCGCCCATAAAGCCCAAACACTTACGTGGAAGATCGCTCGGCATCCACGCCAACCGGACCATGGGGCCACTCTCCCCATGTGCGCTCCCAATAGGTCGTTTGCCTACTCAAGGCCACCTTGGCTCCAATTATACCTCAACCCAGCGGGGTGTGGAATCAAGCCGCCCCATTACGGCGTGTGGCTATGCGTAATATTATACTAGGTAGAAGGTCTATGAACCGGTCCTTAGGGAGGCGAGCATCTCTCCGCGGGATTCATCCCCGATTGTGATTAGTCCACCTCCATGTAGACAATCACCACTCACCTTTTGTTGGAGGGTTCACTTTATTACTCGGGTTACATCGATCTTACTTAGTCATATTATGTCATCATTTATTATCATATTAAGGTCATGATTAAGGGGGTAAGGACTTGCACGGGAGGTTCTTACGAAAGTCGGCCGGCGTCGGCGTCTCTAGTGTTCCTCGGATGGAAGCTCCTAATCGGTCATCGAATCTACTTGCGAATGGCGATAAACCCTAGCTTGAACTATGACATATAAAACAAACATAGGACATTATGGTGGCAATAGGTTAGATGCATAGAGCTAGATTTTAGATGAATTATGGAAGTCGTTTCACGTGAAACGGAGTTAAATTGCATGAGATATGGATTTTATAATATTAATCCCTAATTAAATCATTAGGGTAATATTATAATATAATTTTATCATGTAATAATATTGGAACTAATTACATGATAAAATTCTATAAATCAAATAATGAATTTACAAATTTTAAAGAATTTTTTTCGACACGGGAAAAGTATTTTTATAAACTTACGTGTACAATTCTCGGGTGCACGTAGCATTTTACAAAGTGTACACGGGGGGGCATCTACACGCGTGGGTGCCACGTGGTTCCACGTGGACGCCACGGTGGATGACACGTCGGCGCCATGTGTATAAAGTGGTTGCCCTAACGGCCGTAAGGGGAAGGTGGTTGGCACCCTGTGATTGGTCCTGCCCGACGCCAATTTTTTGGCGGGGTGTTTGGAACGTTCCGTCCGCCACTTCCCGACGGCGCGCTCGCCGTGGAGATCTCGCCGAAATCCGTTTCCTTCACTCGGTGCTCGCCGCGAGGCTCGATGTACCCATCGTCATTCCTTACTCGATGGTGGCGGTCGGCCGTAGGAGAGCTCGCTTCCCTCGGCGGCTTGGTTCCCGGCGGTGAGCGCCGGCGTAGCAGTACATAGTGCAAATGCGAGGGAAAGGAGGGAATTGAAAGAGAGCGAGTGGGCGGGCGTACCACAACCAATGACGACCGGCAACGACCTCCTAGACAGCCCGGGCGACTTCCTTCTCCGGCGGCGGACTCCAGTTGGGAACTTCCCAGTTCCGACCCGAAAGGGGAAAGGGAAAAGCTTCGGTGAGCACCACGTGTTCAGTATGACGGGCTCATCGAGCGGGGCGAGCTCGTTTGGCGAGGCTGGCGAGCCTATTTATAAGCGGCGGCCATGGAGCTCCGTCGGCGAGATCGTTTCCTCCACTCGATATTTTCGACATGGCTCCTTGTGTGCGCGTGGACCGGGAGCTAGTGCTCCATGGCCCGGGACGGGCTGCGCTTGCCTCGGGGGTGTGGTGGCCGTCGAGTCGCGTCGTCCACAGCGGCCCGGTTTGTCGTCGCCATAAGCGCCTGCCCAGTGAGGTGCGTGCCACTGGTGTTCATGTTGAAGGGCGCCCGGTGGCGTCGGCGAGAAGAGACAAGCGAGCGGCATGGCTCTGCGAAGAGTCCGGCCGGTTGCTCCTCGTCGTCCGGCCAGCGGCCACTCCACCGGCGGGATCTGCGTTATCCTTTGTCTTGGTTGGCGGCGGCGGGGGACGGGTGAGCCGGCTCGGCTTGACGTGACGGCTCGGGCGCGGTGGCGAGGCCGCTTAGTCGTCGTTGCGGCGCCTGAGGGAGGCAAATTAAGGCAACAACGGCGGAGTCGGCGTCTCGGGGAAGAAGACGAAGTCGACGGTCGGCCCCACCCGTCGTCGGAGGAGGAGGGAAGGGGAGCGAGCTGGGCTCGGTTTTCATCGATGCCGATGGGCCGGCCTGCTCGGGCTCGCGTGGGAGGAGAAGAGGAGGGCCGTTCTTTGGGCCGAGAAAGGAGGAGGGGGAAGGAAGGAGCTCATGGCTCATTTCTGATTTCTTTTTCTCCTTTCCTATTTCTCCTTTCTTCCTTTATTCTTTTTCCCCCTATGTTATGTGTACACAATTATATGTCATCAATATTCATACAAGCTCTCATGTTTTCCCATGACTTTAATTCATGGAAAAATATTTATCAAGGGTACTTGTATAATTAGACATATATGTATATACACACATATCCTCTCTCTCATTATTTAGGTGTATGACATATATATATATTTTATAAATATTTTCTCAAGCACTTTTGTATCTCTATGACTTTATTGTCAAGGATATTTATTTGTTGTGCTCATAAAAATATTCAATATATATTTGGTACACACGAAGTTTATTATTTTATTCCCGAGATGATTTGTAAATCATTACTCATGCAACATTATTCTTCCATAAATAAATCTAAAACTTACCTTGCATCCTTCGCGACCATAAAGTTCGACAAGTAACAAACAAGGAAACCTAATATTCTAGATGGTGAGGGTTGAATGCGGGGTTTTGAAAGCGAGGTTTTCGGTTTAGCGGAAAATAACTCAAGTTTTAGTTGCAATTATAAAAAGTTCAAATTTTTAGTGATTTTTAAAATGATGCAAAAACACGGGTGTTCTGATGGAGGTACGATAGCTAGGCGTGGGGGCAACTCATCATCGGAGGCATCGTTGTCGTTGTCGCCCATTGTCGATGCCGTCCCCCCCCCCCCCCGAAGCGGCTCCCAAGGTGGAAGGGCGCGGCAGGGTGGATGATTGGCGAAGGCGGGGGTAGATGGGCGGGGCGAGGAAGACATCGGGGCGGTGGTGTCGCCACGACCCACATCGTCCTCATCTAGGATGTCGTCGACATAGAGCGGCGAGGCGCCTGTGGCGCCGAGGCCCACCGGCATGGGTCGTGGATGACCGGAAGGCGTGGATCTTGCGCCGCATAGGTTTTGGATGACCCGGATCCACCATCCCCACCGGCATGGGAGATGATGGCGCCCACCGGCGTCGGGATGTCCGCTGGAGGTGGCGCCGGCCGGCGTCGCCACCACCCCCGGTGGTAACCGGGGGGGCGAAGTGGACCTAGAAACGGGAGGCGGCACCGTCGGCCCCCGATCTCGGCTCGCGCGCGCCGGCCGCGGCCGAGGGCCCCAGGCGGTCGGGGCAGCGTCAGGGAGGAACCGCCATGGATCCCTCCCCTACGGGAGCGGGGGCCTCGCACCGCGAGGGAATGCCAGGGTTCGCAGGGGAGGGTGGTAGGGGAGGGGGTGGAGGGGAGGGGGGAAGCCGGATGCGGTGCCGGCGGCCTCACGCGCCCGGCGGCGGCAGCTAGGGGCGCCCCTAGCGGCCTCGCGCGGCCCAAGCGCCCTAGCGGGCTGCGTTGCCATGAGACGCACTATCTATTAATTTTATGGTCACCTTTTAAGACTTCTGCAAATCGATATTTATTTTAACTAACATGTTGTGTGTTTCAATTCTTCTTCAAATTAGATATGTTTTTAGGTTTTGCTTTTTGTTTCTGTTAAATTGGTCATCGTCTTCAGCTTAGCCTTCGGTTTAGTCTCCAGCAGAACCGATCATCCGCCACTCCTTCCTCTTGCAGTCACGCTCACGCATGCAGCATGCGTTCCAGATGGAAACCACACCCCCCTGCATCCGTGCATCCTTCAACACTCGTCCATAATTGGCTAAAGGATGATGATGATTGAATTTGAAGCCTTGCAGGAAAGAAGCACAGCACTCCCGTCCGCCTTGCCTTTTTTTATTTGGATTTTTGAGATAGGAACTACAATTGTTTCTTTGCAATTTAGACATGGGAAATTATACTTCCTTGGCAATCTCGATTGAAAACTTACTGCCGTCATCCTCGTTGCCTTGCAGCTGTCCTCGTCGTTGCCGACAGCTGGTGAGTGTAGAAGAATAGGGTAACGAGAGTTATCCCCTAGGGACTCTCGGTTCCGTGTTATATAGGTAAGGGAAGTGCCCCTACGTGGCTTACATTACAAGTCATGATCTACACGAGATTACATCTGATTGTTACATCTTGGAGTACAAGCAAAGCCTATACATCTTGATCTACAAGGTAGACTAACTATCCTGATATCTAGGATAACTATCCTAGAGCGCTAACTATCCATATTCACTAACATCCCCCCTCAATCTTAGCCACATAAAAAGGTTAAGATTGTATCGAAACTGTTGCATCTTCTCAGCTGAAATGGCTTTAGTAAAACCATCGGCAACTTGATCACCAGAGTTAATGAACCGATGTCTAGGAGCTTAAAGCAACACGTTCTCGACAAAGTGAAAATCAATCTCAATATGTTTGGTCCGAGCATGAAAGACTGGATTGGCAGATAAATATTTAGCCCCTAGGTTGTCACACCACAACCGAGCAGCAGGAGGATGTCGAACTCGTAGTTCAGTTAATAGTTTCTGTATCCACATCATCTCATCAGCGGTAGCATTGGCGAGTGCTTTGTATTTAGCTTCCGTGCTCGAACGTGAAAATGTGGCCTGCTTGCGAGCCATCCATGACACCAAATTGTTACCCGGAAAGACTGCAAACCCGCCGGTAGAACGGCGGTCATCCACGCGCCTGGCCCAATCCGCATCCGAGAAGGCAGCGATCATCATTGAGGAGACTTTTCGGACCTTGAGCCCCAGGGACAACGTACCACGTACATACCGTAGGATCCTTTTCACAGCACTCCAGTGAACAGTGGTCGGTGCATGGAGAAATTGACACACCTTATTTATTGCAAAACAGATGTCAGGACGCGTTAGTGTGAGATATTGCAAAGCACCAACCACACTCGGTATCGAGAGTCGAATCATCATCTCCAAGCGGATCACCATCGGCGGGCTTAACTCTTCCGGCGGAGACAAGGGAGTGTCGACACTTTTTAGACTTGTCCATGCCTGGCCAGCCAAACATCAGCAGCATACGCTCTTGTGACCCAGGAAGTAACCCATCCGGGACCTTCTTGACTTCAATGCCCAAAAATAATGCGGATCGCCAAGATCTTTTGAGTGCTTAATTCAGCCTGTCATCAACATAGACTAAGACAAACATAGAGATCGCCCCGATAATAGAACAACGGCAGTGTCGACTTTGAGGCTACAAAACCCGGAGCTTCCAACCGGTTGCAAAAGCGAGGAGCATGCCATGCCCGTGGCGCTTTTGCTTGAGGCCATAGAGAGCCTTATCCAATTTGCACACATAAGTGGGATGATGCTTGTCGACATACCGTGGTGGTTGCAACATGTACACCTCTTCTTCAAGGATGCCGTGTAAGAAGGCATTTTGGACATCCAATTGCCATAGCGACCAGCCCCGGTGACAACGCAATGGAGAGAATAAGCCTGATAGTTGCAGCCTTGACAACGGGACTAAAAGTCTCTTCATAGTCAATTCCATATTTCTATTTGAGCCCTTTAGCAACCAAACGTGCTTTATACCGCTCAATCGATCCATCCGCTTTGCGCTAACTTTGTACACCCACTTGCAACCAACAATATTCTTCCCCTTGGGACGTGGCACGAGATGCCAAGTCTGATTTTTGCCAAAGCTTGATACTCAACATCCATGGCCTCTCTCCACTTGGGGTCCCTCGGGAGCCTCGGCACAATTTGATGGTTCACACCAGGTGGACTATGGGGATCACTCACGCCCCTTGGCCTTAACCGCCTCCGAGGAGGCGGAAGGGGGCGAGGGCTTCCCAGTGGTGAGACAGAGTTTCTGAAGCGCCGGCGGCGAGGTTGCCCTCCAGCGACCGACCTTCACTGATGTTGCCGAGGTCGGGCCATTCGGAGGGGCGCCCTCAGGGCCCAAAGAGTAGCTGACATTTTTTACGATGGGACAAAGTGGATGAATAATCAGTAAATGGTACAACCGCCAACCATCGATCCACTTTCTTGAGCCGCATTCGGGTATTTATAGGAATACAAGGGGTCGAGGGGGCTGATTTACAATTTGGTACATGGTAGGTGCGAAACACACACTTACAAAAGGGCCCCCACAAGGGTAGGCTAGTAACTACTATATGGGCTAGTACGGGGAAACACGTATGACTTCTCGCTCGGGGCGGCGAGGGGTTTCCACGCCGGCCGTTCCGTGCACTGCGGAGGGGGTGATTCTGGAGGGGTCCCCTCCGGCGCCTTTTCTCGCCGCTTTGGGCTTGCGCTGCTTGGGAGTCCCCTTCGGGCGCTCCGTCGCGTAAAGGGACGCCTCGCTCCGCTTCCGATCGCCCAGGCCGGAGGGACCCTTGACGGGAGGGTAAAGCCTCACCGTTCATGTCTTCATGGAGGGTCCTCCGCTGCGATCTGCAAGACTTCATAACTTGTTAGCGGAGATTAATTCTTGGCCCCCGTGGTGAGGTGCTTGGTCACCCGGGGCTGGCGAGGTCGCCCTCCCCTGCAAATAGCCTCGAAGGTGCAGTTCCCTCGAGGGGGGCGGGCGTGCCGAAAACATCCTTTGGTCCCGCGTGCGGGTGGTGTGTTTGCCACCCCATGGGCCACTGGCCGCCACGCGTCCACTCGGCTGCTCGTGGGCCTCGGCCCTCTTGCTCCCTCCTCGTGCTAGGGTTTGGGTTGCACTTGGGCCCGGGCCATAGTTGGTTTGGGGGGTGGCACGGATCGGGGTGGACTGTGTGTTTGTTTGGGGAATACGGATGTTCGTTTGCCCGCGTGGGGGCGGATCGGAGGGCCTGGCGTTGTTGGGATCAGGGCCACGATCTTGGCGAGGGTTGCGTCCGTCCCCCTGCGCCGCCTCCGCCTGGCTTATAAATATGTACGGTTGGTGGGGGTTAGGGTTTGTGCTCTCCTCTCGCTTTCACGCTCTCGCTTCCGCCTCCTTTCACGCTCTCGCTTCCGCCTCCTTTCACGCTCTCGCTCTCTTCGCTCCCTGCCCTAGGTCACTTTGTTCTTTTTAGCGGAGAGCTGCTTTTTTCTTCAACGGGCCCTTGATGGCTCGTACCAAGGAGACCATGAGGCCCAAGACTGTCGTCGAGGTGCCGAGTTCCCCTCGGAGCGGGGAGCACGGAAGAATCATGAAGAAGTTTCGGAGGAGACACGAGTTCTTCCCAAAGCGCTTCGCGCCCGGAGGGTGAGCGATTGCCTTTGCGAGAAGGCGGGAGGTCATTGTCTTCGAGGGAGTTCTTCCATGCTAGGCTCCGCTTCCCCGTGTGTGACCTTGTGCTGGGTGTGTTGCGGAGGTTTAACCTCCACCTTCCACCGCTCACGGCGTCATGCTTCCGCGTCTTATGACGCGTATGTCCGGGCGTCGCACGCTCCGTCGGCCGGTTTATCGGTGGATGGCTTCATCGCTCCCACATGGTGCACTACCAGCCGCGCACCGTGAAGGCGACGGAGACGGAGGTTTTTCGCGCCCAGTACGGCGTGTGCGAGCTTCATCCCCGCCCGGGGAAGGCCCCACGCCACGCGCAAATAATGAACAAGTGGCGCGGATTGTGGACCAATTGGTTCTATTACCGGGGCTGGAGGGTGCGGGGGGCTCTACGGCAACCCAATATCTCTCTGTGCGAAGGTGAATTGTGAAGACAGCGGAGGAGCGACACGGGAGCTGGATGCCCCGGCGCCATGTCCCACCACGTCTGCAGCGCGGGACTTGGTGGAGGAGTTTACCGGCGCATGTCGGGGTGCTATGGTCGGGGTGCCCTCCGGGTTGAGGCTGCGGACTCGGCGGAGCCCAAGGGGCTGAAGCGTTGAGGATTGACCTCGAGAAGGTCTGGCCCGGGCTGCTTGAGGGGCGAAGGGCGATAAGGGGAGTTCGGCCGGTGGTGATGGCGGAGGCCACCGCCGCTCCGACTTTCTCATTGGTGCCTTCGCTATTTCTCGCTTTGACAAACCTATTTTGGCTGTGTTCATTCTTTTTGCGGTTGGTTATTGTCGGAGGAGGGAGGCTGTGATGCTCTTTGGTTGACTATGTTGGCCGCGTAGGTACCCGGGGCCTGCACGGAGGGTTCTCAACGTGGTCCCGGCCCGATGATGAATTGCCGGGGATGTGTTTATCTCGGGGGAGACTTGGGTTCATGCTATGCAGCGATTTCGGGCTGCCCTTCGAGCGGTTTTGGTGGGGCAGGGGTTCATAAGTATGATATAGCCAATCGGGCTTCGGAGGCCTTCCTGGCGGTCTCATGATTTGACGAGTCACCAAGTGGAGCCGAGTCCTCTTCGAGCTGGCCCTAGTCGGCTGTGGTGGAAGATGACATCGAGGATGATGAGGCCGTGGCCATTGCGGCTTTGGCCACGCCGGCTTGCTGGGTCGACCGCGGGGGCCGAGTTGTTGTTCCCAAAACGGGAGGAGGTTGGCCGAGTGGAGCGACATGCGGAGGGTCTACCGGCATCGGGTGTTGGCGGTGACCTCCCGCTCGTTACGTCGGAGCCTTCAATACGGAGGCCCCTTTCTGTTGACGAGCCGTTGGAGGTGGAGGTGGTTGATGTGGAGGCGTTTGTAGAGCGTGTTGCAAAGGTGTTAGTTAGGGCTGTTTTGCATGGTGTTGTAACTTCTGTAGCTGAGGAGGTGTGCGCGGAGATTCAAGAACTTTCTTGCCTGCGGAGGGCTATGTAACTTCACCGGCTGTGATTTTTAATGGATGTGTATTGTATTTTGCGAAGGGTCATTTTAATAGGTGTGTGATGTATTCGTGGGACTCATCTCGGCCGGGGGTTGCCGCGTGAAACAGCGGCGTCCCCTATTACTTGGTGCGAGGCTCGCTCGTTGCGAAGGTAGCCGCGTAAAACAGCAGCGTCCCTGTTTTCCTTAGTGCGAGACTTCGGCGTTTCTTTGCGGTAGCCGCGTGGGAACGGCGGCGTCCTATTTTCCTTAGTCTGCGGGACTCGCGCGTTTTTCGCGAAAACTAGCCGCGTAGAACAGCGGCGTCCTATTTTCTTTTAGTGCGAGACTCGCGGCGTTGCGGTAACAGCCGCGTAAGACAGTGGCGTCCCCTATTTTTCCTTTGAAGTGCGAGACTCGCTCGCGTTGCGAAAGGTGGCCGCGTAAAACGCGGCGTCCTATTTCTTTTAGTGCGAGACTTCGCGCGTTATGCGAATGTTGCCGCGTAAAACAGCGGCGTCCTATTTTCTTTAGTGCGAGACTCGCGTTGCGAAGGTAGCCCGCGTAACGCGCGGCGTCCTATTTTTCTTTAGTGCGAGACTTCGCGCGTTGCGAATGTGGCCGCGTAAAGCAGCGGGCGTCCCCCCTATTTTCTTTAGTGCGAGACTCGCGCGTTGCGAAGGTAGCCGCGTAAAACAGCGGCGTCCCCTATTTTCCTTTAGTGCGAGACTCGCGCGTTGCGAAGGTAGCCGCGTAAAACAGCGGCGTCCCCTATTTTTCTTTAATCTCGAGACTCGTGCGTTTCGAAGGTAGCCGGCGTAAAACAGCGGCGTCCCCTATTTTCTTTAGTCGCGAGACTTCGCGTTTTGCGAAAGGTATCTTGACCAATGGTACTCGTTGCTTTTATTGCTTGTTTTTGTTACAAAGTTCTTTTTTTTTTTTTTTGGGGCGGAGGGTCCTTCTCGGGCCCCAGGGTTCCCTATTGAAGCTCGGAGTTGTTGCGGAGGTGCGCCCTTGAAGGTTTTCGGACCCGCGTTCCGTCATCCGAGACTTGGGTCAGCGAGGTCCCTGGCGCGAGTGGAACTCTTGCGGAGTTGGTTCCGTGGGCCGGACTGCGCTGTTGGTGCGAACTTTGTCTTCGTTGTATGGCGGTCATGCGGGTTGTCGCGATTGCGCCACCTTTTCGCGTTCGTGTTCGGGGCTCGCCCTTCCGCCCTTGGAACTTTGATTCCTTTGGTGGAGTTGCCACGGGGAGAATGTTACATTCTCCATTGTGGTATCTCCTTCGCAGGAGTCTCTGCTCCGGGTTGGCCGCGTTTTTGCGAGGGTTCCTTGAGCTTTGCGAGGTGCTCTGGGCGGCCGGCGTGGGTGGTTGCGGAGGACCGAAATGCTCTAGTTTGTCTGCATTTGGTCTAGCTTTGTTGGTTTGCGGAGATCTGGATGTTTCGCGGCCTCGGGGGGGCACACAATGGCGTTGCTCTTCATTAAACCGCACGCAGTCTACCTCGGGGTTGGGGTTGGTTTACATTTTCCATTATGGTGCCTTCGCTGGATTAGGAGATTGGGGTTTTCGGAGGTATCCTGGCATCCGCCCTATAGGATCGGGGCTTGGCTCGGGGTGGTAGCATGGTGGTGTGTGTGGTTGATGGCTACTCTCTTCCTAACACAGGACTCGTGGGGGGTTTGGTTTTATAGTGCTCGTGGGGGTTGCTTCTGCGGGTGCGGGTTAAATGTTAGGTGGATGTCATAAGTGCTTGGAGTGATTATGGCTTTTCCGACGGAGGTCACGCCCTGGGTAGGTGGTATGTTGGGGCTGTGGGGGGAATTGAGGCTGTACGGCGGAGGTCTTGTCCTTGGTAGGTGGTATCTTGGAGTGGTGGTGGGAGTTAAGGCTGTCGGCGGAGGTCTTGTCCTTGGTAGGTGGTATACTAGGGTGGCGGTAGTTAGGGCTGTCGGCGGAGGGTCTTGTCCTTGGTAGGTGGTGGTGGTTGTAATGACGGGCGCCGGCGGGTACCTGGGTTCCTTTCTTCGTTATATCTCCGTGCTGCTCGTTATTTGGAGGGGCGTTGGACGCACTCGCCGCGAGCCTGGCGGAGAGTGCCCAGGGTGCCCGTCTTTTGTGGCGCCTTGGCGCGACTCATACTCGGAGGGCGTGGGGCGACTTTATTGCGAGCCTGGCGGAGGTGCCAAGGTGCCCAGCTTTTGTGTGTGCGCCTTCGCGGCTCTCATACTCGGAGGGCGCGGGGCGACTTCGTTGCAAGCCCCTGGCGGAGCGGCCAGGGCCGCCGTCTTTTGTGCGCCTCCCGCGCGACTCATACTCGGAGGCGCGGGGCGACTTCATTGCGAATTGGCGGAGGTGCCGGTGCCCGTCTTTTGTGTGCCTCCACGCGACTCATGCTCGGAGGGCGCGGGGCGACTTCATTGCGAGCCCCTGGCGGAGGTGCCAGGGTGCCCGACTTGGCATGAATTAAAATGAGTTTTTATTGGTTTGACCGAGCCGGGGGTGCAGCCTTGCGATGCCCCCCCGAGCATGGGCAATCCCAGTTACCTTTCCAGCAGCGATGAGGGCTGGATGTCATCAGCCAGCCCCTTCAGTGCCATACTTTAGTTGCTCCTTTCTCCGATATGGGGGGAATTAGCCTGCATATATTAGATATTGGTGCTTGCCTCATTAAAAAACCTTGCGCCCCTTCGCAAGGAAAAAAGAGTGCAGCCCGTATTGTTCATGTTCTTGAGTTTAGAAAGGAAAAAATGAAATGGTAAAACGGCGGGCCCCTACAACTCACGAGTGCACGGTACATTGCACCGCTAGGGGTAGTACTACTTGGCGGTCGTCTACGTTCCATGTGGGGGTGGTCATGGCCTTCAAGGTCTTTCGGGTGGAATGAGCCGGGTCTTGTACTCTTCGTGGCGAGTGCGGGCCCATCCACTTGGCGATGAACTTGCCAGCCATCTTAGTGTTACGCTTCCCGATCGGGGCGAAGTCTCCGACGGAGATCGTCGCGGAGGAGGTTGATCTTCTTGTTCCTCCATCTTGTGGTCTCCTCCTGGTATGCGCGGAGGTTGAGGACAGCCATGTTTCTTGTTTCTTCAAGGAGGTCCTTCGCGAGTGCCTCTTCTTCTGGTGGGGCTTCGCTGGTTACCCTTGGCGATGCATGCTTTAGCTCTTCTGGGAGGACGGCCTCTTCTCCGAACAAGAGCTTGAAGGGCGTGAATTTGGTTGCACGACTCTCAGAGGTGTTATGAGACCACACCACCGGAGTGAGCTCCTCTGCCCATTTTCCTCTTGGCTTCGCGTGGACCTTGTGGCTGATTCCTGCAAGATTATGCCGTTGGCTCTTTCAACGAGCCCGTTAGATTGGGGGTGCCTTACGAGGCGAAGTGTATTTTGGTGCCTATTTGATGGCAAAACTGTTTGAAGCCTTATTTGTCGAACTGGGTGCCATTGTCAAGCTGTTATCTTGTCGGGGTTCGAAGCGGCGCACGATCTGCTGCGGAGGAAGAACTTTTTGTACTAAGTGAGAGGTTATGCTTGCGAGAGGGCGGGCTTCGATCCATTTGGTGAAGTATTCGACTGCCACTACTGCATAGCGGAGGTTCCCCGGGGCCGGCGGCATCGGTCCGATGGGTCGATCGCCCACCGCTGAAGGGGCAGTGGGACGGAGATGAGGGTTGTCGGGCCCCGGCTTTGTTGGAGTGGTGCGTTGTCGGTGGCACCCTTCGCGGTGTTGACCAGTGCTGTTGCGTCGTTGAGTGCGGTGGGCGATAAACGCCTTGCCTGAACACCTTTCCCACTAGTGCTCTGGGGCCGTTATGCGAGCCGCAGATACCTTCGTGTACCTCCGCTAGGATGGCGCGGCCTTCGCCCGGTAGATATGCATTTGAGCCAAGGGCGATTACGGATGCTTTGTATGGCTTGTTGTCAACTAGACGGTAGCCTCGGACCTACCTTTCGACCCTCTTTTGTTCTTCCTTAGACTGTGGCTCAAGTGACCCTGAATAAATGCTATGATCGGGGCTCTCAATCTTCAGTGGATGGCGCCAGACCGCTTTCGGAGGTGGGTCGTTTTCTTGAACCGCGGGGCTGTGTAGGACTTCGAAGAAGACGTCCTGTGGGAGTGGCTCCGCTCGGGCCGTGGCCTTCGCAAGCTCATCGGCTTCGCCGTTGTCCCTTCCAGATATAGTCTTGGTTGTGACGCCGAGAAAGAAGGCCTCCGTCTTTCTTAGCCGCGCCAGGTATTTTTGCAGCTCAGGGTGCTTGGCTCTATTGTCCTTCTCGGCTTGCTTCGAGACCACCTCCAAATCGGTTTTAATGATAGCCCTTGGCGCCCGACATGGCCCGAGCTTGTTTAGTGCCGGGAGCACTGCCTCATATTCTGCCGTGTTGTTTGTGCACTTGGAACTCTAGCCTGGCAAAGATATCTCGGCTTGACTCCGGAGGGTGAAGTGATGATGGCCGCGATGCCCGCTCCGCGTGCCCCCAGGCTCCGTCGGTATGTGTCGTCCATATCGGGTCCAAGTTTGCTTTGCTTGGTTGAATGTGTCCAGGGGTCCAATGCGAGGAAATCTGTGAGAGCACGGGACTTGATGGCTGTCCCGCCGACGAATCTGATTGCGTGGTCTCCGATCTCGGTTGCCCACTTCGCTATTCTGCCCACTGACTCGGGGTTCCTGAATATGTTGTCAAGGGGAAAGCTCGAAGGTACGGTGATCTCATGTGCTTGGAAGTAGTGCTTGAGCTTTCTTGCTGCCATGACCACTGCGTATGCTACCTTTTCCAACTCTGTGTAATTTAGCTTGGGCCCTTCGAGGGTTTCGGAGACATAGTAGATGGGGACTTGCCTGGACCGGTGCCCCTCGTCCACTTCCTTGATGAGTACCGCGCTAATGGCATGTGGTGATGCGGCGACGTGAGGGAGGAGCCCTTCACCAGGTTCCGGAGTGGCTAGGGTGGTGAGGTTTGCGAGGTAGCGCTTGAGGTCTTCGAAGGCTTCTTGTTGCGGGGGTCCCCAGTTAAACGGCTCTGTGCCCTTGAGCGTTTGGAAGAATGGTAGCCCGCGTTCGAGCGGATCTGGAAATGAATCTGCTCAGGGCAGCGAGGCGTCCGGCTAGCCTTTGGGCCGACTTTCTGTTCTTCGGAGGCTCCATCGCGGTGATTGCTGTGATTTTTGAGGGGTTGGCCTCGATGCCCTTGACTGACACGAGGCAGCCAAGTAGCTTGCCCTTACTTACCCCAAATACGCATTTGGCAGGGTTGAGTTTTAGCCTGGCCTCGCGGAGCTTGACGAAGGTTCTCTGGAGGTCTGTTATGTGGTCTTCTTTTAGCTTGCTCTGGACTACCAAGTCATCAACATAGGCTGAGGTGGCACTATCATCCCTGAACACCTCCGCTGTCATACGTGCGAAGGACGAGCCGGCGTTACGGAGACCTTCGGCCATTCTTCTGAAGCAGTAGGTTCCGAAGGGGGTTATGAAGCTGGTCTTTTCCTCGTCTGCCTGATTCATCCAGATTTGGTGATACCCAGAGAAACAATCCAAGAGTGATAATCTCTCACACCCTGCGGCCGCGTCGACTAGGGAGCTGATTCGGGGGAGCGGAAAGTCATCCTTCGGGCACGCTTTGTTGAGATTGGTGAAGTCTACACACATCCTCCATCTGACGGGCTCCGCTACGTCTTTGCTGAGGCTTGCTTTCTTCACCATGATGACGTTGGATAACCAAGTGGGGTACTTGACCGGGGCGAATGACCTCCGCATCCAGAAGGGATTCACCTCCGCTGTATGCTACCCTCCTTTCATCGACATCTTGCGGAGCTTACGTTTCTTTACGGGGGTTGCATCGGGCCGTATGTTGAGGTGGTGCTCGATGAGGTCTCGGCGACACCTATAAATCACCCGCGAGACCAGGCGAATACGTCGGAGTTCTAGCGGAGGTACTGCAGGAGCTACGCCCGGAGGTCCGGGTCGAGAGTGCGAGATATGGTTACTTCTGTTGGGGTCAAATTGAATAGCCCCGACTTTCTTTGTTTCCTCTGCTGGTAGTGCCCGCGGGGGAGGCTCCGCGTCGCCTTCTGGCTGTCTCTCTTGCCTCTCTGGTTCTTGTTCGAGGTTGTGGACGTTGCGCTGCCCCCGGTGCAACGGCCCCCTCCGCGTTTCTTCTTTGTGATGCGGTCCCCCGAACACGGCAATTATGCCGCCCCGGCGGAGGGCATCTTCATGCAAAGATAGCTTGGGTGGAGGACCGCATCGAACGTGTTGGTGACTCCTCGACCAAAAATGGCGTTGTAGTTGTAGTACATGTCCACCACGTCAAAGGTGATGTTTTCCGATCGGTGGATGGGTTCTTTCCCGAAAGAGACTGGTAGGGTGATTTTTCTGATGGTCCCTACTTGCTGGCCTCCGAAGCCGAAGAGAGGGTTGCCGGCTGGTTGTAGCATGTTCCTATCGAGGCCTATCTTGTCGAAGGTGGATGCGAACAAGATGTCTGCGGAGCTGCCCGTGTCTACTAGGATTCTGGTAACTGTCCAACCTCCGATGTTGGTGTCAATGACCATTGCATCGGTGTGGGGGTAATCTCTGAGCTTCATATCGCTAGCGTTGAAGGTGATTGGAATATGGGACCACCGGCTGTTTCTGTGGGGGCCCTCCGCACCGACATGATGGACCCTCCGATAGTGCTCCTTTCGCTGTCGTTTGTTACCGTGATCTTCATTGGAGCCTCCTGTGATAGCGAGGATGACTCCGTAGGATGAGTTGGGTGTTGGCATTTCTTAACGCAATCAAAGAAAACAGGTATAAAACCCATCCCCAATAAGAGCGTCAGAAATGCGCCGCTGACATTCCCAAGTAAACCACCATGTCGGTGATCCGAAATGGAACGTCAACGGGATAGATCTTGCCATCTTAGATATTCATCCGCAAGCGCGCGGATCTATCATTGTAGCATTTCACCGGAAGTATTCGAGGGTATCGTTATTTATATTTTCCCAAAGGAAGGCATGTGATTAATAAATTAGCATGGCATCTGAATAGAGGGAACATGTGTTTGCTTAGACCACAATGTTCATAACGGGGGTAAGCAATAACGGTTCATGGATAGTGTGACACACACTTAAGAATCCACCGACAAAGGATAAAAGAAAATAGATAAAGAATAAATGAATAACCTAATGGAGTAGTTCTAATGTATCTAGTCATGGCCATACAAATGAATAGTTAGGATCATATGCAAACTGATTTAATCATGGTTAGGTCTAGGATAGCGGGAGACTCCACGGATACCATACGGCCCGATAGGAAGCATTCTGAACTCCTACGTAACATACGAACGTGGGGGGATTTCAAGGGACGGTCAAGGCTTGTCACGACCAAGCCGCCTACCCCTCAACCGTGGCATGCCCTCATATCCGCAGGTGTCGTAATACCCGAGCACCATGCCCGCATATTAGAGCACTACTCTTGTCCCCCGGGATCCCCACTCGTCGAATGGACGGACTAGAACAAGAGCAAACCCGAGAAGGAACAACGAACCGATATCCCACCTCTAATCAAGTTAGGCATATGATGATCGATGAAGAAATGTGATGAACATGTCAAGATTATGATATGTAAACTATATGCTAGTTCATATACCAACACAAGAACATGAACAAAACTATACTCTAGTTCATAAGTTAGGCCAAGAACATAGATATAAGACTTGTAAATAGAAGAATGCTCCATAGAGTAGATGTATTACCAAAGCACTTTCTTCTAGGAGACAAGCCCTCCTTGTAGCTCTTCTACTCCAAGTGTTAACTAAGAAAGAATAAAGAAGAAAGAAGAAGAAGAAAGAAGAAGAAGAAAGAAGAAGTAGAAGAAGAGAGAGAGGTAGAGGTGGTAGAGAGAGAGAGATTGCTGGTTTCTTTGGACTCCAAGTGGTGTGTGTTGAGAGGGAGAGGGGGCCTACTTATACACTTGGAGGAGGGGCCTAAGTGCTAATTTACACCAAAACCGACCTGGTAAACCTTCCTTGTATGCAAAACCGACCAACTAAGGCGCGGAAACCCCGTTTGGAAGGTGCACGAACCGCCTCCCCGAGGCTGGGCCGAAACCGCCTCAGGGAGGGTGCGGCCGCACCAGGTGGTGCGCGCGCACCCCCCTGGGCTCGGCCTGGCCCGGGTCTCGGTGGGGTGTCGTCTTTCGCCCTGAAAAGTTGTGGGCCGGGCTTTGCTCGGCCCAGATTTGATGTTTTGGGTCGATTTGCTCTTGGGCTTGGATTTTGCAATAATGCGCTTTCCCGGAAGGCGTACTTTGGTCGATTTTCCACTTGCTTTTATTAGAAATCTGCAAAATAAAATACAAGACACTACAAGTGGAATTTATTAGTGATAAATGTATATGAGTATAAAAAGGTTTAATTTTACTCCCTTTATGGTAGTAAGTTGACGGGAAAAATATGTCGTTGGTTACCGTCAACATTGGGCTTGCTGACGATTGTCTGGATTTCTTGCTTGACTGGCTGTTGCGGGGTTGAAGGCGGTGCGGGTAGCGGAGGTGGAGGTGGTAGGGCCTGATTGTGATAGTTTGGTTGCGGAGGCTCTGGGGGGTGTGAGACTATGTATTCCTGCTGGTAGTAGCGTGGCTGGTGCTGGCTGAAGGTGTTAGTGTGGAAAGCTGGGTAGTGGAAGCCTGGGTGTGTTGGGGCTCCGTAATCGAAGGGAGTGAACGTATAGTGGTTGGAGTGGGTGTTTGCTGGTTTCCTTGTGTGATTTACTTGCCTCTGGGAGTTTTGCGAAGCTAGCTCTCTGTCCATCGCCTCTTTCCCCTTGGCAAAGTATGGGCATTGCTTGGTATAGTGGCCTTTGCCCTCTCCGCAGTAATGGCAGTAAGGTTGTTTTTGCGGAGGCCTCGCGCTGGTGTCTGGGTTTGGTCTGGGGGTTCTTGGTGGGTAGTTTTGTCTCGGGGGTGGTTGGTGGGTTTTATGCTCTGGCGGGGGGTTGTTGGCAATGGTGCTGACTCTGACGGCCTCTGGCCTTGGGTAATTGTCTGTGCGCGGAGGGCGTTGTGCTTGGTACTGATTTTGCGGGGGTCGGAAAGCCTCTAGCTTCGCTTTATGGCTGTTGTCGGCTCTGCAGTACTTGTCCATTATCTCATGTAGCTCTGCTTGGGTTTTCGGCTGCCTCCGCTCGATCTTTGAGTGGCACAGACCCGGGCGGATACAGGAGACCACCGCCATGATGACGCTCTGATCGGAGACCCCCTCTGTTCTGGCCTTAGTCTGGAGAAACCTCCGCCACCACTCTTGTAGGGGCTCGTTTGGCTTCTGCACCACGTTCAGTAGTTCTGTGCTATTGATGAGTTCGGAGTCGACACCTTTGAAGTTTGCTCGGAGGGCGTCCCGAAGGTCGGCAAAGCTTCGGATTGAGTTCGGGGGCAATGTGCAGTACCACGACTGGGCCACTCCTCTTGCGATGATCACAAATGACTTGGCCATTGTGGAATGATCTCCTCCTGCTGCTTCAACGGCGGCTTCGTAGCTCATGACGAACTGCCTGGGGTCAGAGGCCCCGTTGTATCTTGGTAAGTGTTGGTGGCTATATGCCGGAGGCCACTCCGCGATTTGAAGTGCGTAGGAGAGCGGCGATTTGGGATCATAGTGATGGTTCTGCGGAGGCTGTGCCTGGGCGTGGCGCCCAGTGCCGTCCCCGATGTGACTGCTATGGTACAGCCCGGTGACTTATGCGGAGGGTTGAGGATGGTGGATGTTGCGATGGTGGTTGATTACATTGTGGTGGTGGTCGGGTTGGCGGAGGCGGGGCTTGCCCCCGTGGGGGGCTGTGGGTGATCGCTGGGCTGCGGTTGCCCTTCGCCACGACTTCCTGCCTGCCCGAGCTGCTGGGTTGATCCATGCTAACTCGGTCCTGCCTCGGCCTCGGCCTGCTCTCGGCGTCCGCAGCGCCGCCTCAATCCAGGGCCTGCAACAACCTCCTCTTTTCGCGATCCGGGCTTGCGGGGCTTCGAGCTTGCTCCCCTTGCTCGGTTTCCTCCCTCTTCATCTTACGTAGCGCTTTCGAGAAGCCCTTCGAGCGGATCTGCAGGGGTTCGCTCGGGTCGGAGACCCCCTCGCGCCACCGGTTGCTGGCCCACTGCCCCTCGGCCCTGCGGAGTGCCGCCTTGCTGGGCGTTAGGGCCTTCTTCCCTGGTGACCTCCGATACCGGGATGATCGGGGGGTCCGAGATGACGGGTCCCCCTGCTCCCGCAGCCCCTGGCGCGGAGCTGCTGGGTTGTGCGGTGACCGCTTGCCGGCCGTTGATGGGTTCGATCCTGCGGGGGTGCCCCTCGGGGCGGGGTAGTTCCACTGCGGCCAGGCATCCGTGCGGCGGGTGGCGGCATGGCTTTGGGCTTTTTGTGTCGGTCCCCATGGACGGCGCCAACTCGTGGGATCACTCCCGCCCCTTGGCCTTCGCTCCCTGGAGGAGGCGGGAAGGGGCGAGGGCTTCCCCTACTGTGAGGCCACGCGGCGCAGCGCGGCGAGGCGCCTCCGGCGACCGACCTTCGGCGATGTTGCGGGCCCGGGCCGTTCGGAGGGCGTCCGGCCTCCGGTGTAGCTGATTACTTTACGTGGGACAAAGTGGATGAATAACGAGTAAATGGCACTCAAACTGGCCAACCATCGATCCCTTTCCTTGAGCCCGCACCCGGGTATTTATAGGAATACAAGGGGTCGAGAGGGGTTGATTTACAATTTGGTACACGGTAGGTGGGGAAACACACACTTACAGCGAGGCCCCACAAGGGTAGGCTATTAACTACTCGTACGGGGCTAGTACGGGAAAAACACGTATGACTTCTCCCCGCCCCTGGGGCGTAGGGTTTCCTCACGCCAGCCGCCGGTTCCGTGCACCTGTGGAGGGGGCAGTTCTGGAGGGGTCCCTCCGCTGGCCTTTCCTGCTGCTTGGGCTTGCGCTGCTTGGGGAGTCCCCTTCGTTGGCGCTCCGTCGCATAAGGGGCCGCCTCGCTCCCGCCTTCGATCGCCCGACTTTGGAGGCCACCCTTGACGGAGGGGTAAAGCCTCACCGTTCGTGTCTTCGCGGAGGGTCCTCCGCCCGCCGATCCGCAAGACTTCATAACTTGTTAACGGAGATTAATTCTTGGCCCCCCATAGTGAGGCATGCGGGGCTGCCGGGGCTTACGAGGGTCGCCCTCCCCAACATGGACGCAGCATGCTTGCACCATCTAATAGTTCCATCAGTGCGAGTTTTTAGGATGCACAATACCGTCTTTGAAGCCGTGTAGCCGGTCGAGTAGGGCCTAGAGGCGGTGTATTCATCGGGGATCCCTGAGCGCCATCGGGAGACGCAGGGATGGCACTAGAGGGTGAAGCCACAGAGGATCCGGGGCTGGAGATCTCCCCCGCAGATGCTGTCGGCACAACACCTGTAGCGCCGGGGATCGGGTTGTGGCGAGGAGCTTGACGAAAGAGTAGCTGACCCGCCGGTTCTAGGCGCGAAGATCCGGGCGACCCACCCGTGGGCGCACCGGTGACAACGACCGAGGGGGACAACAGCAATCCCAAGCGGGATCCGCTGCGCCCACGTCTGAAGGGACAGCGAATCGCCCCTCGGATCGAAGTTCTGCCGCCACCGGGAACACATGAAATAACGCCATGTTTGAGCCGAGCTTGCACCGTTTTCACCTGCGTTTTCACTTGTAGCACCAGAACTTGCGCTGCCACTTGGTTCCATGTTAGTAGAAATGTTATTAGGACTACACTATGTAAAAAAAGGCCTCTGATCGCCGCGTTGAGGGCTTCTACAATCCACGCTGCGTCTGCCCATTAGGGTCTCTAAATGTCGACTTTACAGACCTGTCCGTAGCGGCGTGCGCAACGGGCTTTAATACGAGGCGGATTTCGTGCGTCTCAAACTTCCCGTCACGTAGTGAGCCCTTGTTACACACGCCGTGGAACGCCCGTGTCCCGGGGTTTTGCTCGACCGCGGTCTCACGGTATCTCTAGGACATTATTGTCTAAGATGCGACCGCCTCCTCGAAACCTCACAGACCCGACATCGCGAAACCCGTATCGTCAAAAAGTAGCGGCGCACGAACCCAACATGCGGCTCATAACGGTTTTGAACGCATGACCGCGTGTACAAGAAGGCGTCCCCGTGCCACTAACGCACCACGGTGAGCGCCCGGTAACGGCAAAGATACGTAGAAGCTTCCACTGCACAGACCCATTTTACAAAACTGCGGCTCTGTAACAATGAGCGCATGTCGACGCTGCGTCTCGCGCACGCGCCCGCGTACAGCACATTGCCACGCAGACCGGCCCGATGAACCGTGTCTCATAAACGATTAGTAACATACGTAGACCCGTGCGGGCGATAGCGACCGGTAATAAGGGCGAGATTCTGAGACATGCGCGTACCGTAATACGTGGTTTTACGCTGCATTTACAGGCTGCGTGCGTAGATAGCCCGGGCACGTAGTTCAATATCTCTTTACGCACGTTCATTTTGTCCGGCACGTCGTGGTTTCACCTAAGTTTCTGAGGCGTAGTTTTTCCGATCAGAATCGTTCCGCATCTTCGTGGCGCTTGTAACGGATGCTCGACCGTAGCTACCCCCGGAAATTACAGATGCATGTCCCTTTCGCGTGTGCGCATCGAGGTTTCGCTTTCGACACACGTTTACCCGGTGCTCGACGTAAAACCGATGCCGAGGCTACAGATGGTGGTTCACAGGGCGCGCCGGAAACATCCGTCGTTAATTATTTAAATATTACGCACGGATTCACGCGGCGAAATTATTTCAAACCCACAGACGCTCGTTAGCCGCGGTGGTCCTGTACTTATTCAGTTATTACGCATGTGGTTAAGATGGGTCTGCATCTTGTGCGAGACTAGAGACGCCTCTAGAAAATCAGACGTCTGTATAATACATATACACATGGTATTGTTACTACTAATACGTATATAATACATATACACAGGTCCGATCACAAACAAATGGCGACGCTGCAGCATGGAAAATTCATTTGTATTTCTTAAAATTCATGTGTATCTCTCGAAAATTCGTGTGTATCTCCAGAATGTTCTTCACACAAACATACCCGAGGTTGTTCGGGGCACGCCACAGATTGTTCACAACACAAATAACACGAGTTCAAATGCATGTATCCACCCGATCGTCATGCGGCAAAGGGAAGCATGAAGGAACCCACGGTTCACGAAATGAGTACTCGCCTTCAGGGCTGATGATCTCTTCCATAACAAACTTGGCGATTTCCTCTCTAATATCCTCCAAATTAATCGAATTTCCAGACAAATCGAAATCCTAATACAAAGAAAGGTAGGCATAAGTGTTTGTTGTACACATGGTCTTTATTGCCAAACAAAGGTAGGCACATGATGGAGCTGCACTTCGAGTTACCTCGTGGCCGGTCCCGGATGAACTTGTTTCATCGCAGCCCGAAAGTGGTGGGCCGTGTACCCACATGTCTTTTTATCGGGTTTGCGGCGGCAATCGCAAACATAAGAAACACAAAGGCTATTCAATAATGGAAACACGTACGAGTGCGTAACTCCAAGTGAAGCACTACTTCTTGTACATTCTTGTTTGGACCTCCATGCTTCTTGCCTGAAACATGCTTGTTTGGACCTTGTCGCCCCCGCTGTTGAGCCACGCTTGATTCTCAGCAGCTGCACTCGAGAGGCACTCGGACATTCTTGTCATACGAGCCACTCCCCGCATTCTCGGCCCCGCGGCGCCGGTGTGAGGCACTCGGTCATCCTTGCCTTGAGAGCCGGTTTCCACATCGTTAGCCGATGCACTCTGCAAGGCACTTCGACCGTCCATTGGCATGCGAGCGAAGTCGCCGCATTCCCATCCATTGCAGCCTGAGAGGACTCACGATCATTCTTTGTCATTACCATTTAAGTGTCTCTGTCATACAGTCCTTTAGATTGACTTTCATTGAGGCGGTAGAAGTAGGCACGGAGGTTTTGGGGCGGTAAAAGAAGAGAGCTTTAGGAATGCTACAAGAAGACGGGCTCGCTCCACCGGATCGTCTTACACACGGCCGTCCAAGAGCCTTAATCTCGCCCGTCGGAGGATCGGTAGTGTAGCCTCAAAACCGGGGGAGTTACATGATCAATAGAAACAATAGAATGTCCTTCCGGTATTGGTTGACCTTTAAGATGTAGTTGATTCGGGTATACCATTCCCCTTGCTACCTCAACCGGATAACCTCGAGTCTTCACCGCAAGGGTACATGATGCTTGGCGTGGAAAGTATCTCAACCGCAAAGATCCGGTTCGTCATCCGAATCGGCTTCTCGCGCATTTGCTCTTCACACCACCTACACGGCTAGGGTGTTGGCGGGCAAAGAACCATGTCCTCCTGATTCCAACGCGGCCACCTTAGCTGTGAGCTCATCTAGTTGAGGTCCAAACTCTTCTCTATATGCTTCGGCCAATGCACCTGAGACTTCCTCTTTACGTACATGTCGGGCGCAAAGCCGGCCAAAAACTTCCAACCAGCCACACTAGACATACCCACGCACACGCCCTGCGCCTGGGGGGTGCCCAGGACCTCTGTGAGCATATCTCTTTCCCTTACGCCCGGTGCCCTCGGAAGAAGCACGGGGCGGTCTTCTAAAAACCTTCTCGGATAAAGACCGAGACTCTTCACCGACCAAACAATTGCGGCCTTATTGCACGACACGGCCCGGGATGCACCGTGCACGCAAAAAATGCCGGCGCGGTTCACTTTGAAATTCATGCCAAGGGATTCTTGATGCTATTGTGGAGTAAGTAAGTGTCCTTCTTCTCCCACACTTCAAACTTTGCCTCATAACCTCCTGTCCCCGTGCGGTGGTCATGCTTGTTCTTCTCCCTAAGCCGCTTGTATCTCTCACTTGTTGCCACTGCGCCTCTTTGCTGCTCTTTCGCTTCAAATAAAAAGTGCCCAATCATCCTTGGTGATGTATGGGTGCTTCACCGTGGCATCCAACCCCTTCATGACGTAATTCCGCACTAGATTGCTTTTGAAGGTCCTAAAACTTTTGCCTCTTGACCGCCACAGCTTCTTACATGCTTGTGGGCCTTAGAGTTGCCTACAAACTCCAATGAATTCCTGGACACGTCCTCAAATAAGAATTCCTTTGTTGCAGCGCTTAAGGAAGAGACTGAATCTGTGAGCAAGGGGACCCTTTGTCTAGCAATCAGACTAGCAAGTCTCTTCATTCTTAGCATGGCCACCTTCTTAGTGGGAAACCCGTTCGGCTTGAGCGCCGTGACAACTATCTTGCCTTCTGGCCACCTTGTGTGTGTATCGACCCTCCGCTTTCGCACGGAAAGCGGATGGCTGCCCCTCTCCAGTAAAAAATCCCGAACGCCCCCCCTGTGGTACCATCATCTCTCTCTTGCCCCCCTGTGGTACCATCATCTATCTCTTGCTCTGTCTCTTCATATATAGCTCTCCAGCCATCCTCTAGAGAATAAGTTGTTTCGTTGCCAGATGATGTTGTAAATGTGCCATCAGACACCTACATCAAACACATTTAGGTTACAGAGAGAAGTCAACAGCTAGCACTAAGCAAAAAAGCTAACAATAAGTAGGGTTTGTATATCACATAGCTGCAGCTTACCATTTTCGAAGTCGTCAACAGCCACCACACACGACAAAGCTTCACCGGCAGTTCTAGGGGCGAGGAAAAGAAACAGTCATTGTTCTATCTTGAGCACGTATATTCATCTCTATTAATAAAATAAGCAGTAGTAGTTGCAGTTTTCTATGACAAAACCACACAGATAACAACATTATAGTAACACTCAGGTGTCAAGTTCAGTATCTACAACTGAAAATATCTATGTGAGGATAAAATTATACGCTTCAATTCTGTAATAGGCTTTCTCATGAGGACTAAACAAACCAACCGAGGCAGAGAACAAATAAAATGTCGAGAAAAAGCGGAAAGGAAGCCGGAAATAATATGAATGAGACCATCCAACACCTTTTCCTAGATTGTCCGTATTCGAAAAACGGTATGGAGGATCATCTTTTATGCTACTTGGCCTAAACCAGCCTTAGATCTATATAAGCCATATGTTTGGTACATGGCTTACTAATCGAGAATAAAAGGTTTAGAAACTTGATTTGGGTTGGCGTCCACGACTATATCTTTGGGCCATTTAGGCGTCGAAACGATATTATCTTTAACAAAATCAAAGTTTTCTCGTTGTCGAAGGTAATTTTCGATGAGCCTATTGGCTCGGTAATGCGAGCCCGGTTGCGGCGTGATGAACAAGACAAGAACACACTCTCGCTAATTAGCGAGAAAAGTAGAAGTGAAAAGTGATTACTTTGGAGTTTCCCTATAGAGGGTGGAAGCACATTTATCATTTGCTTTAGTTCTCTTTATCTCTTTTAGAGACTTGTTTTGCTCTACCTTTTATCCACTACTTGTAATAATGGGGCGTGTACATCCTCGGATGTAGAGGCGGATGTTTTTTTCTCATCCATTATCTAAAAAAAAAGCTTCGTCGCTGAGCGATTTGAAAATTTCAGTCACTGGACATTAGCAAGGCCCTAATATTATACGAGTTCAATTCTCAGAATAGGCGATGCAGTGAGGACTACACAATCCACGAGAGGCACGAGATCACAAAAATTGCACTCCCTCTCATTTCCCAAATTGTAAGTCGCTTTGACTTTTGGTTCGTCCATTTTGCTATATATCCGGGCATATTATTGTATCTAGATACATAGCTAAATGGATGTACCAAAAAAAGTCAAAGCGACTTTACAAAACTAAAATGGAAGAAGTAGTTCAGGAATAGATGAATATAAACAAAGCGTAGTTTAGCAACAGTTCGTTTAGTGGAAAAATTTTTGTAACACAAGATAGTAGTAGAAATCGACGGAGCGGTCAGTGTTCTTGAGCTTGTGTATTCATCTATGAAGAAAATAAGCAGCAGAAATTATCACCTTTCCTCACTAGAAAAAACTGGAAAGGAAGCCAAATGTGTTGGTTGTAATATGAATGAGACCATCAACACCTTTTCCTAGATTGTCCGTGACCGAAAAACGGTATGGAGGGTCATCTTTTATGCTATTGCCTAAACCAGCCTAGATCTACATAAGCCATATGTTTGGTACATGGCCTACTAATCGAGAATAAAAAGGATTAGAAACTTGATTTGGGTTGACATCACGGCTATATCTTTGGGCCATTTAAGCATTGTCAAAACGATATTATCTTTAACAAAATGAAAGTTTTCTCGTTGTCGAAGGTAATTTTTAGATGAGCCTATTGGTTGTGGTACCGAGCCCGATTGCGGCGTGATGAACAAGACAAGAACACACTCTCGCTAATTAGCGAAAACTAGAAGTGAAAAGTGATTACTTTGGAGTTTCCCTATAGAGGGTGGAAGCACATTTATCATTTGCTTTAGTTCTCTTTATCATTTTAGAGACTTGTTTTGCTCTACCTTTTTATCCACTACTTGTAATAACGGGCTGTGTATATCCTCGGATGTAGAGGCGGATGTTTTTCTCATCCATTATCTAAAAAAAGCTTCATAGCCTGAGCAGTTTGAAAATTTCAGTCACACGGACATTAGCAAGGCCCCAATATTATACAATTCAATTAGTAGTAGGCGATGCAGTGAGGACTACACAATCCACGAGGCACGGATCACAAAAATTGCACCCCCTCCGTTCCAAATTGTAAGTCGCTTTGACTTTTTTTGGTTCGTCCATTTTGCTATATATCCGGGCATATTGTTGTATCTAGATACATAGCTAAATGGATGTACCAAAAAAGTCAAAAGCGCTGCTTTACAAACCTAAATGGAAGAAGTAGTTCAGAATAGATGAATATAAACAAACTGTAGTTTAGCAACAGTTCGTTTAGTAGGAAATTTTGTAAGACAAGATAGTAGTAGTACTCGGCGAGAAAGCAGTTTTTTTCTTGAGCTTGTGTATTCATCTTTTATGAAAATAAGTAGCAGGTATTATCGCCTTTCCTCACTAGGAAAACCGGAAAGGAAGCCGAAAATGTGTTGGTTGTAATATGAATGAGACCATCGAACACATTTTCCTAGATTGTCGTATTAAAAAATCGGTATGGAGGATCATCTTTTATGCTACTGGCCTAAACCAGCCTAGATCTACATAAGCCATATGTTTGGTACATGGCTTACTAATCAGAATAAAAGGATTAGAAACTTGATTTGGGTTGGCGTCACAGCTATATGCTGGGCCATTTGGCGCTGTCGAAACGATATTATCTTTAACAAAATGAAAGTTTTCTCGTTGTCGAAGGTAATTTTCAGATGAGCCTATTGGCTGCGGTACTGAGCCCAGTTGCAGCGTGATGAACAAGACAAGAACACACTCTCGCTAATTAGCAGAAAACTAGAAGTGAAAAGTGATTACTTTGGAGTTTCCCTATAGAGGGTGGAAGCACATTTATCATTTGCTTTAGTTCTCTTTATCTGTTTTAGAGACTTGTTTTGCTCTACCTTTTTATCCGCTACTTGTAATAACCGGGTACCGTACATCCTTAGATGTAGAGGCCGGATGTTTTCTCATCCATTATCTAAAAAAAAAGCTTAAATCGCTCGAACAGATTTGAAATTTTCAAGTCACACGGAAATTAGCAAGGCCCTAATATTATACGATTCAATTCATGTAATAGGCGATCTGTGAGGACTACACAATCCACAGAGGCAATGAGATCACAAAAAATTGCACTCCCTCCGTTCTAAATTGTAAGTTGCTTTGACTTTTTTTGGTTCGTCCATTTTGCTATATATCCGAGGCATATTATTGTATCTAGATACATAGCTAAATGGATGTACCAAAAAAAAGTCAAAAGTTTAATTTAAAACTGAAAATGGAAGAAGTAGTTCAGGGAATAGATGAATATAAACAAATAGTAGTTTAGCAACAGTTCGTTTAGTAGGAAATTTTTGTAAGACAAGATAGTAGTAGTACTTTCGGCGAGTCAAGCCGGTGTTCTTGAGCTTGTGTATTCATATATGAAGAAAAATAAGCGACAGACTATCGCCTTTCCTCACTAGGAAAATTGGAAAGGAAGCCGAAATATATTGGTTGTAATATGAATGAGACCATCCAACACATTTTCCTAGATTGTCCGTATTCAAAAAGCGGTATGGAGGATCATCTTTTATGCTATTTGCCTAAACCGGCCTAGATCTACATAAGCCATATGTTTGGTACATGGCTTACTAATCGTAATAAAAGGATTAGAAACTTGATTTGGGTTGGTGTCACAGCTATATGCCGGGCCATTTGGCATTTGTCGAAACGATATTATCTTTAACAAAATGAAAGTTTTCGTTGTCAAAGGTTATTTTCGGATGAGCCTATTGGCTGCGGTGCGAGCCTAGTTGCAAATAAGTGATGAACAAGACAAGAACACACTCTCGCTAATTAGCGTAAAAACTAGAAGTGAAAAGTGATTACTTTGGAGTTTCTCTATAGAGGGTGGAAGCACATTTATCGCTTGCTTTAGTTCTCTTTATCTGTTTTAGAGACTTGTTTTGCTCTACCTTTTTATCCAAATTGTAAAGTCGCTTTGACTTTTTGGTTCGACCATTTTGCTATATATCCGGCATATTATTGTATCTAGATATATAGCTAAATGGATGTACCAAAAAAAGTCAAAGTGACTTACAAACCGAAACGGAAGAAGTAGTTCAGAATAGAGGAATATAAACAACCCGTAGTTTAGCAACAGTTCGTTTAGTGGAAAAAAATTTTGTAAGACAAGATAGTAGTAGTACTCGACAGGCGCTTAGTGTTCTCAAGCTTGTGTATTCATCTATGAAGAAAATAAGCGGCGAATTTATCACCTTTCCTCACTTCCCCGGCGATCGAAAAATTCAGGCGACACCGTTGATGCCCTTTGTTGGATGGAAATCACTGAAGTAGCTTGGTCACCTGAACAGAGGTCCCAAACCCCGGGTAAAGGAGGAGGGTTGCGTTAAGTTTGGCGAACCAAATAAGAAAAATAGCTACTCTAATGGACAAAGTGGCACGTGATCACAAAAAAATTGCACTCCTCCGTTCCAAATTGTAAGTCGCTTGACTTTTTTGGTTCGTCCATTTTGCTATGTATCCGTGCATATTATTGGATCTAGGTACATAGCTAAATGGATGTACCAAAAAGTCAAAGCGACTTACAAACTGAAGCGGAGGAAGTAGTTCAGAATAATAGAAGAAAATAAACAAAATCAGTTTTAGCAACGGTTCGTTTAGTAGGAAAATTTCTCAGAAGACAAGATAGTAGTAGTACTCGACGGAGCGGTCGGTGTTCTTGCGCATGTGTATTCATCTATGAAGAAAATAAGTAGCAGAATTATCGCCTTTCCTCACTAGGAAAAACCTGGAAAGGAAGCCGAAAATATGTTGGTTGTAATATGAATGAGACCATCCAACACCTTTTCCTAGATTGTCCGTATTCAAAAACGTATGGAGGATCATCTTTATGCTACCGGCCTAAACCAACCTAGATCTACATAAGCCATATGTTTGGTACATGGCTTACTAATCAGAATAAAAGGATTAGAAACTTGATTTGGGTTGGCGTCCACGGCTATATCTTTGGGCCACTTGGCCGCCGTCGAAACGATATTATCTTTAACAAAATGGAAGTTTTCTCGTTGTCGAAGGTTATTTTCAGATGAGCCTATTGGCTGCTAATCGAGCCCATTTGGCCAAGTGATGAACAAGACAAGAACACACTCGCTAATTATCGAAAACTAGAAATGATTACTTTGGAGTTTTCCTATAGAGGGTGTAAGCACATTTATCATTTGCTTTAGTTCTCTTTATCCTGCTTTTAGAGACTTGTTTTGCTCTACCTTTTATCCACTACTTGTAATAATTGGTCAGTGTACATCCTCTGATGTAGAGGCCGGATGTTTTTCTCATCCATTATCTAAAAAAAAAAAACTTCGTCGCTCGAAAAGATTTGAAAATTTCCCTACCACCGAAATTAGCAAGGCCCTAATATTATACGCTCAATTACAGAATAGGCGCCGCAATGAGGACTACACAATCCACGCAGGCACGATCACAAAAATTGCACTCCCTCCGTTCCAATTGTAAATCGCTTGACTTTTTGGTTCGTCCATTTTGCTATGTATCCGAGGCATATTATTGTATCTAGATTCATAGCTAAATGGATGTACCAAAAAAAGTCAAAACGACTTACAAACCGAAACGGAAGAAGTAGTTCAGAATAGAGGAATATAAACAACCTGTAGTTTAGCAACAGTTCATTTAGTGGGAAAATTTTTGTAAGACAAGATAGTAGTAGTACTTGACAGAGCGCTTAGTGTTCTTAAGCTTTTGTATTCATCTATGAAGAAAATAAGCGGCAGCGAATTATCACCTTTCCTCACTTCACCGGGCGACCAAAAAAATTCAAGCGACACCGGATGATGCGTTGATGCCGGTAGGTTGGATGGAAATCACCGGTAGCTTCGTCACCGAACAGAGGTCCCAAACCCGGGTAAAGGAGGAGGGTTGGCGTTAAGTTTGGCGAACCAAAGAGAAAATAGCCACTCTAATGGAGAGAGGCACGATCACAAAAAATTGCACTCCCTCCGTTCCAAATTATAAGTCGCTTTGGCTTTTGGTTCGCCCATTTTGCTATGTATCCAGCATATTATTGTATCTAGATACATAGCTAAATGGATGTACCAAAAAAGTCAAAGCGACTTTACAAACCGAAGCGGAGGAAGCAGCTTCAGAATAGAAGAATATAAACAAACCGTAGTTTAGCAATAGTTCGTTTAGCAGAAAAATTTTTGTAAGACAAGATAGTAGTAGTACTTTCGAGCGCTTAGTGTTCTCGATCTTGTGTATTCATCTATGAAGAAAAAAAGCGGCCAAATTATCACCTTTCCTCACTTAGGTGGTGATCGAAAATTCAGGCGACACCGGATGCAGCGTTGATGCTCGTTGGGATGGAAATCACCGAAGTATCCATGTGAGGCTAATATTATACGCTTCAATTCTGCAATAGGCGCCTATTAGGACTACAAGAACCCACGAGTCACGAACACAAAATAAATTAAATGTAGTTCAGAATAGAATAGTATAGACAAACCGCAGTTTAGTATTAGTAACATTTCATTTAATAGGAGCAGTCATTGTTCTCGAGCATGTATATTTATCTATAAAGAAAATAGCAATAGTAGTTGCAGTCTCCTAAAACAAAAAAAACACAAAGGTAACAACATTAATGTAGTAGCCGGTGTCAAGTTCAAGATGTACAACTCAATACATCCATCCGAGGATACGCTTATACAGTTCAATTCTGTAATAGGCAAGTGTATGAGGAGTAGACGAGAGCCCTGCTAACTTGTTCTTGCAATCTTGCTTCATCTTGTTTCAGCTTATTCTCTCACAGGATACTATTAAACAAGTTTAACAGGCTCTCAAAAGCAATGAATCACCAAAAAAAAGGTAGTTCAGAATAGTGGAGTATAAAGAAACTATAGTTTCGTGGCGGTTCATTTAATATGCACATTTTGTATGACAAGATACCTGTAGTACTCTACACAAGGCGTCGTGTTTACTTGAGAGCACGCATATTCATCTATAAAGAAAATAAGCGCGAAGAGATAACAACAACATTGTAGTTATATATAGTAGCAAATCGGCCTGTAGCGGTGAGGTGTCAAGTTCAAGATGTACAACTCAATTATATCCATATTATGAGGATAAAATTATAGTTCAATTGCATGCGTAATAGACAAAGATGTGAGGACTAGTCGACCTGTTAAACTTGTGCTTGCTTCATCTTGTTTCAGCTTATTCTCTCTCACGCATGTAATACTATATATTAAACACAAGCGAGCAAAGCTTGAGAGGCACGAATCATGGAAAAACAAAAAAAAGGTAGTTCAGAATAGTGGAATCTAACAAACCGGAGTTCGCAATGTGAGGGGCACGACAAGATTGATGGGCTAGATATCAAACCCCTAGAATGGCCGGCCGCCCGGTGGAGGAAGAAGCCGCTCGGAGAAGGAGGTCGGCCGGGCGGAAGCGGCGGCCGCTTGAATGGCGGATGCCGGCCGTGGCGGCAGGCGATGAGGCGGTTGGAAAACCCTAGAGTCGCCACGTGAGGAGTGTGGCTAGGAACCAAACACCCCGATCGAATGAATCGCCTCGCCGTGACGAGGCGGGTAAATTTTTGAGTTTTGTAAAGGCTCGTGCGCGTAAAAATCGTAGCGAAAAAAATTGGGCGGCCCAAGTAAGTCGTTCGGGTGATTTTGGCTGATTGAATAGTATTATTTCGTGAAAGAGAAGCCACTTCAGCCGGCACCGGGCGCTGTGGTGGGGCCGCCCTGCCGTGGTCATAGTGCACACCCGTGGAGGGGCCTGGCCCTGCCAGATCTACTACCGCGCTTGCTCTCCCTCTCAGATCCGCCCTCGCCTCCGCGATTCATTCCATCTCTCGCTCTCTTCCATCCCTTCTCCCGGTGAGCTCGAGCCCGATGTCTCGGGTCTCCTTTGGCGAGTCGCCGGAGGTGGATTTTGGCGAGGAATAGGCTTCAATGGGATCCGATTGGTGAGCTCAGCGGGTTCCCGCTCATCGGATTGTCCGGATCATGGGTCTTGCTCGGGGTGGTGGAGGCGCGGACCAAGAAGGATGGTGATAACCGCGGCCGACTCTACTTCAAGTGTGCTAGGAAATGGGGTGAGTATTTCGATTCAGAGTGTTGACGTGTTGTCCCGAGCCTCCCTACCCCTAGTTTTGCACTAATTTGTGTGCCTGTTTTTCAAGACCCTAATAAGCAATAGTGTCATTACTACCGATTTGAAAAGGAATACTTCTAGGTCTTGAAGGATCTTGGCATCATAGTTGTTCACCCTTCGAATTGGAAAGAGGAGTTGGTGCCGGATGAAGAAGAAGCTTGATGGGCGGTCCAAGTGGTGACACCAAAAAGAAAAACTTGGAGCGTATCTTTGGAGGACTTGATGAGGAAGACAAACATGTTTATTATTCTCTCTCTTGTCCGTGTTGTCATTGGATGTGTTACGATGTACTCCCTCCGTCCCTTTATGTGTGTCGCCCAGAAACGTGTTTGTGAGAGAAACACAGCTTTCTAGAGACAAACATTTAGGGACCCGAGGGGAGTATGCTTTAAACATGTAATGCCCGATGCAATGTTATTATTGTGGTAATTTGCGAATATCACAACACGTCGGTGCAATGCTTGGTGTCAAGATTCTCGCACTTTGTGAAAAGTCAACCGAGTGGGGAGTGGATCCACCTCGTGCTTAATAGGGATGTCATTCGTTGACCCGCGTTGTGTAAAGGCGTGAGTGATACTCCCTCCGTTCATAAAAAAAAGTAATTTTTGACCTTTTCAAAATCTAATTTGACTATTCGTCTTGCTCAACATATTTGTGTAAATTCCAAAATAAATTAGCTATTGTTATAATATCTTTAATGATCTAATAAGTCATAACAAAATTGATAATATTTATATACATTATTCAAATAAAACGAATGGTCAAATTAGATTTTGAAAGGTCAAAGAATTGCGTTTTTTTGGTTGGACGGAGGGAGTACTCCACATTTGCCGACTCGCGTGGGTTCGCAACTACACACTCTACGATACACGCGATACTAAAAGCGGCGTGAGTAATAAAGCGACTGTCAGGAAGTCTACTCTACGACGCCGTCCGCCACCTCTCAAGACCGCGCGAATTGGAGCGCGCAAACTCACTTCCGCGCCCGGCTACATCTATCTCATCGCCGCCGTCGCCGTCGCCGCTATAAGCTTAGCTTCACGCCGTCGCCTTCCACGTACCACCACCGCCGCTGGCGCCGCCGCCCTCGCCACGCACCATGGAGCGGCTTCCGGAGAGATGCTTGCATTGGTTGCCATCCGCCGCCAAGGAGGCGAGGGATCCCATGGATGACCTCACCATTCTCAAGCGCCGCACCGTAGCGATGGTAGAGGTGTGCGGCTGTTGGTACTTCTTAACATCACTACAACCAATAGGTGGAGTTAATCTCACCTAAGGCCATATGAGCCGAGGCACTCGGTGTTTCTCCATCTCATAGCTTTACCATAGGCTAGGTTGTCATCCCCAGCCAGTAATGCTAGAAATGTTATGTGTGCTACATGTGATTGTGCTGATTTACAATCTTCTCTAAAACAAATATATCTATCATTAAATTATCCGCAAGCGCCTACGATAAAATAACACCATCACATTTCACCTGAGGGATCCAGTTTATCATTTATAATTCTACCATAGAGAGGAATATAAGGATGGTCGATACGATTATTAGCTAGCATACTTATGAGAGATTGAGGTCACTAACACTACTTTAGCGGGGGTTAAGCCAATAATGATATGATAAGTGATAAACAAAGGCAAAGCTAACACACGTGAGATATAGGCATAGACTACTCACTACTCAAACTAACGTGGACTTACGTTAAGAGACCGAATTCTTATGTAGCATTAAATCTACTAAGTCAAATATCTACCCTAGGTCATATATCATCATATACAAAGATAACAACCATGAATCTATGCATCCCGAAGATTTATGAGGACAGCCAAGAACAAAACAAGATAATCCCCAAAACTATATTCAACTAGTCTTATAACCGAGGGATGGATTCCAAAGGACTCAACAGAATATCACACCCACGATCTACCACACAACCCAGATTATAAGATGCATCCACGTATTTATCATATCTAAGCACCATGCTTACATAATTATTTCTATCACCTAACCCTCTTGAGATTAGAATTAGGCGCCTACTTAATAGATACATGAACTCACAATTAATTATGACCATATCAAATATACTACTAGAATAAACTAAGAACATAGCAAACCAATACTTAATATTGAAATAGAATAAAGTCATGGATACAAGATAATACCGTAATGACTTGACCATCGAGAATCTCGGGTTGGCAACACCCAAAGGTAATTGAATCGACTTGCTAATCTAAATAGAGGAACTAGAACTAGACAAGTAGCTATCCTAATCTCTGGTGGAGAAGCTCTCTTCTACCTCCGCCTCGGCTTGAATGAATTACAATGAATACAATTAATTAGGGTTTCACCCAGGTCGTGGGGTCTTGTTATATAGCCCTAGGCGATGCATGACGGCCCTTGGATCAAACCGACCTTGATTGACGGACTAGATTACTCCTCATAGGCGGTTTGGAACCGACTTAGGTGGGTGAGGCTGACAGGTGGGCCCAGGCGGCGGCCGGCCTGGCTCATCGCCGTGGGTCCCAAACTCTCTTCTGCGTTGTCTCTGGTGTCTTCCGAATGTTCTTACGTGGGTTTCAAGTTGATATACGTCACAAATACGCCTTTATGTCGTAGGGCTTCAATTCTCGGGCTTTTCCCCGCTTAATCCCCGAAAAATATATAATTCACTAAAACTCGTAGAAATTGTTAGTATAAGCCCTATGTCTATGTGAAAATTCATTTTATGCCCTTATTTCATGTTTAGTTGACATATAAAAGTATTCAATAAGAGATGTCAACAAGCTCCCCAAGCTTAACCTTTGCTAGTCCCTAGCAAAGCCAAACTTGTCATTGGATCGAGTTGCTACTATGTTTTATCTTCTCACATGATCATTGGTAAAAAGTTCTTCTCCAAGAAAAGGGTGAAACCGTTCTAACCTTCCAACTCACCTATATTACTTGAAAATTTTGAGGAGACATAAAAGAGAACAAGTTATACAATGTAGGTGTATGGGATATATATATGAGGTGGTGAAGATGGAATGAAATCTTCCTAATTCCACTATGCTCCTTTTGAAGAAATTGATCTCTCATTTTGGAAATTTTGAGGAGACATAAAAGAGAACTTGGGCTAGCTTTTTTCTTTCTTTTTATTTTTTTCGAGAGGCGGGCATCTAAGTACCCATTGTTTTCACATCGGACACTTGTCCATTTTTTTTCAACTCTCTTTTTATTCTTCTTTTTTCTTCTTAGGGAGGTAGGCTCTACTACCTCGTAGGACACTTGTCCATTTTTCATCTCCCATTTTTTTCATTTTCTTTTAGCATTGCCCCAAGTTTCTTTTTGTCAACAATATTTTGAGAGATAATGAATGAAATACATGGAGCATGAATGGGTTTTCTGAATCATAGTAAGAGAATATTTTTGGTGTTCACTCCCAAGGTAGGAGTGAAACATTTTCATGAAGGCTAGCAAATTGGCGATTGTCTACTTCCTGGATTAGAAGTAGTATTTATGTGGAGTGTGAATTTTGTATGACAAGTTCCTAAGGATCACAAAGGTTGCCAAAACTCAATGCAAAGCAAGTAGTCAAAATAATGGTGTTTTCCTATCTAAAATCATATATTTGGGTGTGGTAGGAATTTGAAACTCTCTGTCATGTAGGAAACTCATCATAGAATGATTTTAAAATTTTCACAATCAAATCTCCAGAATTTAGTGTTACTAAGAACAAGATAAGTAGCAGCTCAGACTTTCTCATATCATATCCGTCAATAACTTAGACTAGCTTAGATGTATGCTCCCACAAAATTTCAAGTTCAAGGCAAATCTTCATATTTAAACAGTTGTGTCCATAAACTGGGAGAACTCTAAACCAATGCTAGGTACTTGTAAGAAAGTAAAAACAGAGCAACTATTCATCATTTCCGGATAGTTCTTTGTCTAGCTCTTCTTATTTATTTATAGCAAAATTAAAAGCAAACTTTTTGTACACACTCTTTTTATTTTGTTTTCATTTTTCCATTTTTTTTTAGCAAACCATGCAAACCTCAAACAACTAAAATATAGAAAAATAGAAAATAAATAGATAGATAAATACCGTGGTTGAGACTTACCCGGTTGAGTGGGGGGTAGCCTTCCCCAAGCTTGATCTTGATGTGGGTGTTCTAGCGGCGACGTCCCACGCCGTTCCCGCGGACGGTGTGCACCGGTCTGTGTGGGTACCCTAGCGTCTCTTGGATGTTGGAGATGCTCCGATCGCTTCTAGTGTTCCATGCTCTCTGTTCCTGGATGTGGGTGGTCTGGTCCTGCTGAATTCCTTGGACAGTGGTGTAGATCCCTTGGAGAAGTTGTGCTTCGTGTTGTCCGAAACCTGCAAAAGAGCTACGAGCTGGTTCGTAATTATGAGGGTGTTCCTCGTGGTGTGATGTACACCTTGATCGTGGAAGTATCCACTTCCATGATAGGTCTCGCGACGGATGCGTGCGTCTCCAGATTGGTCATTTGGGCTTTCTTGTGGGAACTGGCCGTAGTGGGCCTGGGAAGGCCCTGGCTGGTGCCAGTCATAATATCCTGTGTAAGCTGGTCCTTGCGGGGTTGGATTTGCACCCATCCACACTGGTTCATGTGCAGTCGCTTGGCGTTGCGGCATGGTCCTCGGCATGTTTACTAGTTGTGCCTGCACATTCAGCAAGAAAGATTGTGTCTGATAAAGGGCAAAATCCAGGTTAGGTAACTGGATCTCCCCAATACCAGGGTGTTTCATATAGTAAATACTTCCATCCCTTCTCATCATATGTGCTTGCTTGAAATAAGAGTAGCCTATCAACGCCTGTTCCTTTTCTATAAAAGGAACAGAGGCATCCTCCAAGATTCTAAGATGTTTTGCAATTCTAGTGATAAGTGAGGTGCACTCTATTGTTCCTACCAACTTGGGTATGTTGAGCCAATGTTGTGCCATGAGGATAACAGGGGAGACTTTTCTTTGTTTAACAACAGCGTACATTAACTGCAAGTCTCCCAATCTAACACTTCTAGTGTCTTTCTTTGGGAACAAAGTAAAACACATCCATTTGTGGAAAAAGCGGAGGGTAGGTATGTGCAAGTCATTGGCTTTGGCATCCTGGAAGGAATCTTTACCGGAAAGTTCCTTCCAAACTGTCAAGTGGTTAAAATCGGGCAAAGCTTCATCTAGCGAAATAGCGCAAACAGGTTCAAAACCAAGAGCATTATTTAGACCCCTCCAGTTAAGAGAATGTTGTTCTTTAAAGAGTCTAAAGTGTATCCCTTCATTTGTAAGGCGCAAAGTGCAAAGAAATTCAAGGGTCAATGACCTAGAACCTTGCTCGCACTTTTCCCAAAAAATTCTGCCATGGTTTTGAAAATTGTGTTAAATTCAGAAGCCATACCTATTTCATGCATGAAATCAGGCTCTAGCACCAGCGTGTGCGTGAAAGTTCGATTCTTCATGTCTCTGTACCTTGCTCGCTCTTCCGCACCGTGTAACCCAAGATCATCGTCGGTCATCGATCTTAGTTGGTGGGGCTTCTGTTCCAAAGCTCATCTCTGAGTTGGCTCTTGATGAGGAGCCATCTTTCTCTAAGCGCTTGGACCTTCGGCCAAATCCAAAGAAGCTCATCCCGCAAAAACAATCACGAAACAAAGCAAAGCAAGACAAGTACTAGAAACGGGGTTAGAAAAATAGGGGTTAGAACTTTGATCTCTTACTATTATAAAAATATTTATCAAAGAATGATATATGTATATTTATGAAATATTTTGGCCAAGGCAGCGAGAGTCTGAGCGGAGCGTTTCCTCGGCGACCGCCGACCGTGGCCATCTCCTACCGGCCACGATCCCAGCTTTGGCCCGGATCCCACGTTGGCGGACAGCGACCGGAACGGGCAGAGCCTCGGGTCGCCGGGCGATCGACATCGGGTCCAGCGCTGCTTCCCCATCGGTAACACTTAAAATGTCACAGGATTACATATCTGTCTGTTGATGCCGGGCGGTCGGAGTTGCTCGCTTGCTCCGGCGACAAAGCGGGCACTTTGGCCGGCGGCGCGCCGGGATGTTTCAGGTGATGCTGTCGTCGATCCACTTAGAGCACAGCGGGGTCGAGAGGAGCTGTCCCAAGCGGTGATCACGGTGGCGGAGGCTAGTTGCCGCCCTAAACCTATCCATGCACCGTCATGGGGAAAGTTTTGGGCTCAAGCCGTGAGTCAAGCGATGAAGAGGATGAGTTCGACACCGACTTCGTCAAGGAGGCAAGATGCGGGTTTCTCCATCGATGAACTCTACAGAGCTGAACATATGCTGGTTTCGGTAAACAAAACTCATTCGATGATTTACAACCGCCAAAGACGCATTGTTTCAAAGATGGTTCAAAGAAAATTTTCGGCGGTTGCCTTGGCAAGGTCCTCTACCTAAGCCTCGCGTTTCTTCACCGAGAACCTTAGGTGATGCCATTGCCAAGGCTACATGTCCGAAAGTGCTGACTAATCGACGATCGTCTTTGAGTGGTGGGCGGCAACCACCGTCCCTCCATTGTCCGGGCGACAAGTTGGAAATTTCAAACAATCATGCAAGTTCAAACAAATTTGAAATCCTCCGTGACGTTAATGACGATCCAAACTCCCCTCGCCGACCGACCGCGTGTCCTTCTCTCGTCTCGAGACGAAGTGGTCACAAGGCTGGCTTGGCGGAGTCGGGCGGATCCAGCCACAAGGTCACCGGGTCGAGGGATTTCGAATCAAAATAGCTCGCGGCCCACCACTCAACGTGAAAAGTGGATCCGCAAATCCTTTGGGGGAGTCTAAATCGGTCCAAGCCGCAGCGCGGCGTCCCGCCGGGTCATGCACACCGCTTATTCTGGTCCTCCCTGTTCGCTTCCAATTTGGGCCGGGAAAATTCTTCAGACCCACCATGGGTTTGTGTGCCCTTCTCTCTCGAACTGGGACCAGACGCCGGTCACTGGGCTCCCAAAAACAGCCGCCGCCGGGATCTCCCCCGATAGCTCGCCGCTCCTACGCCGAAGTAGTCCGCAAAGGTAGGAACATGGAGGCGCAAGGTGGTGGTAACGGTGGGAGGCTTTGGAGGACGGGTGTTGTACGTGAAGGTCCCGGTTTCAACCCCGGATTCAACGCCGGGTTTGATCCGGGGCATGGTGGCCGTGGTCGTGGTTACGGTCATCCACGCGGCCGTGGCTACGGAGGCGGGCGTGGAGGGTTCAGCGGCTATGGAGGACATGGTGGTCACGCTGGATACGGCGGGTACCAGGGTTATGGTGCTGGCCGCGGACGCCGTCCTTATGGCGCCGGGTATGGAGGAGGATATCAGAATGATGGCGCTTTGATGGACAGCGATTCCACCATCGGAATGTCGCCAACAAATAGCCTGGCGATGGCACAACCACCGCATCCCTTCGCCATCAAAGCGGGGTGCGAGAACCGACCGGGCTGCATCCCGGGTCAAGAATTGCAGCAGCCTGGGGTGCCTCTCCCGGCTGGTCGCGCAGCGAAGAAGTGGCATGGCGCTAGCGCCTGGCCGGGCGCTATGCGTTACAACAGTCGGGGCAATGCGCCAGCCTGCATGGGTGCGCGCAACAAAGGCTGAGGGTCGTGCACCAGCACCCTACCATGGCATCAGACGGGCATGGCACGGCGGTACAAACGCCAGCCCGAGCAAGGCACATCGTGCACTTGCTTCCATGCGCGTGAGCCTACTACCGAGGCTGCCATGGGCGCCGGTCCCTCATCGGCGCCCACACCCGCCTCTCGTGGCAGCCGGAGGGGCATGGAGGGGCTTCTACTTCGACTACACCTTCAACGATGATGGTCGACTCCACCCACGCGCCGAGCCTGAAAAATTCCTAAGGTGATAATCCCATCGGCCCCGAATTAAGTAAAGTCTAGACATTCCGAGTCTTCCTCGAGAAAGCGGCACGAAAAAAAAAAGGAAAACCATATTGCTACCGTTGTCATTCCAAAGGGCACACAATTCATGAATGCACCGTTATATTATCTTTGTGAGATTTGTTTTGGTGATCATGCCACTAAGCTTTGCCCCAATGCTAAAAAACTACCAATGCATTACTTTGCGGGATATCTTTGTGGAAGGATTAAGTTTCTTTTATATTCCAAAGGATCAAAACAAAAAAAAAAAAATGTGGATGGCAAATCGCCATGGTACGTGTTATGGAAGGTTCTTTTCTTGTCCAAGAATTGGCAAGTGGAACTGAAAAACTTCTACCCGACCACAAAAAATCATAATTGGGAAATTGAGACAACGGGCAAAGGCTCTTTTTTAATTAACTTCCCTTCAAATAGTCTACTGGAGAATTTGGTAAACTGGGGCACAATGGATGCTAAAGTTGTGAAAGGCAAGATTAGATTTGAGAAAGGCAATCGATCTTCGATGTGTTTAAATATGAAATTGATAAAGTTTGGGTACAGTTCAGAGGACTACCTAAAGAGTTCAAAAATTCCCAATTATTTGGGCGCTTGGAACTATTTTAGGTGTACCAAAAAGTCGTTGACATGAACTTTACTAATAGTACCGGGCAGATCTAGAATGAAAGTAGCGAAGCTTTGGCACCTAATCTTATCCCCGATTTAGTGGATGTGGTTATTGGTGACCATGTTTACGAGCTACGCTTTAGAGTTGAGGTGGAAAATCTAAATGGTGAACCTAAGTCGATTGATATGGACACCCCTAGGGAGGGTGATCCCAGAAAGATAAGGAACCCGAAGGAGGGAAATCAAATGATGGAAACCCAAATGAGAAACCTACGGGGGAGACAATGGATATTGATGATGAGCCAAAAGACAAGATCCCCCCGGTAGTGGCGCACCTACTGCCAAGAAAAAACCGCCACCATGGCGGCCAAGGCGGTGGATGTAGAAAGCCATACTACCACCTCTCGATAACGCCCGGAAGATCAACAAACCTGTAGTGGTGCTTTCTCGGTCAAACTCGGCAACAAATAATCTAGTGGGGTACAATAAAATAGACTGCGGGATTATAGACAACAACTTAGTTGATGGGATTACTTCTCCTAAACGAATGAGCAAGAGAAATGCCCCCACCGGTGGACCGAGATTCCATTGAGAAAGCGCAAAAAGCTGAAAGCTAGCAAGAATCTTGAATTACCCTCCAACAAAGGTACACTACCACATCCCATCTCTTTTTACTTCAAGAAATGATGATTCTTTACTTTCTACTACAAATATGTTAGGAATTGTGTTAGGGGAGAATGACAATGATGTTGCAAATTCATTAAAGAGTTTAGGAGATATAGAATTTAAAAGATTAAGTGATGTTGCTAAATCTAGAGAACAAAAAATAGAGAAAGATGATGATGATTCTACTGTTTGTTCTAACGATGATAATGTTGACTTAGAAACTCTAAATTGAATTTGTTCAGAGCTTGTGGAGGGTTTAGGCGAGGGGTTGTGATCCGTTGTATCTACAAACCCCTTTATCGCGAAAAAACAAAAGCATCCTCATCACAAGAACAAAAAAAGTAACTTGAAAAAATAAAGATTTTAAAAAACCAGTTAAAATGAAAGGTATTTTCTGGAATTGTAATGGATTCGCGGATGGTAAAAAAGTATAGGTTCTTATCAGATTTAACAAAGGAAAAATGCCTAGATTTCATTACCTTATCGGAAACCGGTAGAGCTAGCTTCCCTCAATCCACACTAAATACAATTTGTCTTTGGTAGAGATTTTATGTGGCATTGCATGGCTCCACGAGGCAGATCCTTGGCATGATTTTTTAGGTGTTAACCCGTTAACTTTTGATATTGGAGCAATAGAGGAAGGAGAATTCACTATTTGATTCAAATTAAGGAATAAAGAAGATGATTTTATTTTTAACTTAATCTCGAAGTATATGGACCAGCTCAGACAGACCTTAAATCTAATTTCCTGTCGAAAGTCGATGCGAGTATGTTCGAATGATACTTTACCTATCATAATAGGTGGTGACTTCAACATTATTCAAAGACCGACGAGAAAAATAATGAGAATTATAATGATAGATGGCCCTTTTTATTTAATGCAGTAATTGACACTTTAAACATCCGAGAATTAGATTTATCCGGAAGGAAATATACTTGGGCCAATAACCTACCAAATCAAACGTTTGAGAAGCTAGACAGAATCTTAGTATGTACGTAACTTGAATCAAAATATGCTCTTTTGCTCAGTTCATGCTCTATCTCGTGAAATTTCAGACCATACACCTCTTCTTTTCTCAACTAACGAAACTTCCTTGACTTATCAACCACGTTTAAATTCGAACTTGGTTGGTTGTTAAGAGAAGGTTTTCATGAGATGGTGACAAAAGTTTGGAATAATACCACCACTTCGGTTCACCTATGGAGAGGTGGCAAACGAAAATTAGAAAATTACGCCAATACCTTAGAGGTTGGGCGAAACATGTTAGTGGTGTTTACAAAAAGGAAAAGTCAAATCTATTAGACAAATTGGATGAGTTAGATAAAAAGGCGAAGCTACCCCTTTTAGCCTGTCGGAAGGGATCTAAAACATATGTTAAATGAAAGACTAGCTTTGAATTGCTTAGAAGAAGAAGAACTAAAATGGTACCAAAGGGCCAAGGTAAAACATTTGTTGGAAGGTGATGCCAACACAAAATTTTTTTCACCTAATAGCCAATGGTAGGCACAGGAAAACTCATATTTTTTCCAACTTGAGGATGGTACAAACTTAATAACCGGTGATGCTCAACTGAAGAAGCATATTACAACTTATTATAAGAATCTGTTTGGTCCATCAAAGACACATCTGCTTTCTTAGATGAATCGAGAATGCAGCGACATTCCTCAAGTCTCACCAATGGAGAATGAGTTGTTAATCGAGCCATTTTCTTTGGAAGAAGTTAGAACAGCTATTTTCCAAATGGAGCACAACAAAGCACCCGGCCCCCGATGGCTTCCCTTGAGAGTTCTATCGTTTTTTTTGGGGGTAATCAAGGATGATTTGATGGCTTTATTTTCTGATTTTCATCAAGGAAATTTGCCTCTTAATCGCCTAAACTTTGGTAATATAATCTTGTTGCCTATCATTTTACTTGAACGTCTCTTTCAAAATTTTTACCAAGGTAGCAACTAATAGATTAATTACCATTGCCCAAAAGGTTATAAGACCGACTTCAGACGGCCTTCCTACCGGTAGAAACATCATGGAAGGGGCGGTCATCTTACACGAAACAATCCATGAACTACATACAAAAAAAAAAGAGACGGGTAATCTTTAAGATTGACTTTGAAAAAGCATATGACAAAGTAAATTGGAGTTTTTTACAACAAGCGTTACGCATGAAAGGTTTTTCAAATAGATGGTGTGAGTGGATACAACAATTCACCCAGGGGAGGAAATGTCAATATTAAAAGTTAATGATCAACTAGGGCCTTATTTCCGGACCAAAGAAAGGCTTAAAGCGGGGGGTGACCCGATGTCCCCTATACTATTTAACATAGTAGCGGATATGTTGGCCATACTTATTGCCGAGCCAAGGAAGCGGGTCAAGTTGAAGGGGTAATCCCTCATTTAGTGCAAGATGGCCTATCAATACTACAATATGCGGATGACACTTCATTATCTTTATGAGTCATGATGTTGAAAAGGCAATCAACATGAAGTTGTTGCTTAGCACTTTTTGAACAACTATCCGCCTAAAGATTAATTTTCATAAAAGCGAGGTCTTTTGTTTTGGCCGAGCTAAAGAATATGAGGACTTTTATTCGCAGCTGTTTTGGTTGTGCCATTGGTAAATTCCCATTTCGCTACCTCGGATTACCTATGCACTTTAGAAAGCTAACTAACAAAGATTGGAAAATCATTGAAGAAAGAATAGAAAAAAAGATTAAGTGGTTGGAAAGGCAAACTACTTTTCGGTAAGGGGGTCGGTTGGTACTCATAAATTGGGTGCTTTCTAGCTTACCCATGTTTATGATGTCCTTCTTTGAATTACCGAAAGGAGTTACTGATAAAATCGAATGTTTTAGATCACGGTTCTCTAACGGCGAATCGATCAACACAAGAGAAATATAGACTAGTTAAATGGGACATATTACGCAACCGAAAGACCAAGGAGGACTTGGGATTCTAAACTTGGAAACTCAAAATAAATGTTTGCTTAGTAAGTGGTTATTCAAATTATTAAATGAGGATGGGCTATGGCAAGATCTTTTAAGGAATAAATATATCAAGGACAAAACACTAGGGAATTGTACAAAGAAACCATATGATTCACATTTTTGGAAGAGTCTCATGAATGTGAAAGACACTTTTATGGAATTAGGACATTTTAAGGTAAGAGATGGGACACAAACTAGATTTTGGTTAGATACTTGGCTGGGTAACAAACCACTCAAAGATAAATTCCCCTATGTTGTTTAATATTGTAAGGAGGAAGCGGGACCACAGCCAATATCATTAACACTCATATACCAAATATTTCTTTTTAGAAGAAATTTAGTGGGAGCAAACATGAAAAATTGGAACCGTATAATGCTTTCCATACAACAAGTTAACTTATGCGAGGAAAGAGATGTGTTTGTTTGGGGCCGAAAAGCCTCGTGTATCTTTTCTGATCAAGTCTATGTATCTTTGCGTTAATTAATAATGGTGTTAGAGTGTCACGGGATATTTGGCAAACAAAATTACCCATGAAAATCAAAGTTTTTATGTGGTATTTAAAACGAGGTGTTATCTTAACCAAAGATAATTTGGCAAGGAGGAATTGGCATGGGGATACTAGTTTATTTCCTTTTGTCATTCCTTAGAATCGATTCAACACCTCTTTTTTTCAATGTTCTAATGCTAAGTTTCTTTGGTGCTCTATTCATATACTTTTTGGAATTGCCCCACCCTTGAACACATATGATATGTTCCATATTTGGTCCAAAATGGGTAACAAAAAGTATAATACATTGTTATTAACTGCAGCTCTTTGCTTCTTTTTTTGGGCAATATGGCTAACCCGAGAATGAGGTGGTTTTTGACAAATGTAGACCAAAAACTCTTTTTGCGAGTCCTATTTCGAGGAACGTATTGGCTTCGTCAATGGGCAAAACTACAAAGGCATGAAGATATGCAAGACCAAATGACCTTTGTGGCTTCACATCTAGAAACGGCAGACTCTTGATTTCTTGGATCCAATGGATGGCTTTCAAAGAGACACATTGGCTATGTTTAGTCAAAATCTTTTCCTTCATTTCACCCAGCGTGTGCGGTGGTTTTTCTTTATAGCCCAATTTGGCTTTTGTGTGTTACTTTGTAATAAGAGGTCGATTCTATCTTTGGATAGATGAAGCCGGATTTTTCAAATCCTCGTATCTAAGAAAAAGAAAAATAGGGGTTAGCACGAAGCAATCACAAAACAATATAAATATAATAATAGAGAGGTTAGAAAGTAATCGGGGGTTAGTTGTCCAAAGTTAGTTAGATCCAGGGGTTAGTCGTCCAAAAAGATAATACTTGATTGATTTTATTTTGATAGAACTTCCCCTAGCAAAGTTTTTAATCTAGCTTGGTTACTAGGACAGCATTTCCTCTAATTCTTCTTGCTCTCTTTCTAAAAAACTCTCTCTCTTTTTCTCTCAAGATCTTTACTACTACTCAAGAACTACTTCTTCTTTCCTTCTTCTCTCTTTCTCTCCTCTCTCAACTAAACCAAAGCTCTAAATGAAGAACTATGAATCTCGAAGTGGAACTGGAAGCTGGAATGAGGAGGTGAAGAGAAACCGAGGGATGTGTGGGTTTTTATAGGGGAGAGAGGGAGGCGTCGGCCGCCCCGATTGGTGGAGGCGGCCGCCCCGGTGGTGGGCCCGCCCTGCCCTCTCCTCCATGCCGCATGTTACTCACTTCGAGGTGCGTCGAGTTAGGTGGATTTTGCGGTGGAAAAGCATGCAGGCATGGTGAATGGAGGTAGGTGGAGGTTTGAGTGGGATGTGTCTTGTCCAAGTTAGGTGAAATAGGAATTTGAGTGTATGACAAGTGGGGTCCTCCATTAGATGAAATATTTTTGGTATTTTGATATAGGATCTTTGGAAATAAATATAGGAATGCAAGAATAAATATTTTTGGGCCACCACGATAAATATTTTCATGGGTTTAACACTCCACAAAATTATTTATATGGGCATTTGATTTTTAGAAGTGTAAAAGAAATTAAAGATAATTACCGACGTACCTTCGGGCGAGGGTTAAGTAGTTTAAAGTCCACGAACTAGACTCTCCAATTCTTTTAATTATCAGTGCATTCTCCGTATTCGAGATGGTGGTGACAAATCTTCTTTTTCAATCATATCTCTTTGAAGAGCGAGGCTCGGTCTTGGCTTGAAAGCAAATTTCTCTTCCTTTCCATTTAGGTTGAATGTGATTTCCCATTTACATGACATCAATGTGTGCATTAGTTGTGCTTTCGAGAAAAAGGTCTTCCTAGAATGATCAAAACTTCGTGAATCACAGTTTGCATATCCAAGACTACAAAGTCCACAGTACGAAGAATCCTCTAATCTTGACCGGTATGTTCTCGGCAACTCCTCGATGGATATCGATGGGTGATCCGCTAGTTGCGAGAGAGATTGAAGTTGGAACTAAATCGTGTGCGGAGTTTGTCAAAGACGGACTTTGGCATCACACCGACACTTGCTCCAAGATCACAAAGTGCATTGTCAAAATATTGGTCTCCGATAGAGCAATCAATAGTGGGGCATCCTGGATCTTTCTTCTTATTTGGCGTCATTGAGGATGGCCTCACCGCATTCTTACGTTAACTTGATCACCTCCATAGTGGGTAGTGGTCTCTTTTTGTTCAAAATATCTCTAAGGTACCTTGCATAGGTAGGGACTTGTATAGCATCGAGTAGAGGGATGTTGATGTATAACTTTTGAATTACCTCTACAAATTTTTCAAACCCGATCATCCACTTGGGGTTTACGTTGTCTTAAAGGGATATGGTATGAAGGTTGTGTCATGAAAGTCTTTCATCACATGTGGCTCTGAGGCAAAATCTCTATTTCATCATCCTTTTCTTCTTCTGATGGTACCGGGGTACCATTGGTGTTGCCTTGGTGGTGCTCTCACACGGCTTTTCCATTGTTCTTCACGGGTACGGTGGATCACGCGTGGACTTACCACGTCTAGTCGCGTGACATTGTGTACTGCTCATGGTTAAGCGGTAGTGGCGAACAAATTTGCTATTTGTGATTCTATCCTTTTATTGTAAGCATCTTGTTCTTTTAAAACAACTAAAAAATTATCCATCTTAAGATTTATATCTTCTAAAACCTTATCATTAGCAACAAGCTTCTTAGAAAAATCATCATTAATTCTAGCTTGCTCATTAATTAACTCTCTTAAAGATGGTTGTTTGGGAATATTACCTTGGTACTTACCTTGGCTATTGGATCGAGGTTGTGAATTCCATCCTTGTTTTGATTGTGTTGTCTTTGGAATTGTGAACGGCGAGGCTTGAGTCCGATCTTTGAATCAATATAGTCTTGTAAAGCCTGACCATCCTTCTTGTAATTGGCTCTTTCTTCAAGCCAATTTAATAACACGTCCATCTTGGTTGATACTACATTTACTTCTTACGGTATTTCTTCAATTTGATGGGAGTGTTGAGAGCTATCTTGGGACCAAACCTTGGTTTTCTCGATATCTTTTCCATAAGTGCTTCGACTTTCCCAAGAGTGAGTGACAAAAATGATCCTCCAAAGAATTTTGCATCCAAATGCTCTTGAGCTTTTCTTGATAATCCATAATAAAATCCTTGTAGGAGTAACCAATCTTCCATTCCATGATGGGGGCAATCTGATATGTATTCTTCTAAACGTTCCCATGCTTCGGAATTGATTCTCCCCCTTCAAATGAAAATTTGTGATTTTTCCTCGTAAGGCATTGGTTTTGCCTATAGGGAAGAATGTTGATAGGAAGGCCTTTGAACATTTATCCCATGTCTTGATTTCTTCTTTATTAGCGTAGAACCATAACTTCGCTTTTCACGTCAATGAGAATGGGAATAAGCGGAGTAATATGATATCTCGGAAACGTTCTTGATTGTGAAGGTCTTTGGCAATCTCGAAAAATTCGAAGATGAGAGCGTGCATCTTCATATATCCTTCCACCGAATTGAGTAGCTTGAACCATGTTGATGAAGCCGGGCTTGAGCTCAAACTCAAGATTGTTAGTTTGGAGTCTTGGTCCAGTCTGCGAATGTTCTCGGTGCTTGGGCAGAGAACTCTCAGAAAGTCCTTTCACCCATAGCTTCAAAAGTTGATTGTATGCTTCCTCTTGACCGACTTTATTCGATGAACGAAGTGAAGTGAATCTCAATCAATCCTTTATGATAAACCCCTCGTATAAAATATAAACAAAGAAAAACAAGGGTAATCCTGCTAAAGTAAAGTGCCTAGTTTAGACCTCATCATAAGTTTCTTTCTAATAATATCTCTAGTTAGCCATTATATCCTCCCCGGCAACGGCGCCAGAAATGCTTGTTGGTACTTCTTAACACCACTACAACCAATAGGTGGAGTTAATCTCACCTAAGGCCATATGAGCCGGAGGCACTTTCGGTGTTTCTCCATCTCATAGCTTTACCATAGGCTAGGTTGTCATCCCCAAAAAGAGTAATGCTAGAAATGTTATGTGTGCTACATGTGATTGTCTTTGATTTACAATCTTCTCTAAAAAACAAATATATCTATCATTAAATTATCCGCAAAGCGCCGTGAGATAAAATAACACCATCACATTTCACCGGGAGGGATCGGGTTTATCATTTATAATTCTACCACGAGAGAGGAATATAAGGATGGTCGATCACGATTATTAGCTAGCATACTTATAAGAGATTCGGTCACTAACACTACTTTAGCGGGGGTTAAGCCAATAATGATATGATAAGTGATAAACAAAGGCAAAGCTAACACAGAGATATAGGCATAGACTACTCACTACTCAAACTAACGTGGACTTACGTTAAGAGACGGAATTCTTATGTAGCATTAAATCTACTAAGTCAAATATCTACCCTAGGTCATATATCATCATATACTGATAACAACCATGAATCTATGCATCCTCGAAGATTTATGAGGAGAACCAAGAACAAAACAAAGATAATCCCCAAAACCATATTCAACTAGTCTTATAACCGAGGATGGATTCCAAAGGACTCAACAGAATATCACACCCGCGATCTACCACACAACCCGTATTATAAGATGCATTCGCAGACAGATCATATCTAAGCACCATGCTTACATAATTATTTCTATCACCTAACCCTCTCAAGATTAGAATTAGGCGCTCTACGAATAGATACATGAACTCACAATTAATTATGATCATATCAAATATACTACTAGAATAAACTAAGAACATAGCAAACCAATACTTAATATTGAAATAGAATAAAGTCATGGATACAAGATAATACCTTAATGACTTGACGATCGAGAATCTGGGTTGGCAACACCCAAATCTAACTAAATCGACTTGCTAATCTAAATATAGGAACTAGAACTAGAACTAGACAAGTAGCTATCCTAATCTCTCGTGGAGAAGCTCTCTTCTACCTCTGCACGGCTTGAATGAATTACAATGAATACAATTAATTAGGGTTTCACCCGGTCGGGGGGTCTTGTTATATAGCCCTAGGGCGATGCATGACGGCCCTTGGATCAAACCGACCTTGATTGACGGACTAGATTACTCCTCATAGGCGGTTTGGAACCGACTTAGGTGGGTGAGGGCCGACGGGTGGGCCCGGCGGCGCCGGCCGCCGCCATGCCCTCGGCGCCCGGCTCACTTTGCCGGGTGGGTCCCGACCTCTTACTCGTTGTCTCCGGTGTCTTACGGAATGTTCTTACGTGGGTTTCAAGTTGATATACGTCCGCGAATACGTCTTTGTGTCGTAGGGCTTCAATTCTCTCGGGCTTTTCTTGTTTAATCCCCCGAAAAATATATAATTCACCAAAACTCATGGAAATTGTTAGTATAAGCCCTATGTCTATGTGAAAATTCATTTTATGCCCTTATTTCATGTTTAGTTGACATATAAAAGTATTCAATAAGAGATGTCAACAAATGGCGGCGCGCCATGGTGGGGCGGAGCATCCCATCGGAGCGGGTTTTCCAGCGAGCGAGGAATGGCGTACCCTCGTCACCAACCTCGCCATCGCCGGCAACCCGGGCGTGCTTCGCAGCGGGCACATGCGCCTGACCGTCGATGGTCGCGGCACCATCGCGCGCCTTCGACATCTTTGCGCTTACGCCGCCGCCAATCACGGGCATCAACTCGCTTCGTATGTACACGCCCTTGCTCTCTACAGGGATGAACACCGGCGCCGATGATGACAACACCGCACGAAAGGTGTTGCGGGGGGATCGGCGCGCGACACGCGGTGGCGGGGCGGCGTGGGGCACCCGATAGCGTACGCCTCCGCGCCCGAGCAATAGCGGTGTGTTGAGCGACGAAGCCGATGGTGGCGCCGTATCCGGCGGGTTTTCGGTTTCTCGTCGTCTCTCCACTTCTCGCCCAACCGCCGGGTGCCTCGCCAACACGGGGCATCTTCGATGCAGCATGCGGCCGTGGCGACATTGCCGGATGGTCAAAGTCGGAGCGTGGAAGTCAACCGTGGGGAGTGTCTTGCGCAATGGCGATCGCGGGATCAGCGGCAAGTCTACTTTGTTCTTCATTGATGGCTTGTGGGCATGAGTGTACTTCGTTCTTCCAATGCGGGGAGTTGGCTCACGATTCTGCGGTGACGCCTAGCTAGATATAACAACTTTTGGTAGCTTTTGGAAGTGTGCACGCGTCATAGGTGATGCATATATGGTGTGCATATGTTCGATCCTTACCTAGCGGTGATGTTCAAGAAACGTAGATCCGGATGGAACGAAGACCGAGATGTTTTAATTAGTTGTAATATAATCGGTGTGTTATAATGCTCACTACTGTTTCGGTGTCTACCATTAATTCTCGCCATTGTAGCGCCACGCCGACCATGGCCGCCCTTGAGCACCCGCCCGGCATGGCTATAGTTAGCCGTCTCTCGGGCTGAACTCTCTCCCTTCTTTCTTACCTTGCCACCTCGAGGCTGCGTCGGCTTGAAGGCGCTATTCCTATGCCGTTGAGGTCACCTTTGGAACATTGCCGTGTCCGCCGGTTCACATGCCGGCCGGCCGCGGGCGTTCGAGCTAGCATTCACCACGACGGCAACAACCCCTCTGCGCGACCCGTCCCCGCCTCGACCGAGTTTTTGAAAACCGTTCACGCCGCACTCGATGCCTCCATCCCGTCCATGTAACCTCGGCCTGTCCTCGGTCGCCAGAGAGTGTCGCTCCCCGCTCCGCCGCGCGCCCTACCCGCCAACATCGGCGTCGAGCTCGCGGTAGGCGGAGCCCATTCAAACCCGCTCATCCGATAGCATAGATAGGAACTCTAGGTTCTGGGGATCACGGTGTTCGTCCTCCCATCGCTAGAGACATCATCTCCCGTGTGCCGCGCCGGATGGACTTATCCTTGAAGGGGTGATTCACCGTTGGCGCGGTTTCTAAGACGAGGGAACAAGAGAACGCAAATGATAGAAAAAAGATTGACACGCATCATATTAATTAAACCGATACAAGGAAACAGCTATAGCGGAGCTAATAGCGGGCTATAGCGGAGCGGCTAAATTGTACTTACATGAACAGAAATAGCGGCACCCCGCCTCGAAAGGCTATAGTGGGCTATTTAAAAAGCAGGTAGTGTCACGGGGCTCAAAAACTCTAATTTTCCTTTTTAATCTCCGGTCAAAACTTGTAACTAGTCTTTCTCCCCTCATAGTAACTCCAAAATTGATGGTTTTTCTTTCTATTTTTTTAAAATCATGCTCTATCGGCGATTGTATTATTATTACTTGTATTACTATTTGTCATGTTTCATCAATAACATTTGAAATTTGAATTTCAAAATTACAACTTCAAACAACATTTTTTGGAGCATCTAATGATTTCAGCGAGAAGAAGTCATGAACATATAAAAGTTGTACAACTTCTTATGATGTACACCTTTTACACTTTGGTCATTTCTTCACCCGATGACGTCACGGTAACATTGTTCACAAGATTTACACATCCACATATAGTTTATATGAAACTACGAGACATCTCTAAGATTTGTGAACAATGTCTAACACTATGTCGGATGGGGAAACAACCAAATTAAAATAAGAATTAGTGAACAGTCTTTGGAAAAAAAAAATTCTGAGACCCGTCTTTGGGAACAAGGAGTGCGTAGTAGTGGGCGTCCCGTCCTTCGTTCTCGTCGGCCCGGTCGGCGCCTCGGTGGCCGGTGCTGATTTGTTGTGTGAGAAAATTACTGCCGGGCCGGTGGCTTTTGTGAGAGAAAAGCACTCTTAATTGGCTCAACCAACCCGGCCAACGATCGCTGTGTCACCGCAGATCACACCGTGGCGACCTACGGCAAAAGATGGATCCAACGACGGTGGCGGACGTGGGCCCCATTCTACAAATGAGGTGTGTAGGATACGCAAAGGATTCACATGCAAGGGTGTGTATAGACGCTTTGTGTAAGTATAGATGAGTCCGTAGGAAAAGGCGCCGCCCCAATTTTTTATTTTTAACGTGTCATGTCGCCATTGTGCCGAGTGCACCGGCCGGCCCGATCATTAAGGGCGTGTTTGGTTGCTGTGTGGCATCCCGCCGCTTGCATGGCTCACCGGCCAAAGTTAATTTGGCCGCCAAATGCATGCAACAGCCCCCCTGTTTGGTTGCTGCATGAACCCAACCAGGCTAGCTAGAGCTATTGTTTGGTACCGTGCATTTGCGTGAGATTTAAATTTGTGCATGCATGGTTGTTGTTTGGTTGCCTACATACATGCTAGTTGCATCACATTCAAATTGTCACAAGCTACAAGCCGATCACAATAAAAGTAACTAGTCTTTTACCATAGCTTCCAAACTAAAAACCCTATGACTACAACAATAATTAGGACTACTACGAGCACTAGTAAACAAATTGCCACCGATCTCCAACAGGTTGGTTTACGGGTGGATTAACAAGTGGTAGTAGAAGGGGTGGATCCACCTGCTGTCCAAGACCAGCTGCAAAAAGCTTGCTCGGCCTCCACTTTTGTTTTATATTTCCTGTAGCAATTTCCCTCGAACCTATGTACTTGCTCGTGTGCTTCTTTCCAGGTTGAGTACACCCCAGGTTTCCTGCCATGATGAACCACATACCATGCCATTCTTTGCAAAAGAAACAAATTGTAGGAAACATAACACACGGATGGCTTATGTGTGCTCGAGTTCATGTAGAAACATCATTGGCTAGGTCATGTGCTCAGATTATAGGAACAATGATCACAGCCCTAAGCATGTGCTTAAAGTATAGGAAAAACATCACGGGCATACGGGGCATGTGCTCGATTTTATGAAAAAAAAAAATCACAGGGCAATAAGGCATATGTAATCCCAGGCTAGGGTTTCAAGAACAAGGAGAGAGGAAAAAATCACCTGAGAGAGGAGAGGGGCTCGAGATCCACTGCTACAACACAAGAGAGAGAGAGAGGCCTCGGATCCACGATTCACAAAGCAAGAACAAATCGAGAGGGAGAGAAAAACCGGCCGGTGGCGAAGAACTTCGAGCGGCGGGAAAGAGCAAGAGGAGGGAGCGAGGGGATATATAGGCGAGATTGGGCGCGAAGGGAGGAGGAAACCCTAGAGAGTTGTCATCTCCAGGGCGGCCGAATCGCCGAGCGCCCGCGCACGAGGGAGCACGGAGCGAGCCCGGCCAGGGAGGAACGCCGATTCGGCGTTCCTCTCGAGCCCGGCCGTGGAGCACTTTTTGCACGAAAGGGGAGCCCGTCTCGGGGACGAGAGCAGTAACCAAACACTGGGACACCGCACGACGGGAGCCCCGGCCGGGGGCATATCTAGGGCACCAATGTCTCGCACTTCGCATCTGCATCTGACCGGGTTTAACTCACCCGCATATCGCCAAGGCTCGCCCAAGTGCCCAACCGAGCGCAGATCGTTGAGCGTGGACTGCATATGGAGACATGCTTGCGCAGAGGCCTTCGGACTCAAGAACTCGATATTTCTTTTTTAATGCTGTGGCCAAAACTTGTAACTAGTCTTTCTCCCTCATAGTAACTCCAAATGTGATAGTTTTTCTTTCTATTTTTTTAAAGAATAATGCTGTATATATCAAGATATTGTATTCTTCTTGCTATTACTTTTGTCATGTTTTATTGAGAACATTTGAAATTTGAATTTCAAAATTACAACTTCGAACAACATTTTTTGGTTCATGCAATGATTTCAGCGAGAAGAAGTCAAGCACGTAAAAGTTGTATAACTTCTAAAGATGTACTACACCTTTTATATTGGCCATTTCTTCATCGGACGATGTCGCGGTAACATTGTTCACAAGATTTACACATATCTCATATGTAGTTGATGAAACTATGAGAGAGATTTCTAAGATTTGTGAACAATGTCACTAGCACTACTATGTCGGATGGGGAAGCGCCAACTTTGTTCACCTCCCCGCCATGCCCGAGCTTCCAACAAGAACCCTAATTTTTCTTTTTAATCTATGGTCAAAACTTGTATAACTTCTTAAGATGTACATCTTTTATGTAGGTCATTTATTCATATGATGATGTCGCGGTAACAACATGTCCACGAGATTTACACATGTGTCATAGAGTTTATGAAAGTAGAAGACAAATTTCTAAGATTCGTGAACAATGTCACTAGCACTATGTCGGATGGGGAAACAACCAAAATAAGAATTGTAGGTCTTGCTAAGTTGTGAAACTCTCTAGTTGAAAACTTTTGGTTTCACATTATCTTGTAAAGATAAACTATATATATATAGGTCTCAATTTCAAAAAATTGGAAATTGAAATTGAAATTTTTTTAAGTGACGTCGGATAGACAAACCACCAACATAATGATTGTAGTTCTCAAATATCCATGAAACTTTATAGCTTACAACATTTTGATTTGAAATTATCTTGTCATGGGAAAACATGTAACAGTTTGAAAACATTTATCTTACTGACGCCAAGACTGGGATAGTTCGTTCGCCCATTTTGGCTCGACACCTCCGCCGGACTGCACCGGCCCGCGCGGCCCGCCCATAACCCACGCCCTTGCACCCGTCTTAGCACCCGCATTATTGCTGCCGACCAACTCTTCGCCGCACAAAAACGTAGCTAGAGCGCGCCCCACCAAAAAGCTCCAACCGCGCCGCCCGCGCCATGGAAAACCTTCCGCGTGACATGCTTGTAGAGATTGCGATTGGTGTCGCCAAGGTCTCGCGAATCCCATGGAGGACCTCCACAATCTGCGGGCCACCGTTCACGGATGAAAGCGGCGTGCGGCGACCCCGGTGGGGCGGAGCATCCATTTGGACCGGTGTCTTTGTCGGGCGGCGGGGGGGCTGAGTGGCCGCACTACTCACTCAAGTATCGCGAGAATCTTATCACCAAGCTCGCCGCCGTCGGCAACCCGAGGCGTGCTTCAAAGCCGGCATGTATGCCGTCTTCGTCGAAGGCGTCGCTGACCGCCACGCCATCGCTCGAGAAGCTGCGCGCGCCGCATCGTCGGCATGAAACCGCCAAGTATGTTCTTGCTCTTGTGCTTTTCAGGGCCAACACGGTGTGCGCGAACGGCGACTATCGCGCGGCGGGTGTTGCGTGAGATCGAAGGCGACCACCGGTGGCGGCTGGCCGGACGTCTGTGACTGCGAGAACGGAACTCTGGCCGAACGGCCTGGCGACATGCATGGGATTTCTTGAGGAGCGACTTGATGATGGCACATATACCGCCAAATTGGGTAGAGAATACTGTCCTCCGGCACCACGGTGCCTCGCCATGACGGGCATCGGTGCGAGGGGCGAACCGGTGCGCCGCCATTCACGGATGGGCGATTCATTTCAGGCGTGGAGGATGTTACATGGGCGAGGGAGTGTAGGATCTGCAAGGAGTGTGAAAGTTTCTTACGTGGTGTTGTGTGGGCACTATGAGCAAGTTTTAAATTGGGATTGATCGATCTATCGATCACATGCGTGATGAAAAGTTGGATGTTTTGTTAGTCGTAACCATGCATATTTTCCAAAAGTGACGAAAGGCGGATTCCTAACAAATTTTCGTTTTGGGGCCAAATTCCCAAATTCAAAAAGGTGCCGATTCCTAAGACAAACTTATTTCAGGGGCCAAATTCCTAATTCTCCCATAGTTCTATTACTCCAAACAATGTTTGAAATTTTGAAATAGGCCCTTTTACATTAACTTGTGGGACCATGGTGTCGCGATCGAACACTCTACGCTTGTCACCTCGGATTCCTTATAGTGCTATGGGCAGTTTTCTCTCACGCCTCTCTCTCTTCCTTCTCCCATACTACACCTACTAGTACTCTTCTCACCTCTTCTCCGTCCCGACTTTCCAAATTCATCTCAACCAAACCCGAGTACGAGCGATCCGACATAGAGGGTGCGCCTCGCCCGCCCTTCCGTCTCCGTCCCCGGCGGTGGTGCTGTTAATCACATCCATGCAGCTAGATATGGTTTTCATGTGGTTTTTGAAACGAAATACGAGAACTTTTTTTTTTTTGGTGGTTGCGGTCTGGATCGAGTCCCTACCGTTCGGATCTCGACTTCATGTGGTCTCAAGTCCCTACCGCTCGATCTCATGTTTTAGCTAGTGTTGGGTTGGGAAGGAGGCCGAAGAAAATGTCGCAAAAGAAGCACATCTTCTTGGGTAAACACCGCCGAGATCTCCGAAATGCACTTCTTTTTGAAGTTTTTTAGTGGCTCTAAAAAGGTTTTGTTTTGTCTTGTATATTTGTGTGATTCATGCTATAGCTTGTACAACCACAAAGACCTACGCGGGAGATTATAAAAGTATGGGTGCTAGAGGTCGCCGGCGGGGCCACTCCCCTCTCCTCGCCGAAGTCGAGCATTTTTCCGAGTCGCGCTTCGACTCAGGCTAAACAAGTTTGGCAAAGAAGCTTTGGCTCCGGCTCCTCCCGCACCCCACTCAGAGCTAGGAGCCACTTTTCTCTCTCCCTCCCTCTCCCTCTCACACGACATTGGGCCATGTCGCTAGGAGCCGGAGAAGCTCGATTTTGGGGCTCCCCGGCTCCGGCTCTTGCGCGCTACAGTGCCTTCGTTGCTTCCTCTTTTTGACAATGTTCGCTTGCTCTTGCTTCATCTTGTTTCAGCTTGTTGTGTCTCACGGAATACTATTAAATCAGCCAAAATCAGGCATTAGCAAAACAACCTGTCCTCCGTAATGTTGTTATATTATCAAAAAAATTGTTAAAATTTGGAATGCTCTGGCTCTCCAAGAATCTACATCGAACCTGTATTGCTAGTTTGTGCATTGTGGCTTAACAAACAAATTCAGTTTGATTTGTTCTGTAAAGAGGCAAATTTTGGCCTTGTGTTGAAACAAATTTGGCATCGAACACTCACCTCCTTCTCTCTCTCTCTCTCTCTCTCGATCGAACAGGCATGTGAAATGACTCCATACGTGACCCCTGATGTACAGTACACACCTACTGTACATAGTGTTCGAGCATGTCAACATCATCATGATTACGATTCTACAAACCCGTCTTTGGATGAGCCGACCCGCCGTGGCAACGTGAACGCTTACGGTTCCTTGTCGCGAAGCGTCGAATTATACAATAGACAAGAGAGAGAGCATGGCCACCGGTGGGCCCCACAATTTGATCATGGATGAGGGATCGAGGTGATCCAAAAAGATGATCAAGCATGCAACTTCGGTGGAGTTTCGGAGATCAATTGTCCCCAAGGCAAAGGTATAACCATAGGGCTTTTTGATTTCACACCCAAGACACTATAGAGAGTGTGGGTGGTTATAGGATCGATAAGCCATACTATAAAGAGGGGAAAACTTTCGTACATATCGATCCTCACGTGCCTTTAGGTTCAAGTCTCATATGCATGCATTCTAACCTAAAGAGCTAACTCCGCACTTGTCGAAAATGGTTTCAAAAATGCTAACACATGGTGTCGAGGTGTTCTTCGACGTGTTGGCAACAAGAATCAAGTGGCGGAAGTCGGTTTGGAGCAAAGGCGAAGGAACGACGACGAAAAACGACGAAAATTCACAGCTCGGGGTGACCGGACGCACCGACCGGAAGCACAAGGCCGGACCGGACACACCGTGTGCGGAGTCCGGTCGGAATTCCGAAGAAGGGTGTAATTTGGGGTTCAGCCCTCGGGCCGACCGGACGCGACCAACCGGATGCTTCCGTGCTGACCGGAAGCATGACCGGACGGACGCGACCGACCCGGTCGAGACGGGGTCCAAATTTTGTCTGTTCGGGGTTGTCGGTTGTGACCGGACCCACCGACCGGACTCACCGGTGAGTCCGGTCAGTGCGTCCGGTCAGGCTGCAGAAACCGTGGGTTTCCTCCCAACGGCCACATTTCGTGGTGTGGGGTATTTATACCCCCTTGGCTGCTCCTTGCTCTCTCTCTTGGTCATTTGAATCATTCCTAACATCTTTGAGCAAGCAAGCAAGCCTCCCTCCTCTCTCATTCTTGATTTGAGCTTCATTCTTGAGAGAAGAGTTGATCCTAGTGCATTGCATCGAGTTCTTGCATCTAGAGGCACTTGGGGATCGTTGTGAGAGACGGTGGATTTCTTGTTTCTCTTGGAGACACCGCTCCTAGCCGGCTTGGTGGATTGGTGGAGTTGTTGGCAAGAAGAGGTGATTGTTTCTTGGCCACCTCCGGTTGATTTGTGAGAGGATTACGCACTCCTCGTCGGGAAGACAAAGTGCAAGGAATACATTGCTCGTGTCTTGGGTACCACACTTGTTGAGTGGTGTGTTGAGGCTAGCAAGGGCACCGCCTAGCTCAAACACCATCCTTGTGTTGGTCGGCACAACCGGAGAGTAACTTGTCGGTGTACAAGCGAACTCCGGGTGAACAAATCGACTTGTTCATTGTCTCGACGTGTGGATCATCACCTTCGTGTGATTGATTGTTCATATTGTTCCCGGTGATTGGTTGACATCCTCTACAAGTTGGTATATCGCTCTTACCCTTGTATTTACCTTCCTAGTTTACTTTGAGTAGAGAGCTAGCACTTGCCTTGTGTAGTTGTTCTTGCTAGCATAAGGACCATATTAGGATTGCTCACTAGATAGAGTAGTGACATAGACTTTGTGTGACTTAGAGATCATAGAAATATTTAGTCTTGTCACTAGAAGGCTTGCAAGACCACTAGAGCTAGTGCAAACCGCTTTTTCGCCATTTGTTATACTAACCGGTTTGTTTAGTGAGTTTGTAGAAAATTTTTATAGGCTATTCACCCCCCCTCTAGCCATCTAGGACCTTACAAGTGGTATCAAAGCCGTGGTCACCGTTTTTGAAGGCTTAACAACCTTGGTGTGAAAGCATGGCTAATGTTGTGTTCAACCATGTTGGGGAAAGCCTCTTCTTTGATGGAGTCAAGAATTTTGACTATTGGAAGAGATGCATGAGAATGTACTTGGGATCAATCAATGACCAAGTATGGGAAGTGACCGAAAAGGATTATGTCATCCTTGATCCTACCAACCTCACTCCCACCGACAAGTCCAACAAGCAATGCAACACCATGGCATTGAACACATTGTACAATGGCATGGATGTCAAGGTATTTGAGGGCATCAAAGACCTAGAGAAGGCAAGTGAGGTTTGGGAGAAGCTATGTGAGACCTATGAGGGCACCAAAGTTGTGAAAAGTGCCAAATTGTATGTTCTCAAGAGTGAATTTGAGAATTTCAAGATGAAGAAAGATGAGAGCATACCGGAGACATTCCATAGGCTCCAAGTGATTGTCAATGATCTCAAATCATTGGGAGTGAAGACTTTGGATAGAGACTTTGGGCACAAATTCTTAATGTGTTTGCCCAAGAGATTTGCTATGTTGAGGAAGATTCTCTTTAGAGGTGCATTGGACACAATGACACCTAGTGACTTGCTTGGTGAAGTGCTAACCGATGAGCAAGTTGATGGAATGGAAGATGAAGTGGAGAAGGAAGATGACAAGAACAAGAAGGTTGTGGCATTCAAGGCCGCCACCACCTCATCCAAGGCCAAGGGCAAGTCCAAGGCTCAAGAAGAAGATGATGAGGAAGTCAATCTTGATGAGATTGATCAAGAGTTTGCTATGTTTGTGAAGAAATTTAGCAAGGTCTTGAAGAGCAAGAAGTTTGGGCAAGGCTCTAGAAGAAGAAATGATTCATCCAAGGGCAATGAAGAGCCAAGAAAGTGCTTTGAGTGTGATAGTCCTTATCACATCCTTGCCGATTGCCCAATCAAGAAAGAAAAGGAGAAGATGAAGGCATACAAGGGTGGCAAGACAAACAAGAAGAGCAAGACCATGACATTCAAGAAGACAAATGATGGTGCTTTTGTTTGTTCTTGGGATAGTGATGGCTCCTCCGATGAAGAGGAAGAGAAGCCCAAGGCCATGAGTGCAATTGGCCAACACAAGACGTCATCCCTCTTCGGCTCATCACCTTCATGCTTCATGGCTAAGGCCACTAAGGTATCATTGCATGAGCATGAAGAACTAAATGCTAATGAAGTAAAATATGATAGTGATGATGATGATGATGATGATGATGATGATGAACCCACTAGAGATGATCTTTTAGAGATGCTTAAGCAAACTCATATCATGCTTAAGACTAAGGACAAGGAATGTAAAGCTTTGCAAAAGAGTGTAAAAACTCTTGAGCAAAACTTTAGTGAGCTAGAGGCCACCCATGAGGGTCTAAAGGAAGACCATGGGGAATTGGAGCTAGCTCATACAAGGCTTCAAAAAGCCCATGCCTTGCTCTTAGAGAAGAATGATAGAGCTTGCTCAATCATCAAGAAGGATGTTGGTTCAACATGTGACATCATAGATGAACCCCTTGTGGTTGATGTTGAAGAACCATCATCCATTCCTTCCACATCCACATCAACCCACTCAAGCTCTACTAGTAGTGATGGAGTAATTTTAGATTCATCACTAAAAGTTGAGAATGAGACTCTCAAAAGAGAGGTGGATGAGCTCACCCACTCCTTGAGGAAGGCATATGGTGGGGATGCCCGCTTGCTAAAGTGCTTGGGTAGCCAAAGGTTTTCCCTTAACAAGGAAGGCTTAGGCTATGTCCCCAAGAAAGGCAAGAAGGCCTTTGCTACTCCAAAGCCTAGCTTTGTGAAGAGCAATGGGTCCTATTGCAATAGATGCAAGCAAGTGGGGCATCAAGAGCAAAAATGTGCTAAAATGAACACTAGCAACAATAAGGCAACAAAAGTGCATTCCATCACCTTTGATTCTTATTATATGCTTACCAAGGGTGAGAAGGGTGTCAAGGCAAAGTTTGTTGGTTCACCCATTGTTGGCCCAAAGAAGAAGGCAATTTGGGTACCAAAGGCTTTGGTTGCTAACCTCCAAGGACCCAAGGGAAAATGGGTACCTAAATCTTACTTATTTGCTTGTAGGTGAATTACAAGATTGGGGGGAATCATTGGATTCTTGATAGTGGGTGCACTCAACATATGACCGGTGATGCAAGGAAGTTCAACATTATTGATTCAACTCAAGAGAATGGCAAGCCTATTACATTTGGTGATAGCAAAAGTGGCAAGATACAAGGCATAGGCAAGATAGCAATAACCAATGATTTGACCTTATCAAATGTGGCACTAGTGGACATATTGAAGTACAATTTGCTTTCGGTGGCACAAATTTGTGATCTTGGTTATAAGTGCATCTTTGGTGAAGATAGTGTTGAGATAGTGAATACAAAAGATTCAAGCTTGATCTTCAAGGGAATAAGATTTGACAACCTCTACCTTGTGGATTTTGGTGCTAGTGAGACTCAAATTAGTACATGCTTGATATCTCAATCTAGCATGGGTTGGCTATGGCATAGAAGACTTGGTCATGTTGGCATGAAGCAACTCAACAAGTTAGTGACACATGATCTAGTAAGAGGCTTGAAGGATGTTCACTTTGACAAGGACAAGCTATGTAGTGCATGTCAAGCCGGCAAGCAAGTTGCCAATACTCATCCAAAGAAGAGCTTCATGAGTACTTGCAAGGCATTTGACTTGATCCATATTGACTTGTTTGGCCCAACCGCATATACAAGCATTGGTGGCAACAAGTATGGATTTGTGATTGTGGATGACTATACAAGATTCACTTGGGTGTTCTTTCTCAATGACAAGAGTGATGTGTATTCATTGTTCAAGACATTTCTCAAGAGGGTGCACAATGAGTTTGATATCATAGTGAAGAAAGTGAGAAGTGACAATGGAAGTGAGTTCAAGAACACAAGAGTTGATGAGCTATGTGATGACTATGGAATCATGCATCAACTTTCGGCCAAGTACACACCACAATCCAATGGCCTAGTTGAGAGGAAGAATAGGACTCTCATTGAGATGGCAAGATCAATGCTTAGTGAGTACAATGTGAGTCAATCATTTTGGGCCGAAGCAATCAACACCGCATGCCACTACATCAATAGATTGTATTGCCATCCCATGATGAACAAGACACCTTATGAGCTATTGAATGGAAGAAAGCCAACCATTGCATACTTTAGAGTATTTGGATGCAAATGCTACATATTGAAGAAGGGTGCAAGACTTGGCAAGTTTGACAAGAGGTGTGATGAGGGGTTCCTACTTGGTTATTCCACCACAAGCAAAGCATATAGAGTGTGGAACAACTCAAGTGGTGTATTGGAAGAAGTCCATGATGTTGAATTTGATGAAACCAATGGGTCCCAAGATGAAGATGAGAACCTCAATGATGTTAGTGGAACTCAATTGGTAAATGCCATGAGGGGCATGGACATTGGTGATATTAGGCCAACTCAAGTTGATGATGACAAAGATGAAGTGCAAATCACTCAAGCTAGTGGTGCTCAAGTTCAAGATCAACAACAAGCTAGTACATCATCTCAAGCAACAACAAGTGATCAACCAAGCTCAAGCAATCAAGTTCCAATACTCCAAAGCTCAAGCATAGCTAGAGATCACCCAATTGATCAAATTGTTGGTGACATTGCAAGTGGAGTGCAAACAAGAGGAAGGCTAGCGGCATTTTGTGAACACTTTGCATTTGTGTCACAAGAAGAGCCCGAAAAGGTTGATGATGCCTTGAAGGATGAAGAATGGGTCATTGCAATGCAAGAGGAGCTCAATAACTTTGATAGAAACAAGGTTTGGGAATTGGTAGAGAGACCAAAGGACTACAATGTCATTGGAACCAAATGGGTTTTCAAGAACAAGCAAGATGAAGATGGCATTGTTGTGAGAAACAAAGCAAGACTAGTTGCACAAGGTTACACTCAAGTAGAGGGTCTTGACTTTGGTGAAACATATGCTCCGGTTGCAAGATTAGAGGCAATTAGAATTCTATTGGCCTATGCATGTGCACACAACATCAAGCTCTATCAAATGGATGTCAAGAGTGCTTTTCTCAATGGCTTCATCAATGAGCTAGTGTATGTTGAGCAACCACCCGGTTTTGAAGATTACCATCATCCCAACCATGTGTACAAGTTGAACAAGGCATTGTATGGGTTGAAGCAAGCACCTAGAGCATGGTATGAGAGGTTGAGAGACTTCTTACTCAAGAAAGGCTTCAAGATGGGCAAAGTTGACACTACTCTTTTCACCAAGAAGATTGGGAAGGATTTGTTTGTCATGCAAATATATGTTGATGATATCATCTTTGGATCAACAAATCAAGAGTATTGTGAAGAGTTTGCCAAGATGATGGCAAAAGAATTTGAGATGTCTATGCTTGGAGAGCTCACATATTTCCTTGGTCTTCAAATCAAGCAAATGAAGAATGGCACCTTCATTAGTCAAGGGAAATACATTAGAGACATGATCAAGAAGTTTGGCATGCAAGATGCAAAGGGCATTAATACACCAATGGGTACCAATGGATCATTGGACAATGATGAAAGTGGCAATATGGTTGATCAAAGGTACTATAGGTCATTGATTGGAAGCTTACTCTATGTGACCGCTTCTAGGCCCGATGTGATGTTTAGTGTTGGCAAGTGTGCAAGATTTCAATCCTCACCTAGAGAGAGTCACCTCACCGCATCAAAAGGATATTGAGGTACTTGAAGCACACACAAAATGTTTGGCTATGGTATCCCAAGGGGTCAAACTTTGAGCTTATTGGATATTCGGACTCCGACTATGGGGGATGCAAGGTTGATAGAAGAAGCACAAGTGGCACTTGTCAATTCCTTGGAAGATCTCTAGTATCTTGGTCCTCAAAGAAGCAAACCGGTGTGACACTTTCAACCGCCGAGGCCGAATACATTAGTGCCGGTAGTTGTTGTGCACAATTGCTATGGATGAGATCAACATTGAAGGATTATGGATTTGATTTCCATCATGTGCCTTTGTATTGTGACAATAGAGTGCTTGCAAGATGACTCAAAACCCGGTCCAACATACAAGAACCAAGCACATTGACATAAGGCATCACTTCATTAGAGATCATCAACAAAAGGGTGACATTGCTATCCAACCTATTGGCACCGAAGATCAACTAGCCGACATCTTTACAAAGCCACTAGATGAGAAGAGGTTTTGCAAGCTAAGAAATGAGTTGAATATCCTTGACTTCTCCAACATGAGTTGAATGCACCCCACATCCATGACATGCCCCTCCATCAAGCAAAGCAAAGGTGAAATTGTTTGGCATGGCATTCATGATATCTAAGGACTTGTTAGAACATATAGACATATAACTTGTGCCTTAGGAAGCATTCATGGAAAATCAAAGGATTTCAATGTATGTATGCCATCACTATTGCTCTTTTATGCTTGATTGATCTAGTGATGACATATGACATGTTTATGGGCTTGCAATCTCAAGTGTTGAATTTGGCTATCTTTTCACACATATATCTCAACATAGGCAAGATAACCCTTGTCATTAGGTGTGAAGAAGCTTGTCTTTGGTTCAAACCGAAATATATGTTTGACAAGTGATCCAAATTTGACCAAATTTGAGCACTATTCTCTCTTCCACAACACAACATGGTCATACCTTTTGTGGAAATTGTCGACAAAGGGGGAGAGATTAGTGCATGAAAGGTTTTGGAAAATTAAAAAATTCACATGTTTTTGAAAACCTCTCATGTGGTTCATGAGTTAACAAGTGGTTCACACAAGTAGGGGGAGCAAGCTCATAGACAATTTGTTGCATTTGATTGTGCACTAACATATGACTTGCTCATTGCACATGTATTTAAATTCTATATACATGCTTGTGTGGTGTATGCTAGTTTTCACAAGTTGCTTTCCAAGTGGTTGATAACTAGCATGCATAGGAGCTAGCTAGATTTTCTAAATTCCGCTCTTAATTCAAGTACCTTGCTCTTAATGTGATCTCACGTGGTACTTTGAGTTTTGATGAAAATCTAGTTACCTTGATGCTTGTATGGTGAAAATGGCGCAACTCCGATTGGTATCACGCTTCAAAGGTCCATTTCTTTCACCTTAAGCATCATTTTGGTAACATAGCTCACCCTCAATTTCAATATTCATACATGTATGCAATGCTTCGTTCCAAACTCGTGGCATACATGTAGGGGAGCTCATGCTACCAAAACCGAACTATGATGATTGTCCAATCCTATGATTGTAAGCAAAATGCTTGGACAACCGTTGTATGTTCAAAAACATTAATCATAAAACCTTTTATGCGGGTTGTCACCAATTACCAAAAAGGGGAGATTGAAGATCTCTTGTTTGGTTTTGGCTAATTAGTGACACCTAAGGACTAATCTCTCGATGCTAAGTGTTTGACTAGATTGGAGATTGGTCATGCCGGAGTTGGTGCATGGTGATCATGGATGATGGATCGAGGTGATCCAAAAGATGATCAAGCATGCAACCCGGTGGAGTTTGGAGATCAATTGTCCCCAAGGCAAAGGTATAACCATAGGGCTTTTGATTTCACACCCAAGACACCATAGAGGGTGTGGGTGGTTATAGGATCGATAAGCCGTACTATAAAAAGGGGAAAAACTTCGTACATATCGATCCTCATGTGCCTTTAGGTTCAAGTCTCATATGCATGCATTCTAACCTAAAGAGCTAACTCCGCACTTGGTGAAAATGGTTTCAAAATGCTAACACATGGTGTCGAGGTGTTCTTCGACGTGTCGGCAACAAGAATCAAGTGGCGGAAGTCGGTTTGGAGCAAAGGCGAAGGAACGACGACGAAACGACGAAAATTTTCACAGCTTCGGGGTGACCGGACGCGACTGACCGGAAGCACAAAGGAAACCGACCGGACGCACCGGGTGTCGGTGAGTCCGGTCGGAATTCCAGAAAGGGTGTAAACCGGGGTTTCGCCCTCGATCGACCGGCACCGACCGGATGCTTCCTTCCGCTTGACCGAAAGCATGACCGACGCTGCGACCGGACCCGGTCGGAGACGGGGGTCAAATTCAATTGTTCGGGGTTGTCGGTTGTTGTGACCGGACCCACCGACCGACTCACCGGTGAGTCCGGGTCGGTCTTGTCCGGTCGGGCCGCATAAAACCGTGGGTTTCCCCCCAACGGCCACATTTCGTGGTGGTGGGGGTATTTATACCCCCTTGGCTGCTCCTTGCTCTCTCTCTTGGTCATTTGAATCATTCCTAACATCTTTGAGCAAGCAAGCAAGCCTCCCTCCTCTCTCATTCTTGATTTGAGCTTCATTCTTGAGAGAAGAGTTGATCCTAGTGCATTGCATCGAGTTCTTGCATCTAGAGGCACTTGGGGATCGTTGTGAGACGGTGGATTTCTTGTTTCTCTTGGAGACACCGCTCCTAGCCGGCTTGGTGGATTGGTGGAGTTGTTGGCAAGAAGAGGTGATTGTTTCTTGGCCACCTCCGGTTGATTTGTGAGAGGATTACGCACTCCTCGTCGGGAAGACAAAGTGCAAGGAATACATTGCTCGTGTCTTGGGTACCACACTTGTTGAGTGGTGTGTTGAGGCTAGCAAGGGCACCGCCTAGCTCAAACACCATCCTTGTGTTGGTCGGCACAACCGGAGAGTAACTTGTCGGTGTACAAGCGAACTCCGGGTGAACAAATCGACTTGTTCATTGTCTCGGCGTGTGGATCATCACCTTCGTGTGATTGATTGTTCATATTGTTCCCGGTGATTGGTTGACATCCTCTACGAGTTGGTATATCGCTCTTACTCTTGTATTTACCTTCCTAGTTTACTTTGAGTAGAGAGCTAGCACTTGCCTTGTGTAGTTGTTCTTGCTAGCATAAGGACCATATTAGGATTGCTCACTAGATAGAGTAGTGACATAGACTTTGTGTGACTTAGAGATCATAGAAATATTTAGTCTTGTCACTAGAAGGCTTGCAAGACCACTAGAGCTAGTGCAAACCGCTTTGTTTATTATCGCCATTTGTTATACTAACCGTTTTGTTTAGTGAGTTTGTAACCGAAATCTAGATTGTGAAGTGCATTATCCTTCCTTTTTGTGAAGGGTTTTTTTTTTTTGAATGGCTATAAAAAGGTTTTGTTTTGTCTTGCATATCTGTGTGACTCATGCTATCTACTAGCTTGTACAACATTGCTCAATAATTTTGTTGTCTTATACCTTTTCCCGATTCTTCCTAGGTACAAACACAAAGACCTATGCGGGAGATTATAAAAGGATGGGGAGGAGGCGAAGAAAATGTCACAAGAAAAGCACATCTTCTTCGCTTGGAGATCCTTTTCCACCTCTCAACCTTCTTCTTGGATGTTATCGGCTTCACGTATCATGCGCATGGCTAGAGCTTAAGGGGGTGTTTGGATCACGCCCCAACTCGCCTGCGTAAGATTAGGCATGCCACAGACCCAAGGCGAGTGTTTGGTTCAGCTTTCTGCGGTGGCCGCCACACCCTGCATGCTTCTGTTGTTTTTCTATTTTTGCTCTGTATCGAACCTGTATTCCTAGTTTGTGCATTGTGGCTCAACAAAAGAATTCAGCTTGATTTGTTCCGTAAAGAGGCAAAATTTGGCCTTGTGTTGAAACAAATTTGGCATCGAACACTCACCTCCTTCTCTCTCTCTCGATCGATCGAATAGGCATGTGAAATGACTCCATACGTGACCCCTGATGTACAGTACACCTCGCGTACGCGGTGTTCGAGCATGTCATCATCATGATTACGATTCTACAGACCCATGCTGGTGCAGATGACACTGCGAGGATGGACGGAACGACGAGCCTTTATATTCCCAAGAAAGTTTTGACCAAAACCTTTTCCAACAACTGTACGGGGACTCGCGCGGCCGGCAGAGGCAGAGCCGGCCGGCCGTGCCAGCAGCGTGAACGCTTCTGGTTCCTTGTCGCAGAAGCGTCGGATTAATTATAGATGAGAGAGAGCATGGCCACCGGCGGGCCCCACAATTTAAAATACCTAAAAAATGTTTTAACTGACAAACCAAAAATCTAAATTAAATTCCGATTACACCATTAAATTTGTTTCAATTAATTCTTCAAAACAAGATGTCACATGGATATACGTATTTAGAGAATTACAAGTGGGCCCACACGATGAATGTAGAAAAACGGGAATCTTGATGACTAGGACCGAATATTCCTTCTAAAGGAAGCAAATAGAGGAACGTGAGTCAATTTTTTTTTTTTTGCAAAAATCCAAGGATGGTAGACTAGTTTAGCAAACTCTTGGAGACGCACTGTCATTTTACTTTTAATTGTGAGAAATTGTGAAATTTAATCCTGCCGCTAGAAATATGACACAGAATTCGCTTGCTTTACGAAATATGACCCATGTTGTGCGATTTGCTATGAAATCTAGACTTTTCGAATTTTCCAGATTTCAATAATTACAGGGGCCATTTTTCACTGTTTAGGGCATCAGGGCCGCCTACCAACGCGCCGCCGACTGTCGTGCAGCTTGCCAAGCGCGGCCACCCTATGGATGTGGGCTGGGCAAATCTTGGCGCCGGGAGGAGGCGATGGAGAGCGCGTGGGCGTGTAGACTTGGGGCGGCGGACGGCGGTTCGGCGGCGGCGGCACTCAAGACGAAGGTCGTGCTCGGTCTGACTCTCCGTGAGCCAGCGACGGGCTCAAGAGGAATTGAGGAAAGGGTAATGATGTCCTTTCCCATTCTCAAACAGTTAAAGAAATTTTCTAAATTTATAGAAAATACAAAAATCCCAAAAAAAATCCAGATTTCATAAGAACTCGCGCGACATGGGTCATATTTCATAAGGCATGCGAATTCCGGGTCATATTTCTAGCGGCACACGATAATGGGTTAAATTTCATAATTTCTCGTTAATTGTATAAATGAAGGTGCTAGGAAGCAATGGTTTAGCAGCTCCCTGTCGTAGTCATATCTTGTTGGCTACTCTACTAAGCGACTCCCTTTAAGTAGTCATATCTTGTTGGCTACTCTACTACAAGCGACTCCACTGTCGTATTTTTTTTTTAGCGAAAATCTAGATGAAAAACTTCGATACTAACACTCTGCACACACACCCCTTGTCATCTGTCTTACCAACCTCATGATCTTTGTGGATGCGAGACCATGTGGGCGACCTTGGAGGCGAGATCCAAAGATCGGATCTAGCGCAAACGCTAGGAACAGTGTCTGTTGTGTCGTCTTACAAATCTACTCTATATGTGACTCAATCTAACTTGTACAAAAATTGTGTTGTCTTAAATATCTTTTTTTCGGGTTGATCCCGGTACAACCACAAAGAACTAGTGGGCGTGAAATTATAAAAGGATTAAAGAGAAGATCATATCCATCTATCTATGGTGCTCGAGCAATTTGAAGATAATACTAGATCTTTGTGGTGCGGTCCAAGTGAATAGTAGTAGGAGTAGGTGTGCGCGGTCGATGGTGCCTTTGGGTGTTTAGTTCCCATGCAACCCAAAAAGTGCTACAGTACCGGCACATCAAATCTTTTTAACGCATGTGTTGACATCTCTTATTGAATACTTTTATATGTCAACTAAACATGAAATAAGGGCATAAAATGAATTTTCACATAGATGTTGACGGTAACCAACGACAAATTAAATACCGTCAACACAACACCAAAACAACCTAGAAATAGGAATTTCAACTAACATATTCCAAAGTTTTGGTGTTTATTTGGACTTGCAGGTACAAACTCATGGATGATCACTTTGGGCCAAAAGACAAAGAAAAAGAAATAAAATCAACAAATAGAAAAAGGCCCAAAGGAGCAAATGGCAAGCCCAAACGCGAAATCGCAACAAAAAACGTCGAAACCAGGCCGGGCCAAGTCCACCTTACAACTTTTCGTAGCAAGGAAGCCCAGCCGCGGCCCGGCCAGGGCCGCCCCTGGCGAGCCTTGGCGCACCACTGTGCGGCCGCACCCCTGCCGAGGCGGTTCGAGCCCGGCTGGGGAGGCGGTTTGTTACCTTCCAAAACTGATGAAACCGACGTTGGATGGTCGGTTTGGCGTATGGAAGGTTTTTCCTAGGTCGGTTTGGGTGTTTTTTTAGCACTTAGGTCCCTCCCTTGTGTATAAATAGACCCCCTCTCTCCCTCTCAAAAGCAATACAAATTCAAAGGAGAAACCAAGTCCACTTGTGCAAGAGAGTAGAATTAGATCTTCTTCTTCTTCTACTTCTTCTATTCTATCTCCCAATTCTAGAGAGTGAGAGAGGGAAAGGCTAGAAAGAAGCTTGATTCTTTCTACCTGGAGTTGCCGGTTCGCCCCTCGGTGTTCCGCGGTTCCTAGGAGGACGGAGTGCCGGACTTGTCGGTACCCGCCCGGCTTGTACCTCTGCAAGCTGCTTACGCTTTGGTAAGGAGTCTTGTGATTATCTTGCAGCTACTTAATTTCCTTCGTACATTTCTTAGCTGTTGTAGACTTGCGGGATTGGTAGATCGTTTTACGTTAGTTCTTGGTGGAGGGACTCTTTGACCGGGGAACCTTGGCCAACATCAAGAACTGTGACCAATAGTGCAAACGTGGTGTTTGGACTAGCGTTCACCTACCTTTTGTGGCGCATCCCACGGTTGAGGGGTAGGCGGCTTGGTCGTGACAAGCCTTGTCCGTCCCCTTGAAATCCCCCCCACGTTCGGGTGGCGCGGTGCTAATTGCCGGACACATTTCTTTTAGCGTGGGCGGTGCCCGAAGTGAGTAGACAAAGACTTTAGGAATCCTTTGCACGGAAAACTTAGCCTATAGATACCTCGCTACTCTTAGAAAAACAAACCCTTGCCTTAGGTTGACATAGACACGAAAAGCCACCTTAGCGACCGTCCCTGTGAAAAAATACGATACCCTGCTTACCACGGGTGAAGTGCTACAACGGTATTTCCTTGCGCTTGCGGATTTCTCGTGCGTAAGAAACACCAACAAGCATTTAAAGCGCCGTTGCGGGGACGGTTGTCGTAGTCATATATCGAGCCGAGTCAACCTACGTGACTGGTCGTATCCTTTAAACAAAAATACCAAAAAGAGTTCTTGTTACCCATGGAGCAACCCACTATCCAAATCCTATCCGCTCCCAAGGGCGAGCTCGTAGAACCACGCCAATCTGCGAAGCCAATCATAGCTTCCGAATATGAGCTCCGCCCTGGCTTTATAGCCATGGTTCAGGCCCGAGCCTTTTCAGGCTCGGAATATGAAAACCCCTATCATCACTTACGGGAGTTTGAGCAACTCCCGTGGTCGCCGACTATTGCGAGGCATGACACACGACACGTTGAGGTGGAAGTTGTTTCCGTTCTCTCTCTGCGAGAGGGCGACTCAATGGTACGCCCATAACGTAGGGTTGGTAAACGGAGAATGGGAAGAACTGCGAAGCAGATTCTGTGTAGCGTTCTACCCGATATCCAGAATCGCGGCCCTGCGACAAGAGATACTCAACTTCCGACAAATAGAGGGTGAAACCTTAGGTGCAGCCTGGGACCGGTTTACCACGCTTACACGATCCGGCCCAGACCTGTCCATACCAAACCACGTGCTTTTACAGCATTTTTGGCTAGGATTGGAGAGGGGCGGCGCCTGGCGCTTTGATTTAGGCTGCGCCGGAGGGTCATTTTCACATAAAACCACAGCGGAAGGAGAAGCTCTCCTAAACCGTATTCTTGAGAATACTCCTCCGCTAGAACCCATCCGAGTAGAACCCAAGCAGAAACCAGAGGAAGTCTCTTCGGCAAAAGCCGAACCTGTTAAACCTATAAAGAGACCCTCGCCTGAACCAGAACACAAGGAGACCGTGTGCACGGATCTCCCGTTCTTCGAGGTTGACCTTACTGATCAATTCGGTGACACCTCGAAGTACGAACAATGGAAGAAACCACCAGTCCCGGCTAGCCCCGAATAGCCCCTGGATAAAACTTTCCTCCAGGAGTCTATTAAGGAGCTAACAGCTATAATGAGCACGGAATGGTTGCGAGAGGAAGGACCCTCTTTCGAAGAAATTCGGATAAGTGGCCCCTCTACACCAATCCATTGCAGATATCAGGGAAGTTTGGTGGAAGTCATGTATAACCCTACTGTGGGAATAAACATAATGTCCAAAACCTTTGCACAAGCCTGTGTCGAGGAAGCCATTAGGACCCCCACAGCACGGACCCTGCGCATAGCGCCTCGTACCACCATTGAAAGCCGTGAGGTTATACATGAACAAATCTTCCTGCACAAGGATGTCAAGTTGTCTTTGGACTTTCATGTTTTTGATATCCAAGACTTCGACATCCTAATCGGGCATCCCCGGAAAAGATTCTTGACCTACCAACATCAGGGATTTAGATGTCAAACTCGGGAAGAAAAAGTTTTCTATCCCGGTTACTCGAGCTAAAAACTTCGATAATGAACCCTTCCTTGAGTACGACACGCCGAGGAGGTCATGGGAGTTATGCTATATGAGAACCCGAAAAGGACCTTGAAAAAGGCGCCCAATTCTTCATTGAAGAAGAGGGCGATTCGAGGGGAACTCATAGAACTTCCCAAAGGAAGAGCTAACTCGGCCTCCAGTTGAGCTTAAACCCCTACCCCCGGGCCCCTACGCTATGTCTTCCTAAACGGCGATTTACAAGCACCGGTCATCATAAGCAATAAACTTAGTGACCCGGGGGACTACCCGGCTAATAGCCGTTTTTAGAGAAACACATGGTCGGTCTTCGGGTATTCCCTTCAAGATCTGAAAGGGGTAAGCCCAACACTATGCACACATCGCATCCCTATTGACCCTGACAGTACCCCATCATGTGAACCCCAGCGCAGGCTCAATAATGCAATGCGTGAAGTCGTGAAGAAGGAAGTTCTCAAGCTTCTTCACGCCGGGATTATCTATCCCGTACCACCACGATGATTAGGTTAGCCCGGTCAAGTGGTCCCTAAAAAGGGAGGAATGACGATCGTTGAGAACACTAAAAAAACGAACTCATTCCACAAAGACAAGTCACGGGGTGGAGAATGTGTATTGATTACAGAAAACTTAACAAGGCAACAAAGAAAGATCACTTCCCGCTGCCCTTTATTGATGAAATGTTGGGCGGTTAGCGAAACACTCTTTCTTCTGTTTCCTTGACGGGTATTCGGCTACCACCAGATCCGATCCACCACGATGACCAGAGAGCAAGACCACGTTCACATGCCCATACGGAACCTATGCCTATCGTAGAATGTCATTTGGGCTGTGTAATGCGCTGCTTCTTTTCGGCGGTGCATGATGTCTATCTTCTCGGACATGATCGAAGAAATCATGGAGGTCTTCACGGACGATTTCTCCGTCTATGGTAAGACCTTCCGAAAAGCTGTCCGAAGAACCTAGACCGGTCTTGCGGCGATGCCAAGAAAAGGACACAGTACTTAACGGAAAAAAGTGCCACTTTATGGTCGAGAAGGCATCGTTCTTGGGCACCTCGTGTCCGGAGGGGGATAGAGGTAGACAAAGCTAAGATAGAAGTTATCGAAAAGCTACCACCCCGATTGAACGTCAAAGGTATCCGTAGTTTCCTAGGCCACGCAGGTTTTATAGAAGATTCATAAAAGATTTTTAATAAATCGCTAGACCTCTTACGGCCCCGCTGGCCAAAGATGTACCCTTTGACTTCACGGATGAGTGCTTGCACGCTTTGAAACCCCAAAGAAAGCACTCATCTCGGCCCGATCATCCAACCCCGGATTTTTCGTTGCCATTTGAAATCATGTGCGATGCTAGCAACTACGCTGTTGGTGCGGTCCTAGGCCAAACCAAGGACAAAAAGCGAGCATGCCATCGCATATGCTAGCAAAACTCGGCGAGGAGCCCAGCTTAATTACGCCACAACGAGAAAAAGAGCTCCCCGGCGGTAGTCTTTGCTATCGAGAAGTTTTGATCCTACTTAGTGGGCGCAAAAATAATCGTTTATACGCAGACCATGCCGCCCTTAAGTACCTTCTCACCAAAAGGATCACGAAACCTCGCTGATCCACTGGATTCTTCTACTCCAAGAATTTGATATAGAAATAAAAGATAAAAAGGGAGTAGAAAATACGATTCGGGATCATTTGTCGCGTATGCGGTAACTAACATGCGAGAGCCACCAGTTAACGACTACTACGCGACGACATGCTACTCAAGGTGTCGCACTTCAACCCATGGTACGCAAACATTGTGAATTACATGGTTGCGGGATACGTACCCACCAGGGAGAACAAGCGGAAGCTCAAATGGAGAGCGGCGGCACCTATGGGATGACCCATATCTCATGCGGGGTGTGTGCGGATTCGCTTCTTTGAGAAGATGCGTACCCGGGGAGGAAGGAATGCAGATCATCGAGAAATGTCATGCATCTCCCTACGCCGGACATCTGGGAGTATTTCGCACACAAGCCAAAATTTGGCGGTCGCGGATTCTTCTGGGCGACGATGTGCGGCGACACGAAAAGAGTTCATCGAAGATGCTACAAGCGCGGAAGGCGGGGAACATCACGGCTCGTGATGCAATGCCCCTACACTACAACCTTCAAATAGAAATATTTGATGTGTGGGGCATTGACTACATGGGGCCATTCCGAGATCCCATGATTGCGGTATATCCCGGTGGCGGTAGACTACGTGTCAAAGTGGGTAGAGGCACTACCACGCGAGCTGCGATGGCAAGCATGCATGCAAGATGTTCCATGAAATCATCTTCCCCGTTTTTGGAATGCCACGCATGGTGATCGATGACGGAGGATCGCATTTCAAGGACAAATCATTCAAGACATTCTTGAAAGAGCTGGGCACTCAAAGACAACATTGCTACCCCTTATCATCCGCAAAACCAAATGGGCAAGCCAAAACCTCCAACAAACAAATCAAGAACATCCTACGTAAGACGGTCAACGAGATGGGGAAAGGTTTGGAAGAATAAGCTACCCGATGCTCTCTCGGGCATATCGGACAAAGATACAAAGCCCCCATCGGCATGTCACCTTACCAACTGGTCTATGGCAAAACTTGCCATTTACCGGTTAAGCCGAACATCGAGCTCATTGGGCCATCAAGAAGTGGAATATGGACGTCGACTCGCATGGGAAGAACCGTCGAGAGACAAATCTCGAACTAGAAGAATGGCGAGAGAAGGCGTACCACAGTGCAAAAGCTCTACAAAGAGCGCACAAAAAGATGGCATGATCGGCACATCAAATTCAAAGAATTCGCCACGGGAGACAAAGTACTCCTATTCAATTCCGGGTGAAATTATTCGGCCGAAGGGAAGCCGAGAAGCAAATGGAAAGGACCGTACACCGTCATCAATACATCGCCACACGGCGCAATCACAATTCAAGATGACGCGTGAGATACAAAAAGGTAAACGGTCAACGTCTTAAGCTTTTCTTCGAGCCGATTTCGATCTTAACCAAGAGCTCGATAGAATAGATTTATGCTTTGAGAATTAATTTATAATGATCAGCATTTAAATAATAATAATAATAGTAATAATTATATTTATATATAATAATAGTAAAACATAAAAAGTTATCTATGTAGTTTTTAATTAAGTATTTGCCTTTCTATTTTCTTTTTATTCTATTAAATTTATGCTGGTCATTTGCTACACAAAAGAATATTAACTTTCTAAATTAAATCAAAGCATAAACTATTTTCAAAATTCAAATTTGAGGATCAATTAGAGATCAGCAAGAAAGGAAACATTTCTCGCCGGCAAACCCCGATTCAAAACTTTTCGAAAAAGGAAATGGATGTGGCCAAAAACTTCGACCCGGGGGGGCCTTTGGGTGGTGCGCCCGCACCGCTGGCCCCCTTCGGTCCGGGATTTCGCTCACCGCTTTCTTCTTTCTCACAACCTGCAGTAGTGAGGTGCGCTCCGCGAGATTTCGACCTGCTAAAACAGAGAGGAGAATTTGTCCTATAAAATCCACCCTCCTCCTCTCCATTCTTCACACCTCTCCTTCTTGCTCTTCTCCTCCTCTCAAATTCTCTCCCTCTAAGTCAAGAACAGCAGCAAGGTTCTCTTCCTCCTATGGCTCTAGTACCATTTAATAGAGAGGAAGCCATGACTTTCGCCTCCAAATACTTAGAAAAGAGGGAAACCCCAGAAAGAAACCTAGCTCTCCTACCTTCTCCAGCCAAGATTCCTACACCAAAGAAAAGAAAGGTAGACGGCAAGGAGAATGTCCCCATAGAGGAAGCAGTAGTTTATGACAAAGACCTATTAGGGAATCTCTCCAGTTACTTCCAAAAAGGCGATTCTTGTTTCCCTTATACCTTAGAACAATTGCCAAACGGACAATGGAGGAAGAAGGTTCCCAAACCACGGTTCGGGGGACGACCAAAAGGATTCTTCGGGGATGACATTGAACCTCAAACGGGTCCTACAATTGAAAGTGTACGAGAAGAAGATCACGAGATCTCTCGAACTTCATCCAAACCCTTAGAGGCGAGGTTAAGCGAGAGGCATAGTGCCAATATCCGCCTTAGGAAGAAGCTAGCGAGACTTGCATATTAGCATGCACGAGGGAGCTCAAGCTCATTGCTAAGGAGATGGGGGTAGAGCGCTCAGTGGATCTCATTGACCTTTTGAGTAGAAGTGCTCTACCTCTTTATCAATAATTAGGCGCGCACTAGTTTAATTTTCATATTTTCCCTTCCAATCATTTTGTAATTTCTTCAAGTGTGCGCCCCATTTTGAATTATTTATAAATTCAATAAAGTTTTATTATTATATTATTGTCTATGTCTCCACTTGTTTTTGTCCTTGTGCAAAAAGAAAATAAAAAATAGGTACAAAAACAAGTGTGGGGAGGTTCGCAAGTCAAAGGTACGCAATTTATTAAGATTAAATTTTGACTTGTGATCTTTCTTTAAGTGCTAAAACCTGAACCAAGTTAGCAAAACTCCATCTCTGTATCTACCAATTGATACATGGCATGCATACATTTTATTCCTCGCCAGAATACCAAGCTTCTGTTAAAACAACTACTCATCCTGAAAAAAAAAAAAAAAACCTGATTCATGTGGGTTGCATATGCTCTATCTAGTCTAAGTTGTTGCCAAATATGATATGGTACAAATGGATTTGCTATGACTTCGTCCAGAAGAGAAACTCAACATCCGGGAATCTATTCTTTGAAAAAGAGAAATGTCTTGGGCTATGCTAAAAAAAATGAGATGAAAAATGGACAAGTGTCCGGGGGCTTATAGAACCCACATCTCTAAAAAAAAAAAAAAAAGAAGAAGAAATGAGATGAAAAATGGGCAAGTGTCCAAGGGCGAGTAGAGCCCACATCTCTAAAAAAAAGAGAGAAAAAGAAAAGAGAGGAAATAAAAGACAAAAGTCTAGGGCGAGCAGAGCCCACCTCTCCAAAAAAAAAAATTATAGCAATAAAGCCCATGCTTTCTCGAAAAATAAAATTTTATCTAAATAAAACCCCGGATAAAAAGTTGATCAAAAAGGATGAATTATAAGCACCTCTCGTTATAACCATTCTATCCGCAACCACCCAAGGCTTGGAGAAAAGCTAGGAAGCCCCACTACGATGAAAGGTAATAAAGGGTGGGAAAATGCTCACAAAGGCGGGTAAGGCTTGGAATAACATGTATGCAAGCTTACATCTTGGAGATTGAACTACTTTAGTCCACATTGCCTTCACTCGAGGGCGAGTAAAGGGCTAAGTGTGGGGAGTTTGTTGACGGTAACCAACGACAAATTAAATACCGTCAACACAACACCAAAACAACCTAGAAATAGGAATTTCAACTAACATATTCCAAAGTTTTGGTGTTTATTTGGACTTGCAGGTACAAACTCATGGATGATCACTTTGGGCCAAAAAGACAAAAAAAAAAAATAAAATCAACAAATAGAAAAAGGCCCAAAGGAGCAAATGGCAAGCCCAAACAGAAATCGCAACAAAACGTCGAAAACCAGGGCGGGCCAAGTCCACCTTACAACTTTTGAGCAAGGAAGCCCGGCTGCGAAGCCGGGCGGCCAAAGCCTGGCGGTCGGTAGCGCACCACCACAGTGCGGCCGCACCTGGCCGAGCGGTTCGAGCCCAGCGCCGGGAGGCGGTTTGTTACCTTCAAAACCGATGAAACCGACGTTGGATGGTCGGTTTGGCGTACATGGAAGGTTTTCCTAGGTCGGTTTGGGTGTTTTTAGCACTTAGGTCCCTCCCCTTGTGTATAAATAGACCCCCTCTCTCCCTCTCAAAAGCAATACAAATTCAAAGGAGAAACCCCGGTCCACTTGTGCAAGAGTAGAACTAGATCTTCTTCTTCTTCTACTTCTTCTATTCTATCTCCCAATTCTAGAGAGTGAGAGAGGGAAAGGCTAGAAAGAAGCTTGATTCTTTCTGCCCGGAGTTGCCGGGTTAAGCCCCTCGGTGTTCCGCGGTTCCTAGGAGGGGCCAGTGCGGACTTGTCGGTACCCGCCCGGCTTGTACCTCTGCAAAAGTGCTTACGCTTTGGTAAGGAGTCTTGTGATTATCTTGCAGCTACTTAATTTCCTTCATACATTTCTTAGCTGTTGTAGACTTGCGGGATTGGTAGATCGTTTTACGTTAGTTCTTGGTGGAGGGACTCTTTGACCGGGGAACCTTGGCCAACATCAAGAACTGTGACCAATAGTGCAAACATGGTGTTTGGACTAGCGTTCACCTACCTTTTGTGGCGCATCCCACGGTTGAGGGGTAGGCGGCTTGGTCGTGACAAGCCTTGTCCGTCCCTTGAAATCCCCCACGTTCGGGTGCGGCGCAGGTGCTAATTGCCGGACACTTTGTTCTTTGAGCGTGGGCGGTGCCCGAAGTGAGTAGACAAATGACTTTAGGAATCACTTGCACGGAAAACTTAGCCTATAGATACCTCGCTACTCTTAGAAAACAAACCCTTGCCTTAGGTTGACATAGACCTAAAAAGCCGGTAGCGCGACCGTCCTCGTGAAAAATACGATACCCCGCTTACCACGGGTGAAGTGCTACAACGGTATTTCCGTGCGCTTATGGATTTCTCGTGTGCGTAAGAAACACCAACAATAGACATAGGGCTTATACTAACAATTTCCACGAGTTTTGGTGAATTATATATTTTTTCGAGGATTAAACAGGAAAAGCCCGGAGAATTGAAGCCCTACGACACAAAGACGTATTCGTGGACGTATATCAACTTGAAACCCACGTAAGAACATTCCGTAAGACAACAGAGACAACGCGAGAAGAGGCCGGGACCCACCGGCGATGAGCGAGGCTGCCGACGGCATGGCGGCGCGATGCGCCGCCGGGCCCAATTGTCGACCTCACCCACCTAAGTCGGTTCCAAACCGCCTATGAGGAAGTAATCTAGTCCGTCAATCAAGGTCGGTTTGATCCAAGGGCCGTCATGCACGCCTAGGGCTATATAACAAGACCCCCGACCCTCGGGTGAAACCCTAATTAATTGTATTCATTGTAATTCATTCAAGCCGAGGTGAGGTAGAAGAGAGCTTCTCCACCGTAGATTAGGATAGCTACTTGTCTAGTTCTAGTTCTTCTAGTTCTAGTTCCTCTATTTAGATTAGCAAGTCGATTCAATTAGAGCTGGGTGTTGCCGGCCCGGGATTCTCGATCGTCAAGTCATTACGGTATTATCTTGTATCCATGACTTTATTCTATTTCAATATTAAGTATTGGTTTGCTATGTTCTTAGTTTATTCTAGTAGTATATTTGATATGGTCATAATTAATTGTGAGTTCATGTATCTATTCGTAGAGCGCCTAATTCTAATCTCGAGGGGGTTAGGTGATAGAAATAATTATGTAAGCATGGTGCTTAGATATGATCTGTCTGCGAATGCATCTTATAATCTGGGTTGTGTGGTAGATCGCGGGTGTGATATTCCTGTTGAGTCCTTTGGAATCCATCCCTCGGTTATAAGACTAGTTGAATATGGTTTTGGGGATTATCTTGTTTTGTTCTTGGTTCTCCTCATAAATCTTCAGGATGCATAGATTCATGGTTGTTATGCTGTATATGATGATATATGACCTAGGGTAGATATTTGACTTAGTAGATTTAATGCTACATAAGAATTCCGTCTCTTAACGTAAGTCCACGTTAGTTTGTGTAGTGAGTAGTCCATGCCTATATCTCTGTGTGTTAGCTTTGCCTTTGTTTATCACTTATCATATCATTATTGGCTTAACCCCTGCTAAAGTAGTGTTAGTGACCGAATCTCTTATAAGTATGCTAGCTAATAATTGTATCAGCCATCCTTATATTCCTCTCTGTGGTAGAATTATAAATGATAAACCCGGATCCCTCCCGGGTGAAATGTGACCGGTGTTATTTTTATCTCGTAAACTGCGGATAATTTAATGATAGATATATTTGTTTTAGAGAAGATTGCAAATCAGCACAATCACATGTAGCACATATAACATTTCTAGCATTACTGGGGGGATGATAACCTAGCCTATGGTAAAGCTATGAGATGGAGAAACACCGAGTGCCTCCGGCTCATATGGCCTTAGGTGAGATTAACTCCACCTATTGGTTGTAGTGATGTTAAGAAGTACCAACAAGTATTTCGGCGCCGCTTGCCGGGAGGATATAATGGCTAACTAGAGATATTATTAGAAAGAAACTTATGATGAGGTCTAAACTAGGCACTTTACTTTTGTAGGATTACCCTTGTTTTTCTTTTGTTTATATTTTATACGGGGTTTATCATAAAGGATTGATTGAGATTCACTTCACTTCGTTCATCGAAATAAAGTCGGTCAAGAGGAAGCATACAATCAACTTTTGAAGCTATGGGTGAAAGGACTTTCACGAGAGTTCTCTGCTCCAAGCACCGAGAACATTCGCCTTGGACCATACTCCAAACTAACAATCTTGAGTTTGAGCTCAAGCCCGGCTTCATCAACATGGTTCAAGCTACTCAATTCAGTGGAAGGATATATGAAGATGCACGCTCTCATCTTCAGAATTTTCTGGAGATTGCCAGCAGCTTCACAATCAAGAACGTTTCCCGAGATATCATATTACTCCGCTTATTCCCATTCTCATTGGCGGGGAAAGCGAAGTTATGGTTCTATGCTAATAAAGAAGAAATCAAGACATGGGATAAATGTTCAAAGGCCTTCCTATCAAAATTCTTCCCTATAGGCAAAACCAATGCCTTACGAGGAAAAATCACAAATTTTCAGCAGCAGAAGGGAGAATCAATTCGAAGCATGGGAACGTTTAGAAGAATACATATCGATTGCCCCCATCATGGAATGGAAGATTGGTTACTCCTACAAGGATTTTATTATGGATTATCAAGAAAAGCTCAAGAGCATTTGGATGCATTTCTTTGGAGGATCATTTTTGTCACTCACTCTTGGGAAAGTTTGAAGCACTTATGGAAAAGATATCGAAAACCAAGGTTGGTCCCAAGATAGATCTCAACACTCCCATCAAATTGAAGAAATACCAGAAAGAAGTAAATGTAGTATCAACCAAGATGGACGTGTTATTAAATTGGCTTGAAGAAAGAGCCAATTACAAGAAGGATCGTCAGGCTTTACAAGACTATATTGATTCAGCATCAGACTCAAGCCTCGCCGTTCACAATTCCAGTACAACACAATCAAAACAAGGATGGAATTCACAACCTCGATCCAATAGCCAAGGTAAGTACCAAGGTAATATTCCCAAACAACCATCTTTAAGAGAGTTAATTAATGAGCAAGCTAGAATTAATGATGATTTTTCTAAGAAGCTTGTTGCTAATGATAAGGTTTTAGAAGATATAAATCTTAAGATGGATAATTTTTCAGTTGTTTTAAAAGAACAGTATGCTTACAATAAAAGGATAGAATCACAAATAGCAAAATTGTTCGCCACTACCGCTAACCATGAGCAGGTACACAATGTCACGACTAGACGTGGTAAGTCCACGCGTGATCCACCGTACCCAGGAAGAACAATGGAAAAGCCAGTGAGAGCACCACCAGCAACACCAATGGTACCCCGAGTACCATCAGAAGAAGAAAAGGATGATGAAATAGAGATTTTGCCTCAGGAGCCACATGTGATGAAAGACTTTCATGACACAACCTTCATACCATATCCCAGAAGATAACGTAAACCCCAAGTGGATGATCAGTTTGGAAAATTTGTAGAGGTAATTCAAAAGTTATACATCAACATCCCTCTACTCGATGCTATACAAGTCCCTACCTATGCAAGGTACCTTAGAGATATTTTGAACAAGAAGAGACCCTTACCCACCATGGAGGTGATCAAGTTAATAGAAGAATGCGGTGAGGCCATCCTCAATGAGCTGCCAAATAAGAAGAAAGATCCAGGATGCCCCACTATTGATTGCTCTATCGGAGACCAATATTTTGACAATGCACTTTGTGATCTTGGAGCAAGTGTCGAGTGTGATGCCAAAGTCCGTCTTTGACAAACTCCGCACACGCATTTAGTTCCAACTTCAATCTCTCGCAACTAGCGGTCATCCATCATCAGATATCCATCGGGAGTTGCCGAGAACATACCAAATAAGATTAGAGGATTCTTTGTACTGTGGACTTTGTAGTCTTGGATATGCAACAGATTCATGAGTTTCGATCATTCTCGGAAGACCTTTTAGAGAAAGCAGCTAATGCACACATTGATGTCACGGTTGGGAAATCACATTCAACCTAAATGGAAAGGAAGAGAAATTTGCTTTCAAGCCAAGACCGAGCCTCGCTCTTCAAAGAGATATGATTGAAAAAGAAGATTTGTTACCACCATCTCCGAATACGGAGAATGCACCCGATAATTAAAAGAATTGGTGAGTCTAGTTCGTGGGACTTTAAACTACGAACCCTCGCCCAAGGTATGTCGGTAATTATCTTTAATTTCTTTTACACTTCAGAAAAATCAAATGCCCCATATAAATAATTTTGTGGAGTGTTAAACCCATGAAAATATTTATCGTGGTGGCCCAAAAATATTTATTCTTGCATTCCTATATTTATTTCCAAGATCCTATATCAAAATACCAAAAATATTTCATCTAATGGAGGACCCCACTTGTCATACACTCAAATTCCTATTTCACCTAACTTGGACAAGACACATCCCACTCAAACCTCCACCTACCTCCATTCACCATGCCCGCATGCTTTTCCACCGCAAAAAATCTACCTAACTTCGATGCACCTCGAAGTGAGTAACATGCAGCATGGAGGAGAGGACAAAGGGCCCACCACCGTGGGCGGCCGCCTCCACCAATCGTGGCGTCCGACGCCTCCCTCTCTCCCCTATAAAACCCACACATCCCTCGGTTTCTCTTCACCTCCTCATTCCAGAGCTTCTAGTTCCACTTCGAGATTCATAGTTCTTCATTCCAGAGAGCTTTGGTTTAGTTGAGAGAGGAGAGAAAGAGAGAAGAAGGAAAGAAGAAGTAGTTCTTGAGTAGTAGTAAAGATCTTGAGAAATAGAGAGAGAGTTTTTAGAAAGAGAGCAAGAAGAATTAGAGGAAATGCTGTCCTAGTAACCAAGCTAGATTAAAAACTTTGCTAGGGGAAGTTCTGTCAAAATAAAATCAATCAAGTATTATCTTTTTGGACGACTAACCCCTGGACGACTAACTTTGGACAGCTAACCCCTGATTACTTTCTAACCTCTCTATTATTATATTTATATTGTTTTGTGATTGCTTTGTGCTAACCCCTATTTTTCTAACCCCCGTTTCTAGTACTTGTCTTGCTTTGCTTTGTTTCGTGATTGTTTTTGCAGGATGAGCTTCTTTGGATTTGGCCGAAGGTCCAAGCGCTTAGAGAAAGATGGCTCCTCATCAAGAGCCAACTCAGAGATGAGCTTTGGAACAGAAGCCCCACCAACTAAGATCCTGATGACCGACGATGATCTTGGGTTACACAGTGCAGAAGAGCGAGAAAGGTACAGAGACATGAAGAATCGAACTTTCACGCACACACCGGTGCTAGACCCTGATTTCATGCATGAAATAGGTATGGCTTCTGAATTTAACACAATCTTCAAAAGCATAGGGTGGCAGAATTTTTGGGAAATTACTGAGCAAGGTTCTAGGCTGTTGACCCTTGAATTTCTTTGCACTTTGCGTCTTACAAATGAAGGGATACACTTTAGACTCTTTAAAGAGCAACATTCCCTTAGCTGGAGGGGTCTGAACGATGCTCTTGGTTTTGAACCCGTTTGCGTTATTTCGCTAGATGAAGCTTTGCCCGATTTTAATCACATTACAGTTTGGAAGGAACTTTCTGGTAAAGACTCCTTCCAGGGTGCCAAAGCCAATGACTTGCACATACCTACCCTCCGCTTTTTCCACAAATGGATCTGCTTTTTACTTTGTTCCCAAAGAAAGACACTAGAAGTGTTAGATTGGGAGACTTGCAGTTAATGTACGTTGTTGTTAAACAAAGAAAAGTCTCCCCTGTTATCCTCATGGCACAACATTGGCTCAACATACCCAAGTTGGTAGGAACAATAGAGTGCACCTCACTTATCACTAGAATTGCAAAACATCTTATAATCTTGGAGGATGCCTCTGTTCCTTTTATAGAAAAAGAACAGGCGTTGATAGGCTACCCTTATTTCAAGCAAGCACACATGATGAGAAGAGACAGAAGTATTTACTATATGAAACACCCTGGTATTGGGGAGATCCAGTTACCTAACCTGGATTTTGCCCTTTATCAGACACAATCTTTCTTGCTGAATGTGTAGGCACAACCAGTAAACATGCCGAGGACCATGCCGCAACGCCAAGCGACTGCACATGAACCAGTGTGGATGGGTGCAGATCCAACCCCGCAAGGACCAGCTTACACAGGATATTATGACTGGCACCAGCCAGGGCCTTCCCAGGCCCGCTACGGCCCGATTCCCCACAAGAAAGCCCAAATGACCAATGAGACGCACGCATCCGTCGCGAGACCTATCATGGAAGTGGATACTTCCACGACCAACAGTACATCACGCCGCGAGGAACACCCTCGTGATTACGAACCGGCTTCGTAGCTCTTTGCGGGTTTCGGACAACACGAAGCACAACTTCTCCAAGGGATCTACACCACCGTCCAAGGAATTGGCGGGACCGGACCACCCACATCCGGGGAACGAGAGCATGGAACACTAGAACTGATCGAGCATCTCCAACATCCAAGAGACGCTAGGGTACCACACGCACCAGTGCACACTATCACGGGGAATGGGCGTGGGCGTCGCCGTTAGAACACCCACATCAAGATCAAGCTTGGGGAAGGCTACCCCACTCAACCGTAAGTCTCAACCGCACGGTATTTATTTATTTATCTATTTATTTATCTTCTATTTATTTTCTACTTTCTAGTTTAGTTTGTTTAAGGTTTGCTAAAAAAAATATGGAAAAATGAAAACAAAATAAAAAAGAGTGTGTACAAAAGTTTGCTTTTAATTTTGCTTTAAATAAATAAATAAGAAGAGCTAGACAAAAAACTCTCTGGAAATGATGAATAGTTGCTCTGTTTTACTTTCTTACAAGTACCTAGCATTGGTTTAGAGTTCTCCCAGTTTATGGACACAATTGTTTAAATCTGAAAATTTGCCTTGAACTTGAAATTTTGTGGGAGCATACATCTAAGCTAGTCTAAGTTATTGACGGATATGATATGAGAAAGTCCGAAATGCTACTTATCTTGTTCTTAGTAACACTAAATTCTAGAGATTTGATTGTGAAAATTTTAAAATCATTCTATGATGAGTTTCCTACATGACGAGAGAGTTTCAAATTCCTACCACGACCAAATATATGATTTTAGATAGGAAAACACCATTATTTTGACTACTTGCTTTGCATTGAGTTTTGGCAACCTCTGTGATCCTTAGGAACTTGTCATACAAAATTCACCCTCCACATAAATACTACTTCTAATCCGGAAGTAGACAATCGCCAATTTGCTAGCCTTCATGAAAATGTTTCACTCCTACCTTGGGAGTGAACACCAAAAATATTCTCTTACTATGATTCCGAAAAAACCCATTCATTCTCCATGTATTTCATTCGTTATCTCTCAAAATATTGTTGACAAAAAGAAACTTGGGGCAATGCTAAAAGAAAAAAAAAAAAAATGGGAGATGAAAAATGGACAAGTGTCCTACCCAGCGAGTAGAGCCTACCTCCCTAAGAAGAAAAAAGAAGAATAAAGAGAGTTGAAAAAAATGGACAAGTGTCCGATGTGAAAACAATGGGTACTTAGATGCCCGCCTCTCTGAAAAATAAAAGAAAGAAAAAGCTAGCCCAAGTTCTCTTTTATGTCTCCTCAAAATTTCCAAAATGAGAGATCAATTTCTTCAAAAGGAGCATAGTGGAATTAGGAAGATTTCATTCCATCTTCACCACCTCATATATATATCCCATACACCTACATTGTATGACTTGTTCTTTTGGATCCATTGTTTGACTTTCACGATATATGCTTTGCAAGTATGTATGAGCTGTCTCCCACCTATGAACTCCACATATGAAACTTTAGAAATAGGATGAGAGAAGGCATGGTAAAACTGCCATGTTTCACAAATACCACACACTTCAAGAGAGAAGGCACCACATCATTGCCTTGATGAGGATCCAAAAATACCACATATGAGAGACTTGAAAGGGTCATACAATGGAAACTCTGAGTTTTATTCCGAAAATATTGAAAACTCCAGAACAGAGGTGAATCCAAGAATTTGAGACATAGTGCTTGACTAACTTGTTCTATCTTTCAATCACCCAAGATTTTAATGCAAATAAGAGCCCCATACTTTTCAAGTAATACAGGTGAGTTGGAAGGTTAGAACGGTTTCACCCTTTTCTTGGAGAAGAACTTTTTACCAATGATCATGTGAGGAGATAAAACATAGTAGCAACTCCCCGATCCAATGACAAGTTTGGCTTTGCTAGGGACTAGCAAAGGTTAAGCTTGGGGAGCTTGTTGACATCTCTTATTGAATACTTTTATATGTCAACTAAACATGAAATAAGGGCATAAAATGAATTTTCACATAGACATAGGGCTTATACTAACAATTTTCACGAGTTTTGGTGAATTATATATTTTTCGAGGATTAAACAGGGAAAGCCCAGAGAATTGAAGCCCTACGACACAAAAGACGTATTCGTGGCGTATATCAACTTGAAACCCACGTAAGACATTCCGTAAGACACCGGAGACAACGCAAGAAGAGGGGGACCCACCGCAAAGAGCCGAGCGCAGGCCGAGCATGGCGGCGGCGGCCGCCGGGCCCACCTGTCGGCCTCACCCACCTAAGTCGGTTCCAAACCGCCTATGAGGAGCAATCTAGTCCGTCAATCAAGGTCGGTTTGATCTAAGGGCCGTCACGCACGCCTAGGGCTATATAACAAGACCCCACGACCCCTAGGTGAAACCCTAATTAATTGTATTCATTGTAATTCATTCAAGCCAGGCAGAGGTAGAAGAGAGCTTCTCCTCCAGAGATTAGGATAGCTACTTGTCTAGTTCTAGTTCTTCTAGTTCTAGTTCCTCTATTTAGATTAGCAAGTCGATTCAATTAGAGCTGGGTGTTGCCAACCCAGGATTCTCGATCGTCAAGTCATTACGGTATTATCTTGTATCCATGACTTTATTCTATTTCAATATTAAGTATTGGTTTGCTATGTTCTTAGTTTATTCTAGTAGTATATTTGATATGGTCATAATTAATTGTGAGTTCATGTATCTATTCGTAGAGCGCCTAATTCTAATCTCGAGAGGGTTAGGTGATAGAAATAATTATGTAAGCATGGTGCTTAGATATGATCTGTCTGCGAATGCATCTTATAATCTGGTTTGTGTGGTAGATCGCGGGTGTGATATTCTGTTGAGTCCTTTGGAATCCATCCCTCGGTTATAAGACTAGTTGAATATGGTTTTGGGGATTATCTTGTTTTGTTCTTGGTTCTCCTCATAAATCTTCGGGATGCATAGATTCATGGTTGTTATCTTTGTATATGATGATATATGACCTAGGGTAGATATTTGACTTAGTAGATTTAATGCTACATAAGAATTCCGTCTCTTAACGTAAGTCCACGTTAGTTTGAGTAGTGAGTAGTCTATGCCTATATCTCTCGTGTGTTAGCTTTGCCTTTGTTTATCACTTATCATATCATTATTGGCTTAACCCCCTGCTAAAGTAGTGTTAGTGACCGAATCTCTTATAAGTATGCTAGCTAATAATCGTATCGACCATCCTTATATTCCTCTCGTGGTAGAATTATAAATGATAAACTTGGATCCCTCCCGGTGAAATGTGACAGTGTTATTTTATCTCGTGGCGCTTGCGGATAATTTAATGATAGATATATTTGTTTTAGAGAAGATTGCAAATCAGCACAATCACATGTAGCACATATAACATTTCTAGCATTACTGGGGATGACAACCTAGCCTATGGTAAAG
>JADLZK010008457.1:0-17750 GCA_015847255.1 Hyparrhenia diplandra | reverse complement strand
GTTAGTATATGTTTACGGTTTGTGACACTAGGGACTGCTGGCGCTGATTTCATCGAAACAAAAGAAGTTTCCAATCCGGCAATAGAATCGAGCTAGACTTGTTCGCGGTTGTGGAATCAAATGGTTCACCTAGAGAACCTAAATTTGAACAAATTGGACCATCGAGAGAGTTTTTCAAGAATCACTTGTCATAGGCCTCATAGTAGCACTTGTTTAGAGTGAAATCTTTGAATTCCATCGAAAATCTCTATATGTCGACCTACGTTTTAGGAACAAGAAGGGAACAACACGAAGGTACATAGGAAGTTAGGGTGGATAGGTTAGACGATGGTAGGATCAATTACGTTGCATTCCCCCAACCATTAGTATATGTTTTCTGGTTGTGACATTAGGGATCTTGCGGCGCTGATTTCAGCGCGAACTCAAAACAAAGAGAAGTTTCCAATCCGGCTATAGGATGAGCTAGACTTTTTCACGGTTGTGGAATCAAATGCCTCACCCTAGAGAACCTAAATTTGAACAAGTGGACCATTAGAGAGTTTTTCTAAGAATCACTTGTCATAGGCCTCAAAGTAGCACTTGTTTAGAGTGAAATCTTGAATTCCATCAAAATCTCTCTATGTCGACCTACGTACCGAAACAAGAAGGGAACAACACGAAGGTACATAGGAAGTTAGGGTGGATGGGTTAGCGATGATGGTGATCAATTACGGATTCCCCAACCATTAGTATATGTTTACGTTTGTGACATTAGGGACTTGCTGGGCGCTGATTTCAGCGCGAACTCGAAAACAAAGAGAAGTTTCAATCCGGCTATAGGATCGAGCTAGACTTTTTTTCACGGTTGTGGAATCAAATGGTTCACCCTAGAGAACCTAAATTTGAACAAGTGGACCATTAGAGAGTTTTTCTAAGAATCACTTGTCATAGGCCTCAAAGTAGCACTTGTTTAGAGTGAAATCTTTGAATTCCATCGAAAATCTCTATGTCGACCTCGTGCGAAACAAGAAGGGGAACAACATGAAAGGTACATAGGAAGTTAGGGTGGATAGGTTAGGCGATGGTAGGATCAGTACGTTGCGTTCCCCATTAGGATCACATTAGGTTGGCACTGTTTCCCCAACCGTTAACATATGTTTCCAACCGTTAATACATTAGGGACTAGGGACTGCTGGCGCTGATTTCAGCGAACTCAAAACAAAGAGAAGTTTCAATCCGGCTATAGGATCGAGCTAGACTTTTTCACGGTTGTGGAATCAAATGCCTCACCCTAGAGAACCTAAATTTGAACAAGTGGACCATTAGAGAGTTTTTCTAAGAATCACTTGTCATAGGCCTCAAAGTAGCACTTGTTTAGAGTGAAATCTTGGAATTCCGTCAAAAATCTCTATAATCGACCTACGTCGTGCAGAAACAAGAAGGGGAACAACATGAAAGGTACATAGGAAGTTAGGGTGGATGGGTTAGGCGATGGTAGGATCAATTACGTTGTGTTCCCCAAACCGTTAGTATATGTTTACGGTTGTGACATTAGGGACTCTGGCACTGATTTCAGCGCGAACTCGATTTCAACCGTTAGTATATGTTTTACGGTTGTGACACTCATTTCAACTCAAACAAAGAGAAGTTTCGAATCCGGCAATAGAATCGAGCTAGACTTGTTCGCGGTTGTGGAATCAAATGGTTCACCCTAGAGAACCTAAATTTGAACAAGTGGACCATCGAGAGTTTTTTCCAAGAATCACTTGTCATAGGCCTCATAGTAGCACTTGTTTAGAGTGAAATCTTTGAATTCCATCGAAAATCTACGTAATGGACCCTACGTGCCGGAAACAAGAAGGGGAGCGACACGAAAGGTACATAGGACGTTAGGGTGGATAGGTTAGACGATGGTAGGATCAATTACGTTGTGTTCCCCAACCGTTAGTATATGTTTACGGTTGTGACATTAGGGACTCTTTGGCGCTGATTTCAGCGCGAACTCAAAACAAAGAGAAGTTTCCAATCCGGCTATAGGATCGAGCCAGACTTTTTCACGGTTGTGGAATCAAATGCCTCACCCTAGAGAACCTAAATTTGAACAAGTGGACCATTAGAGAGTTTTTCTAAGAATCACTTGTCATAGGCCTCAAAGTAGCACTTGTTTAGAGCGAAATCTTGGAATTCCGTCGAAAATCTCTATGTCGACCTACGTACCGAACAAGAAGGGGAACAACACAAAAGGTACATAGGAAGTTAGGGTGGATGGGTTAGACGATGGTAGGATCAATTACGTTGCGTTCCCCAACCGTTAGTATATGTTTATGGTTGTGACATTAGGGACTGCTGGCGCTGATTTCAGCGCGAACTCAAAACAAAGAGAAGTTTCCAATCCGGCTATAGGATCGAGCTAGACTTTTTCAAGGTTGTGGAAACAAATGCCTCACCCTAGAGAACCTAAATTTGAACAAGTGGACCATTAGAGAGTTTTTCTAAGAATCACTTGTCATAGGCCTCAAAGTAGCACTTGTTTAGAGCGAAATCTTGGAATTCCGTCGAAAATCTCTATGTCGACCTTCGTACCGAACAAGAAGGGGAACAACACGAAAGGTACATAGGAAGTTAGGGTGGATGGGTTAGACGATGGTAGGATCAATTACGTTGCGTTCCCCAACCGTTAGTATATGTTTCTGGTTGTGACATTAGGGACTGCTGGCACTGATTTCAGCGCGAACTCGAAACAAAGAGAAGTTTCCAACCGTTAGTATATGTTTCCACACTAGGGACCGGCGCTGATTTCAGAATCGAAACAAAGCTAGAATCGAGCTAGACTTGTTCGCGGTTGTGGAATCAAATGGTTCACCCTAGAGAACCTAAATTTGAACAAGTGGACCATCAGAGAGTTTTTCCAAGAATCACTTGTCATAGGCCTCATAGTAGCACTTGTTTAGAGTGAAATCTTTGAATTCCATTGAAAATCTCTATGTTAGACCTACGTGCGAAACAAGAAGGGGAGCGACACGAAAGGTACATAGGACGTTAGGGTGGATAGGTTAGGCGATGGTAGGATCAATTACGTTGTGTTCCCCAACCGTTAGTATATGTTTCTGGTTGTGACATTAGGGACTGCTGGCGCTGATTTCAGCGCGAACTCGAAACAAAGAGAAGTTTCCAATCCGGCTATAGGATCGAGCTAGACTTTTTCACGGTTGTGGAAACAAATGCCTCACCCTAGAGAACCTAAATTTGAACAAGTGGACCATTAGAGAGTTTTTCTAAGAATCACTTGTCATAGGCCTCAAAGTAGCACTTGTTTAGAGCGAAATCTTGGAATTCCGTCGAAAATCTCTATAATGGACCTACGTGCGAAACAAGAAGGGGAACAACACGAAAGGTACATAGGAAGTTAGGGTGGATGGGTTAGACGATGGTTGGATCAATTACGTTGCGTTCCCCAACCGTTAGTATATGTTTAAGGTTGTGACATTAGGGACTGTTTGGCGCTGATTTCAGCGCAAACTCAAAACAAAGAGAAGTTTCCAATCCGGCTATAGGATCGAGCTAGACTTTTTCACGGTTGTGGAATCAAATGCCTCACCCTAGAGAACCTAAATTTGAACAAGTGGACCATTAGAGAGTTTTTCTAAGAATCACTTGTCATAGGCCTCAAAGTAGCACTTGTTTAGAGCGAAATCTTGGAATTCCGTCGAAAATCTCTATGTCGACCTACGTACCGAAACAAGAAGGGGAACAACATGAAAGGTACATAGGAAGTTAGGGTGGATGGGTTAGACGATGGTAGGATCAATTACGTTGCGTTCCCCAACCGTTAGTATATGTTTCTGGTTGTGACATTAGGGACTGCTGGCACTGATTTCAGCGCGAACTCGAAACAAAGAGAAGTTTCCAACCGTTAGTATATGTTTCTGGTTGTGACACTAGGGACTGCTGGCGCTGATTTCAGCGCGAACTCGAAACAAAGAGAAGTTTCGAATCCGGCAATAGAATCGAGCTAGACTTGTTCGCGGTTGTGGAATCAAATGGTTCACCCTAGAGAACCTAAATTTGAACAAGTGGACCATCAGAGAGTTTTTCCAAGAATCACTTGTCATAGGCCTCATAGTAGCACTTGTTTAGAGTGAAATCTTTGAATTCCATCGAAAATCTCTGTGTTGACCTACGTACCGAAACAAGAAGGGGAACGACACGAAAGGTACATAGGACGTTAGGGTGGATAGGTTAGACGATGGTAGGATCAATTACGTTGTGTTCCCCAACCGTTAGTATATGTTTCTGGTTGTGACATTAGGGACTGCTGGCGCTGATTTCAGCGCGAACTCAAAACAAAGAGAAGTTTCCAATCCGGCTATAGGATCGAGCTAGACTTTTTCACGGTTGTGGAATCAAATGCCTCACCCTAGAGAACCTAAATTTGAACAAGTGGACCATTAGAGAGTTTTTCTAAGAATCACTTGTCATAGGCCTCAAAGTAGCACTTGTTTAGAAGCGAAATCTTGGAATTCCATCGAAAATCTCTATAATCGACCTACGTCTGAAAACAAGAAGGGGAACAACATGAAAGGTACATAGGAAGTTAGGGTGGATGGGTTAGACGATGGTAGGATCAATTACGTTGCGTTCCCCAACCGTTAGTATATGTTTCTGGTTTGTGACATTAGGGACTGCTGGGGCGCTGATTTCAGCGCGAACTCAAAACAAAGAGAAGTTTCCAATATGTTTCTATAGGATCGAGCTAGACTTTTTCAATCCGTTGTGGAATCGAGCAAATTGCCAAATCACCCTAGAGAACCTAAATTTGAACAAGTGGACCATTAGAGAGTTTTTCTAAGAATCACTTGTCATAGGCCTCAAAGTAGCACTTGTTTAGAGTGAAATCTTTGAATTCCATCGAAAATCTCTATGTCGACCTACGTGCCGAAACAAGAAGAAGGAACAACACGAAAGGTACATAGGAAGTTAGGGTGGATGGGTTAGACGATGGTAGGATCAATTACGTTGTGTTCCCCAACCGTTAGTATATGTTTCTGGTTGTGACATTAGGGGACTCTTGGCGCTGATTTCAGCGAACTCAAAACAAAGAGAAGTTTCCAATCCGGCTATAGGATCGAGCTAGACTTTTTCACGGTTGTGGAATCAAATGCCTCACCCTAGAGAACCTAAATTTGAACAAGTGGACCATTAGAGTTTTTCTAAGAATCACTTGTCATAGGCCTCAAAGTAGCACTTGTTTAGAGCGAAATCTTGGAATTCCGTCGAAAATCTCTATGTGGACCTACGTGCTGAGAAACAAGAAGGGGAACAACACGAAAGGTACATAGGAAGTTAGGGTGGATGGGTTAGGCGATGGTAGGATCAATTACGTTGCGTTCCCCAACCGTTAGTATATGTTTTACGTTTGTGACATTAGGGACTGTTGGCGCTGATTTCAGCGCGAACTCAAAAACAAAGAGAAGTTTCCAATCCGGCTATAGGATCGAGCTAGACTTTTTCACGGTTGTGGAATCAAATGCCTCACCCTAGAGAACCTAAATTTGAACAAGTGGACCATTAGAGAGTTTTTCTAAGAATCACTTGTCATAGGCCTCAAAGTAGCACTTGTTTAGAGCGAAATCTTTGAATTCCGTCGAAAATCTCTATGTCGACCTACGTACCGAAACAAGAAGGGGAACAACACGAAAGGTACATAGGAAGTTAGGGTGGATGGGTTTGACGATGGTAGGATCAATTACGTTGTGTTCCCCAACAGTTAGTATATGTTTCTGGTTGTGACATTAGGGACTGCTGGCGCTGATTTCAGCGCGAACTCGAAACAAAGAGAAGTTTCCAACCGTTAGTATATGTTTCTGGTTGTGACACTAGGGACTGCTGGCGCTGATTTCAGCGCGAACTCGAAACAAAGAGAAGTTTCCAATCCGGCTATAGGATCGAGCTAGACTTTTTCACGGTTGTGGAATCAAATGCCTCACCCTAGAGAACCTAAATTTGAACAAGTGGACCATTAGAGAGTTTTTCTAAGAATCACTTGTCATAGGCCTCAAAGTAGCACTTGTTTAGAGTGAAATCTTTGAATTCCATCGAAAATCTCTATAATGGACCCTACGTGCCGAAAAACAAGAAGGGGAACAACACGAAAGGTACATAGGAAGTTAGGGTGGATAGGTTAGACGATGGTAGGATCAATTACGTTGCGTTCCCCAACCGTTAGTATATGTTTCTGGTTGTGACATTAGGGACTGCTGGCGCTGATTTCAGCGCGAACTCAAAACAAAGAGAAGTTTCCAATCCGGCTATAGGATCGAGCTAGACTTTTTCACGGTTGTGGAATCAAATGCCTCACCCTAGAGAACCTAAATTTGAACAAGTGGACCATTAGAGAGTTTTTCTAAGAATCACTTGTCATAGGCCTCAAAGTAGCACTTGTTTAGAGAGCGAAATCTTGGAATTCCGTCGAAAATCTCTATATTGACCTACGTCCGAAACAAGAAGGGGGAACAACATTAAAGGTACATAGGAAGTTAGGGTGGATGGGTTAGACGATGGTAGGATCAATTACGTTGCGTTCCCCAACCGTTAGTATATGTTTCTGGTTGTGACATTAGGGATATGCCCGCTGATTTCAGCGCAAAACTCAAAACAAAGAGAAGTTTCCAATCCGGCAATAGAATCGAGCTAGACTTGTTCAAAGGTTGTGGAATCAAATGGTTCACCCTAGAGAACCTAAATTTGAACAAGTGGACCATCAGAGAGTTTTTCCAAGAATCACTTGTCATAGGCCTCATAGTAGCACTTGTTTAGAGTGAAATCTTTGAATTCCATCGAAAATCTCTGTGTTGACCTACGTACCGAAACAAGAAGGGGAACGACACGAAAGGTACATAGGAAGTTAGGGTGGATAGGTTAGACGATGGTAGGATCAATTACGTTGCGTTCCCCAACCGTTAGTATATGTTTATGGTTGTGACATTAGGGACTGCTAGCGCAGATTTCAGCGCGAACTCAAAACAAAGAGAAGTTTCCAATCCGGCTATAGGATCGAGCTAGACTTTTTCACGGTTGTGGAATCAAATGCCTCACCCTAGAGAACCTAAATTTGAACAAGTGGACCATTAGAGAGTTTTTCTAAGAATCACTTGTCATAGGCCTCAAAGTAGCACTTGTTTAGAGCGAAATCTTGGAATTCCGTCGAAAATCTCTATGTCGACCTACGTACCGAAACAAGAAGGGGAACAACATGAAAGGTACATAGGAAGTTAGGGTGGATGGGTTAGACGATGGTAGGATCAATTACGTTGCGTTCCCCAACCGTTATTATATGTTTACGGTTGTGACATTAGGGACTGCTGGGCGCTGATTTCAGCGTGAACTCGAAACAAAGAGAAGTTTCCAATCCGTTAGTATATAGGATCGAGCTAGACTTTTTCAATCGGTTGTGGAATCAAATGTTCCTCACCCTAGAGAACCTAAATTTGAACAAGTGGACCATCGGAGAGTTTTTCCAAGAATCACTTGTCATAGGCCTCATAGTAGCACTTGTTTAGAGTGAAATCTTTGAATTCCATCGAAAATCTCTATAATCGACCTATGTACAGAAACAAGAAGGGAACACGACACGAAAGGTACATAGGAAGTTAGGGTGGATAGGTTAGACGATGGTAGGATCAATTACGTTGCGTTCCCCAACCGTTAGTATATGTTTACAGGTTGTGACATTAGGGATTTTGGCGCTGATTTCAGCGCGAACTCAAAACAAAGAGAAGTTTCCAATCCGGCTATAGGATCGAGCTAGAGTATTTCAGGGTTGTGGAATCAAATGCCTCACCCTAGAGAACCTAAATTTGAACAAGTGGACCATTAGAGAGTTTTTCTAAGAATCACTTGTCATAGGCCTCAAAGTAGCACTTGTTTAGAGCGAAATCTTGGAATTCCGTCGAAAATCTCTATGTCGACCTACGTCTGCAAAACAAGAAGGGAACAACATGAAAGGTACATAGGAAGTTAGGGTGGATGGGTTAGGCGATGGTAGGATCAATTACGTTCGTTCCCCAACCGTTAGTATATGTTTTACGGGTTGTGACCCCGAAACAAAGAGAAGTTTCCAACCGTTAGTATATGTTTCTGGTTTGTGACATTAGGGACTGCTGGCGCTGATTTCAGCGCGAACTCGAAACAAAGAGAAGTTTCCAATCCGGCAATAGAATCGAGCTAGACTTGTTCACGGTTGTGGAATCAAATGGTTCACCCTAGAGAACCTAAATTTGAACAAGTGGACCATCGGAGAGTTTTTCCAAGAATCACTTGTCATAGGCCTCATAGTAGCACTTGTTTAGAGTGAAATCTTTGAATTCCATCGAAAATCTCTGTGTCGACCTACGTACCGAAACAAGAAGGGGAACGACACGAAAGGTACATAGGACGTTAGGGTGGATAGGTTAGACGATGGTAGGATCAATTACGTTGCGTTCCCCAACCGTTAGTATATGTTTCTGGTTGTGACATTAGGGACTGCTGGCGCTGATTTCAGCGCGAACTCAAAACAAAGAGAAGTTTCCAATCCGGCTATAGGATCGAGCTAGACTTTTCACGGTTGTGGAATCAAATGCCTCACCCTAGAGAACCTAAATTTGAACAAGTGGACCATTAGAGAGTTTTTCTAAGAATCACTTGTCATAGGCCTCAAAGTAGCACTTGTTTAGAGCGAAATCTTGGAATTCCGTCGAAAATCTCTATGTCGACCTACGTACCGAAACAAGAAGGGGAACAACATGAAAGGTACATAGGAAGTTAGGGTGGATGGGTTAGACGATGGTAGGATCAATTACGTTGCATTCCCCAACCGTTAGTATATGTTTCTGGTTGTGACATTAGGGACTGTTGGCGCTGATTTCAGCGCGAACTCGAAACAAAGAGAAGTTTCCAATCCGGCTATAGGATCGAGCTAGACTTTTTCACGGTTGTGGAATCAAATGCCTCACCCTAGAGAACCTAAATTTGAACAAGTGGACCATTAGAGAGTTTTTCTAAGAATCACTTGTCATAGGCCTCAAAGTAGCACTTGTTTAGAGCGAAATCTTGGAATTCCATCAAAAATCTCTCTATGTCGACCTACGTGCCGAAAACAAGAAGGGGAACAACATGAAAGGTACATAGGAAGTTAGGGTGGATGGGTTAGACGATGGTAGGATCAATTACGTTGCGTTCCCCAACCGTTAGTATATGTTTCTGGTTGTGACATTAGGGACTGCTGGCGCTGATTTCAGCGCGAACTCGAAACAAAGAGAAGTTTCCAACCGTTAGTATATGTTTCTGGTTGTGACACTAGGGACTGCTGGCGCTGATTTCACTTCAAAGAGAAAGTTTCCAATCCGGCAATAGAATCGAGCTAGACTTGTTCGCGGTTGTGGAATCAAATGGTTCACCCTAGAGAACCTAAATTTGAACAAGTGGACCATCAGAGAGTTTTTCCAAGAATCACTTGTCATAGGCCTCATAGTAGCACTTGTTTAGAGTGAAATCTTTGAATTCCATCGAAAATCTCTGTGTCGACCTACGTGCGAAACAAGAAGGGGCGACACGAAAGGTACATAGGACGTTAGGGTGGATAGGTTAGACGATGGTAGGATCAATTACGTTGTGTTCCCCAACCGTTAGTATATGTTTCTGGTTGTGACATTAGGGACTGCTGGCGCTGATTTCAGCGCGAACTCAAAACAAAAAGAAGTTTCCAATCCGGCTATAGGATCGAGCTAGACTTTTTCACGGTTGTGGAATCAAATGCCTCACCCTAGAGAACCTAAATTTGAACAAGTGGACCATTAGAGAGTTTTTCTAAGAATCACTTGTCATAGGCCTCAAAGTAGCACTTGTTTAGAGCGAAATCTTGGAATTCCGTCGAAAATCCCTATGTCGACCTACGTCTTAAAACAAGAAGGGGAACAACATGAAAGGTACATAGGAAGTTAGGGTGGATGGGTTAGACGATGGTAGGATCAATTACGTTGCGTTCCCCAACCGTTAGTATATGTTTACATTAGGTTGTGACATTAGGGACTTCCAACCGCTAGTATATGTTGATTTCAGCACTGAGAACTCAAAACAAAGAAAAGTTTCCAATCCGGCTATAGGATCGAGCTAGACTTTTTCACGGTTGTGGAATCAAATGGTTCACCCTAGAGAACCTAAATTTGAACAAGTGGACCATTAGAGAGTTTTTCTAAGAATCACTTGTCATAGGCCTCAAAGTAGCACTTGTTTAGAGCGAAATCTTTGAATTCCGTCGAAAATCTCTATGTCGACCTACGTACCGAAACAAGAAGGGGAACAACACGAAAGGTACATAGGAAGTTAGGGTGGATGGGTTAGACGATGGTAGGATCAATTACGTTGCGTTCCCCAACCGTTAGTATATGTTTCTGGTTGTGACATTAGGGACTGCTGGCGCTGATTTCAGCGCGAACTCAAAACAAAGAGAAGTTTCCAATCCGGCTATAGGATCGAGCTAGACTTTTTCACGGTTGTGGAAACAAATGCCTCACCCTAGAGAACCTAAATTTGAACAAGTGGACCATTAGAGAGTTTTTCTAAGAATCACTTGTCATAGGCCTCAAAGTAGCACTTGTTTAGAGCGAAATCTTGGAATTCCGTCGAAAATCTCTATGTCGACCTACGTACCGAAACAAGAAGGGGAACAACATGAAAGGTACATAGGAAGTTAGGGTGGATGGGTTAGACGATGGTAGGATCAATTACGTTGTGTTCCCCAACCGTTATATGTATATGTTTAAGGTTGTGACATTTCAGGGACTCGAAACAAAGAGAAGTTTCCAACCGTTAGTATGATTTCAGCTGGCGCTTGATTTCAGCCTTGACTCGAAACAAAGAGAAGTTTCCAATCCGGCAATAGGAATCGAGCTAGACTTGTTCGCGGTTGTGGAATCAAATGGTTCACCCTAGAGAACCTAAATTTGAACAAGTGGACCATCGAGAGAGTTTTTCAAGAATCACTTGTCATAGGCCTCATAGTAGCACTTGTTTAGAGTGAAATCTTTGAATTCCATCGAAAATCTACGTATGTCGACCTACGTACCGAACAAGAAGGGAACGACACGAAAGGTACATAGGACGTTAGGGTGGATAGGTTAGACGATGGTAGGATCAATTACGTTGCGTTCCCCAACCGTTAGTATATGTTTACGGTTGTGACATTAGGGAATGGCTCTTTCAGCGCTGATTTCAGCGAAACTCAAAATTTCAAAAAAAGTTTCCAATCCGGCTATAGGATCGAGCTAGACTTTTTCACGGTTGTGGAATCAAATGCCTCACCCTAGAGAACCTAAATTTGAACAAGTGGACCATTAGATAGTTTTTCTAAGAATCACTTGTCATAGGCCTCAAAGTAGCACTTGTTTAGAGCGAAATCTTGGAATTCCGTCGAAAATCTCTATGTCGACCTACGTACCGAAACAAGAAGGGGAACAACACGAAAGGTACATAGGAAGTTAGGGTGGATGGGTTAGACGATGGTAGGATCAATTACGTTGCGTTCCCCAACCGTTAGTATATGTTTCTGGTTGTGACATTAGGGACTGTTGGCGCTGATTTCAGCGCGAACTCGAAACAAAGAGAAGTTTCCAATCCGGATATAGGATCGAGCTAGACTTTTTCACGGTTGTGGAATCAAATGCCTCACCCTAGAGAACCTAAATTTGAACAAGTGGACCATTAGAGAGTTTTTCTAAGAATCACTTGTCATAGGCCTCAAAGTAGCACTTGTTTAGAGCGAAATCTTGGAATTCCGTCGAAAATCTCTATGTCGACCTACGTACCGAAACAAGAAGGGGAACAACATGAAAGGTACATAGGAAGTTAGGGTGGATGGGTTAGACGATGGTAGGATCAATTACGTTGCGTTCCCCAACCGTTAGTATATGTTTAAGTTCGTGACATTAGGGATATGATTTCAGTTTCGAAAACAAAGACCAACCGTTAGTATATGTTTCTAGTTGTGACACTAGGGACTCTTGGCGATTTCACTCAAACTTCGAAACAAAGAGAAGTTTCCAATCCGGCAATAGAATCGAGCTAGACTTGTTCGCGGTTGTGGAATCAAATGGTTCACCCTAGAGAACCTAAATTTGAACAAGTGGACCATCAGAGAGTTTTTCCAAGAATCACTTGTCATAGGCCTCATAGTAGCACTTGTTTAGAGTGAAATCTTTGAATTCCATCAAAAATCTCTATGTCGACCTACGTACCGAAACAAGAAGGGGAACGACACGAAAGGTACATAGGACGTTAGGGTGGATAGGTTAGACGATGGTAGGATCAATTACGTTGCGTTCCCCAACCGTTAGTATATGTTTCTGGTTGTGACATTAGGGACTGCTGGCGCTGATTTCAGCGCGAACTCAAAACAAAGAGAAGTTTCCAATCCGGCTATAGGATCGAGCTAGACTTTTTCACGGTTGTGGAATCAAATGCCTCACCCTAGAGAACCTAAATTTGAACAAGTGGACCATTAGAGTTTTTCTAAGAATCACTTGTCATAGGCCTCAAAGTAGCACTTGTTTAGAGCGAAATCTTGGAATTCCGTCAAAAATCTCTATGTGGAGCCTACGTCTTAGAAACAAGAAGGGGAACAACATGAAAGGTACATAGGAAGTTAGGGTGGATGGGTTAGACGATGGTAGGATCAATTACGTTGCGTTCCCCAACCGTTAGTATATGTTTTACGGTTGTGACATTAGGGGCTAGGCTTGCGCTGATTTCAGCGCGAACTCGAAACAAAGAGAAGTTTCCAACCGTTAGTATATGTTTACGTTTGTGACACTAGGAACTTTAGAACAATTCGTTGGTTCCCCAACCGTTAGTATATTTTCTGCTGCTGGCGCTGATTTCAGCGCGAACTCAAACAAAGAGAAGTTTCCAATCCGGCAATAGAATCGAGCTAGACTTGTTCAAGGTTGTGGAATCAAATGGTTCACCCTAGAGAACCTAAATTTGAACAAGTGGACCATCGAGAGTTTTTCAAGAATCACTTGTCATAGGCCTCATAGTAGCACTTGTTTAGAGTGAAATCTTTGAATTCCATCAAAAATCTCTAATGGAGCCTACCTCTTAAAAACAAGAAGGGGAACGACACGAAAGGTACATAGGACGTTAGGGTGGATAGGTTAGACGATGGTAGGATCAATTACGTTGCGTTCCCCAACCGTTAGTATATGTTTCTGGTTGTGACATTAGGGACTGCTGGCGCTGATTTCAGCGCGAACTCAAAACAAAGAGAAGTTTCCAATCCGGCTATAGGATCGAGCTAGACTTTTTCACGGTTGTGGAATCAAATGCCTCACCCTAGAGAACCTAAATTTGAACAAGTGGACCATTAGAGAGTTTTTCTAAGAATCACTTGTCATAGGCCTCAAAGTAGCACTTGTTTAGAGCGAAATCTTGGAATTCCGTCGAAAATCTCTATGTCGACCTTCGTACCGAACAAGAAGGGGAACAACACGAAAGGTACATAGGAAGTTAGGGTGGATGGGTTAGACGATGGTAGGATCAATTACGTTGCGTTCCCCAACCGTTAGTATATGTTTCTGGTTGTGACATTAGGGACTGCTGGCGCTGATTTCAGCGCGAACTCGAAACAAAGAGAAGTTTCCAATCCGGCTATAGGATCGAGCTAGACTTTTTCACGGTTGTGGAATCAAATGCCTCACCCTAGAGAACCTAAATTTGAACAAGTGGACCATTAGAGAGTTTTTCTAAGAATCACTTGTCATAGGCCTCAAAAGTAGCACTTGTTTAGAAGCGAAATCTTGGAATTCCGTCGAAAATCCTATGTCGACCTACGTCTCAAAAACAAGAAGGGAACAACATGAAAGGTACATAGGAAGTTAGGGTGGATGGGTTAGACGATGGTAGGATCAATTCGTTGCGTTCCCCAACCGTTAGTATATGTTTCTGGTTGTGACATTAGGGATGCTGATTTCAGCGAACTCAAACAAAGAGAAGTTTCCAACCGTTAGTATATGTTTAAGTTTGTGACACTAGGATCTTTCTTGCGCTGATTTCAAACTCGAAACAAAGAGAAGTTTCCAATCCGGCAATAGAATCGAGCTAGACTTGTTCATGGTTGTGGAATCAAATGGTTCACCCTAGAGAACCTAAATTTGAACAAGTGGACCATCGGAGAGTTTTTCCAAGAATCACTTGTCATAGGCCTCATAGTAGCACTTGTTTAGAGTGAAATCTTTGAATTCCATCAAAAATCTCTGTATTCGACCTACGTGCCGAAACAAGAAGGGGAACGACATAACCTAAAGGTACATAGGACGTTAGGGTGGATAGGTTAGACGATGGTAGGATCAATTACGTTGTGTTCCCCAACCGTTAGTATATGTTTACGTTTGTGACATTAGGGACTTCTGGCGGGCGCTGATTTCAGCGAACTCAAAACAAAACAGAGAAGTTTCCAATCCGGCTATAGGATCGAGCTAGACTTTTTCACGGTTGTGGAATCAAATGCCTCACCCTAGAGAACCTAAATTTGAACAAGTGGACCATTAGAGAGTTTTTCTAAGAATCACTTGTCATAGGCCTCAAAGTAGCACTTGTTTAGAGCGAAATCTTGGAATTCCATCGAAAATCTCTATGCCGACCTCGTCGTGCGAAACAAGAAGGGGACAAACACGAAAGGTACATAGGAAGTTAGGGTGGATGGGTTAGGCGATGGTAGGATCAATTACGTTGTGTTCCCCAACCGTTAGTATATGTTTCTGGTTGTGACATTAGGGACTCTGGGCGCTGATTTCAGCGCGAACTCAAACAAAAGAGAAGTTTCAATCCGGCAATAGGATCGAGCAAGACTTGTTCAAGGTTGTGGAATCAAATGGTTCACCCTAGAGAACCTAAATTTGAACAAGTGGACCATTAGAGAGTTTTTCTAAGAATCACTTGTCATAGGCCTCAAAGTAGCACTTGTTTAGAGTGAAATCTTGGAATTCCATCGAAAATCTCTATGTCGACCTACGTCTTCAAAACAAGAAGGGGAACAACACGAAAGGTACATAGGAAGTTAGGGTGGATAGGTTAGACAATGGTAGGATCAATTACGTTGCATTCCCCAACCGTTAGTATATGTTTACGTTTGTGACATTAGGGACTGCGGCCCTGATTTCAGCGCGAACTCAAAACAAAGAGAAGTTTCCAATCCGCTATAGGATCGAGCTAGACTTTTTCACGGTTGTGGAATGAAATGCCTCACCCTAGAGAACCTAAATTTGAACAAGTGGACCATTAGAGAGTTTTTCTATGAATCACTTGCCTTAGGCCTCAAAGTAGCACTTGTTTCGAGCGAAATCTTGGAATTCCGTCAAAAATCTCTATGTCGACCTACGTACCGAAACAAGAAGGGGAACAACATGAAAGGTACATCGGAAGTTAGGTGGATGGGTTGTGACGATGGTAGGACCAATTTCACGCTGCGTTCCCAACCGTTAGTATATGTTTTCTGGTTGTGACATTAGGGACTGCTATATGCTGATTTCAGCGGTGAACTCGAAAGAAAGAGAAGTTTCCAACCGTTAGTATATGTTTAACTTTGTGACACTAGGAATTTTTATGAATCTTGGCGCAAAGTGATTTCAGCCCGAACTCGAAACAAAGAGAAGTTTCCAATCCGGCAATAGAATCGAGCTAGACTTGTTCGCGGTTGTGGAATCAAATGGTTCACCCTAGAGAACCTTAATTTGAACAAGTGGACCATCGAGAGTTTTTCCAAGAATCACTTGTCATAGGCCTCATAGTAGCACTTGTTTAGAGTGAAATCTTTGAATTCCATCGAAAATCTACGCGGTCGACCTATGTACGAAAACAAGAAGGGGCGACACGAAAAGGTACATAGGAAGTTAGGGTGGATAGATTAGACGATGGTAGGATCAATTACGTTGTGTTCCCCAACCGTTAGTATATGTTTTAACGGTTGTGACATTAGGGATCAGGCCGGGCGCTGATTTCAGCGCCAACTCAAAAACAAAGAGAAGTTTCCAATCCGCTATAGGATCGAGCTATACTTTTCATGGTTGTGGACTCAAATGCCTCACCCTAGAGAACCTAAATTTGAACAAGTGGACCATTAGAGAGTTTTTCTAAGAATCACTTGTCATAATGGCCTCAAAGTAGCACTTGTTTAGAGCGAAATCATGGAATTACGCTCGAAAATCTCTATGCCGACCTACGTGCCAAACAAGAAGGGGAACAACATGAAAGGTACATCGGAAGTTAGGGTGGATGGGTTAGACGATGGTAGGACCAATTACGCTATGCGTTCCCCAACCGTTAGTATATGTTTCGGTTCTGACATTAGGGATCCAGCCAAACTCGAAACAAAGAGAAGTTTCCAAACCGCTATATGTTTCTGGTTGTGACACTAGGGACTCCGGCATTGATTTCAGCGCAAACTCAAAACAAAGAGAAGTTTCAACCGCAATAGAATCGAAGCTAGACTTGTTCAAGGGTTGTGGAATCAAATGGTTCACCCTAGAGAACCTAAATTTGAACAGGTGGACCATCGAGAGTTTTTCCAAGAATCACTTGTCATAGGCCTCATAGTAGCACTTGTTTAGAGTGAAATCTTTGAATTCCATCAAAATCTCTGTGTCGACCTACGCATCAAAACAAGAAGGGGAACGACACCTAAAGGTACATAGGACATTAGGGTGCATAGGTTAGACGATGGTAGGATCAATTACGCTATGCTCCCCAACCGTTAGTATATGTTTCTGGTTGTGACATTAGGGATCTGCTGGCGCTTGATTTCAGCGCGAACTCAAAAACAAAGAGAAGTTTCCAATCCGCTATAGGATCGAGCTAGACTTTTTTTCGCGGTTGTGGGAATCAAATGCCTCACCCTAGAGAACCTAAATTTGAGCAAGCGGAGCATTAGATAGTTTTTCTAAGAATCACTTGTCATAGGCCTCAAAGTAGCACTTGTTTAGAGCGAAATCTTGGAATTCCGTCGAAAATCTCTATGTCGACCTACGCACCAAAACAAGAAGAAGGAACAACACGAAAAGGTACATAGGAAGTTAGGATGGATGGGTTAGACGATGGTAGGATCAATTACGTTGCATTTCCCCAACCGTTAGTATGTGTTTCTGGTTTGACATTAGGGACTGTTGGCGCAGATTTCAGCGAACTCGAAACAAAGAGAAAATTCAAATCCGGCTATATGATCGAAGCTAGACTTTTCACGGTTGGCGGAATCAAATGCCTCACCCTAGAGAACCTATATTTGAACATGTGGACCATTAGAGAGTTTTTTCTAAGAATCACTTGTCATTGGCCGCAGAGTAGCACTTGTTTAGAGCTTAAATCTTGGAATTCAATCCGAAAATCTCTATGTCGACCTACGTACCCGAAACAAGAAGGGGAACAACATGAAAAGGTACATAGGAAGTTTGGGTGGATGGGTTAGGACGCATTGTAGACCAATTACGCCTGCGCTCGCCCAACCGCTAGTATATGTTTCCTGTTGTGACATTAGGGATCGCCGGGCGCTGATTTCAGCGCCAACCTAAAACAAAGAGAAGTTTCCCCAACCGTTAGTATATATGTTTCGGGTTGTGACACTAGGGATCGCCGGGCGCTTCGATTTCAACGTTAATCAAAACAAAGAGAAGTTTCCAATCCGCAATAGAATCGAGCTAGACTTGTTCGGCTAGGGAATCATATGGTTCACCCTAGAGAATCTAAAT
>JADLZK010008456.1:0-53255 GCA_015847255.1 Hyparrhenia diplandra | reverse complement strand
TATTAAATATAGGTAAAAATATAGCCCAATTGTATAGTTTGGTTACAATCACGCAGACAAATTTTTAAAAGGCCAGGTTAGTCTATGATTAAACAACAATATTTACCAAATATAAACGAAAATATTAAAAGAGTTAGAATTCTAATATTTTAAAGTTGGAGTGCATCTAAACTAAGTCCTTATTGAAAAAATTGTTACTCGTAACATTTCTCAACAAGGAAAAATCGTAACAATAGATAGATGTCCTTCAAAATGGGAAAACCATCTGATCCGATCTGACCAGTGACCCTTCACTTATATCGGCTTGTCGGAGGTGGGATTCCGACGAGCCCCGATCCCGCGCGCCCGGCGACCATGGAGTTCATCGACCCCTGGGACACCCAGTCCCGCGCCCGAGTCGTCCATTCCGCGCCAACTCCACTTCCTTCTCCTCCTCCACCACCGCCAAAGCACCCCTCTCCCTCCGCACGCGCATCTTGCGCCGCCGCGGCCGTCGCGCCTCGCCGCCGCGTACTACCTCCCGCCGGCCTACCAGATCCTCTCCTCCTCCTCATATGGGTCGCTTCCTCCCTGCTCCTCGCCCCCTTCGCGCCCGCCTGGGCCACTGGCGGCGACATCTCCGTCGGCCGAGGCCTGCATCGTTCCGGCTCCCGAACCGGCCCCAGAACCCACCTCGGAACCTCGGAACCCCCGCCGGACGTCGCCAGAACCAGGCCCCGACGCCCTCAAAGCCCTCAGATCCGGTCACCCCTCCCGTCCAGTCGGCCGCATCGCTCCATCCGTTGCAGAAGACGACGGCTGCTGCAGAGGTGGAGCCGTCGTGGACGCCGGCGAGAAGGAGGAGGACGCCGGCGAGTGGACCGACCAAGACCTGGAGCTCCTTCGGCGGCAGATGGTGAAGCACCCGGCGGGTGAGCCCTCCCAGCGCTGGGAGAAGATCGCCCGCGGTGTTTGGCGGCCGCCGCACGCCCGAGAGTGTCATCGGGCGGCGAAGTCAGGCGCCCTGGGGCGGGGAAGCTCGTTCGACCAGTTCCTACGCAAGCGGAAGCCGCTCGATCCGAGGGGCCGAGGCTGCTGACGCTGGGGACAATGCCGGCATAGCGAGAGTGCGGACGCCCGCTTGAGCGCTGGGGATGACCGGGCCTTGCTGAACGCGCTCAAGGAGTTTCCCAAGGACACGGCAATGAGGGGTGGGGAGAAGGTTGCGGCTTCTGTACGGGAAGACCAAGGCCGCGTGCATGAAGAGGGTCACTGAGCTCAAGCGAGACTTCAGGAGCACCAAGACGGCTTCAGAGGCAGCATCATAGGCGAATGCCTGTGCCTGAGAATTTTGATAGGGTAAGTTTTTCTGCAACCTTTTCCTATCTTCATTCTGATACATCAGTGGAGCTATATATATGTTGCTAATGTTGATCATGATAGTTGTTAACTTTTCCCGAGTCATTTACAGTGATGCAATTGATGTAACAATATCTTGTTTCACTAGGAACTTAAGTTCAGTAAGTTCACCCTTAGGTGGTTGGCTTTGCTATTTTAGAAGTCTGAAACCTCAGGTTGTAGTGTTTCCCTCCAGGCTTTGCTATTTTTAGAAGTCTGAAACCTCAGGAGTTGTAGTGTTTCCCTCCATTTTTATTTTTTTTCATTGAAATTTGAAACAAAGCAGTTGGAATTTGAATTTCATTGAAACCTCAGAAATGTAGCATGCCTGCCATTCATTTTGGACGATGACATGGTGAAATTTCAGCGAATTTACCAGATGTATAGCCTATCGACAGAAATACTTTGCCTGAGAATTTTGGTAGGGTAAGGTTTCTGCAACCCCTTTCTTCTCTAATTATTACATCAATTGAATATATGTTTCTAATTGTTGATCATGATAGTTAACTTTTCCCAAATCATGAGCGATGATGATGCAGTGATATATCAACGTCTTGTTTCATTAAGAACTTAGGTGAAATTTAAGAGTTCACCCTTAGGTGGCTGCCTAGGCTTGCTATTAGAAGTCTGAAACCTCAGAATTGTAGGGTTCCCCATTTTATTTCATTGAAACAAAGCAGTTGGAATTTGTCGCAACATAGTGTATTATAGGTGTGCCTGCTGTTCAATTTTTGTGCGTTGACATGGTACAATTTCAGTGAATTTACCAGATGGATTGCCTATCGATAGAAATAATATGAATACAATTTAATGAGATCAGATATTATTATTTGGCGCATAAGATTTAAGATCTACTGGACTTTCTAAAGCTATTTAATCAGGGCTGCCCCAAACTTTTTTATGGGATGCTATGAACCTTAGTTCATATGGGGATGGGAGGATAACCAATTAACCATTGCCAAGAGGAAAGCCGAGCAAAGTTGGCGTGGAGGGAGACTAGAATATTTGGGGGTTGGTTTTTTTGTTCTTCATTGTTTGATTCATCATAGACTGGGTACAGGGCATAAATAGAGACACACTGCCCCTTGCTCAGGCGGCTCAGCCTCTAGCTCCTCGTTTCTATCCTAGCCATTACTTCCTAACCGGCAGCTTACTGCTCTTAATTGCATGCAGCTGGCTGTGCAGCTTAACTGCCATTGATTACAGCAGTATGCACCTCCTCGGTTACTGCCGTGGCTGCATCTCGATCCCTGGGACGCCCTTGGTACTGGCGCCATACCACATCCGCATGGGCCATGTGCCAAATTCAAATTTAGGCCCCTGGCTTGCCAAAAATAAAAGGAAATTTGATCCATAAACCATTACAAGCTAACATCAAAGTATCAACCTAATGGCATCAATGCTACTACTAAGGTTAGCCTCTGAACATTTTGCTAATGACATGAACTTTTTTTCTCTCTCTCTCTAGCTTGCTGAGCAGTGTTTTCATTATATTAAGAAGAATGAAAAGGGGCAAGAGCCACAACAACACATACACAGAACCCCTTACACAAAGAAAGTTACATTTGCCCGAAAAACAAAAAAAGGCGACCAAAAAAACTCTAGCGATAGGCTAACCACCAGGGAGAAGGGCTGTCAAACAGGACAGGCCCTTAGCTCCTGCTAGACTCCACAGCCCGTGCTCTTCTCCAGCAAGGGCAAGAGCAGCACCAAGGCTGGGGACATCAGTAAAACACAATGATTCCGATGATTCCAAAGAGTCCATGTCCCAAGCACAATGAGAGTATTGAGACCTATCTTGATCAATCCATAGGATTGTACCGATAGCCTTTTCCCACCAACTATCAAAAGAAGTGTCTGATGGCTATGGTGCCAAGGAATGGAGACCGACCTGCCTTAACAAGTGGTACCACAATTTCGTAACAAAAGCACAAAGAGATTAGAAGGTGGTTGATAGTCTCATCTTCCGGTCACAAAGAGGGTACTGCCGGATGTGGCAGCCCATGTGGCGCGAGGCGATCTGCCGTCCAGCACCGAATTATGGGCCACCAACCACAGGAAAAGTGGCATTTGGTGCCCAAGTTCTATTATCGTGGAACTTCCTACAAATGATCTTTTGTCTCATCATCTTGGTCACAGCCAACATTGGATCTAAGAAGTTTGATACCCTTTTTTAGTTGATATTGGCCAGATTAATAAGAGTTTGAAATAAATAAATTAATGATCTTGATAGTTGTTAACTTTTCCCAAGTCATGAACAATGATGCAATGGTATCAACGTCTTATTTCATTAGGAACTTAGGTGAAATTTAAGAGTTCACCCTTAGGTGGATGCCAAGACCTGCTATTAGAACTTGTGTCTGAACCCTCTGAATGATGCTCTGTGTTATCTGCCAAAGGATGGATTTGTTCGATTTTTTTCCCAAGAACTTGAATTTGTTACAGCATAGCGTATTCTAAGCACGCCCACCATTCATTTTGGATGCTGACATGGTGCGATTTCGGTGAGTTTACTAGATGGATAAACTATTGGTAGAAGTAATACGATTATATGAGTACAATTTATTGAGATGAGATATTATCTTGCCTTAAAAAGATTTAAGATCTATTGGACATTGTAAAAACATTTTAGATTGGTGTTCCATACCCCATAATGATGCTCAGTTTGCATTTAGCTGATCTGAGAGTATGACACCCTTTAACCTTGCCAAGATAGTTAGCCAGTTTTATGCCAAGATAGTTAACCAATACAGTTGATATATCTGCAGTTTGCTTTGTCCCAATATGGGTTCCTCCTGATATATTGCCCCCACAGAGTTCTACACGATTGGAACCTATGTAGAAAAAAAATATTGTATCTGCTCCATTGGCTACTTTCTGAAACTAACAGGACAGTTAATTTGAATATGTTGAAGTCTTGCAGAATTATTGTTTTGTGAATTTGTGGTATCACTACCATTTTTCTTGGTCCACATAAGTAGGATTGTGTATTAAAATTACTCTGCCATTCTTGTATCTTTCCAGGACAAGTGTAGCTATATAGTCTGGGTCAGGGATAGAAAGGATTTGCAGAACATAGTGTGGTCCACACTTTCTATTGCAAGCAATCACATGTTTGTTAAGGAAAGTAACTAAATATCATTAGATCGTGTAAGAACAAGAACAATAAAGGAGAAAAGGAACTGCTAATGTGCGCAATAAAGGAGAAAGCTACCGATGTGAACTGCTAATATGCTGCCCAAATTGCAAACTGCCTGTTTTTACCTCTTGAGCTTGCAAATCAGCTCTGAGCTGCCAATGTTCATGGAAAAAAATCCTGGAAAGTTGACAATTTCTACTTTTGATTCAAACCGTGTTAAAAAGAAAACTATAAATTGTGGAAATTGCCTCATTCTGGCCTAGATTGGAACTCACGCCTAATTCTGTATACATTGGTGAGGCAAATTGAGAAGAACACCAGAACTTCTGATGGTTCAAATCTCTATGTATGCGTTATACTACAATATATTCTGAATGGAAAGTAGCTAAATCTATGTCTGGTCTCCGTTGTGCAACTTCTGTTTCGTATCATGAATTCACCGTGATCATTGGTTCATTACATTGTGAACTTATTCTGCAATACTTGTAAATGTCAGGTGTCGGACTGAATGACATGCATCGGTTTGGCTCGTGAGGAAGTTACATGGCTAGCTCCACTGCACTGAATCATGGAGACGCCAGATGGATAATGGAAAGCCCAGAACTATAGAACAGATCATTTTTTCCCCTTTGAACTACAGTCAGGGGATCCCTTGATATACATATAGTAGAAACTTGACTTACTGCGCACATGACATGAGAAAGGAAGAAAGGCAAAGCTGGTCTTGTTGCAAATTAAGCATGTTTTCATTGCAAAAAATTCGTGGTCGTGCTAGGTTAAGTATTCTTGTTTCAAATTAAGCATGTTATGCGCTTCACTGTCTTCTGAAATTCCCGGTCTGAGAGTGAGTGGGAAAACCAAGCGGTGTTTTATTATTATTATTATTATGGGTCTGCACACTGTGAAACTGGAGCATGATGAAATTGACATGAATCAAAAGGCCATCAGTTTTCTAGAGCCGCCGCCGTTGCTTGCCATCTCATCCCATCCCAGCACAGCAGCAATTCGAAGCCGATGAGAAGAGTCCAAAAACGGTAGTGACACGGACATGGCGTGGACACTTGATTTCGTTTGGAAAAGTCTACTTTTCGGTCCTCAACTTTACGAAAGTGATTTTGGTCCTTAATCCCCAAAAACCGGACCAGCAGAATTCAACTTTTCAAACCGTCTTGATTTCGTCCCTCGGCGGGTTTGGACGGTGGTTTATTTCAGATAACCCGGTTTTGCTACAGTGAATGTGGTTTCGTTTTTCCTTTTCTTATTTATTTTGGTGAATCTTTAAAAAATCATAGTAAATCACAGAAAAAATCATAAAATAGAAAATCTAATTTTGTTGGACTCCACATAAGTAGAGCTCACATAATGAATATATAATATGATATACTTTAAATATAAAATTTTTGCTATGAAGGTTTGCCTTTTTCTTTTTTATTTATTTCAACTCAATATTTAAAAAATTATAATAAATTATAAAAAATCATAAAATTGAAAAACCAAAATTGAAAAACCACAGTTACCTTAGGAACCACCGTCCGAACCCTTGGCGGACGAAATCTTGCACGGTTTGAAAAGTTGAGGGGATTTTTGTCCGTTTTGGAGTTGAGGGGCCAAAATCGACTTTAAAGGGAAGAAAAGTAAAACTTTTTCCTTTCGTTTTGGTGCATGCTTCCAAAGTGGATAGGCAGAAGCTTGTTGACAGTGTTGTGTGTAGTGGCAGATGGCTTAGCCCACGCGTAATTCGAAATCGCTAGATAACGAGCTACTAGCTGCTTTTGGGCGGTGGGCCGGCAGCTCGCCTCGCGTCAGCTGTCGTATCCTATCCTATTTTCCTATCCATGGTCATGTACTCGTCGTCGTGTTCGTGTCACGACACCGACGGTGGAGCGTGTCGATCTCGGTTTTTATACCAGGCTCTCTCTTAAAAAATGCATATGATTTGTGCTGATCAAATTTGTTAAAGTTTAATCTAATTTATAGTGATTAGTTTTATCATTTACATCTTAAATAAATATATTATGAAAATATATTTCAACATTAATTTATTCATACTTATTTTGTATATAAATAGTAATATATTTTTGTATAATTTTGATAAAATAAAAACTGACTGACTCCTCTTTGTATTTTTTTTTTTTTGAATGGAGGGATATATATGCCCGTACGGTTTCAGAGTCCCTCTTTTGAGCCTTTTCACACCAAAAGTGTATTTGGTTTATTTCCCAAACAAAAAACTGTGTTTGTTGGTTTATAAATAAAAAGTGATTTATTACTGTAACTGCTGGTTAATAAACTCGTTACGGCTTACGAGGAGACTAAAAACGCACGCCACGTAGTCACCCACTCCCCACGCAATTCCATCTTCTCCTCCTCCGACCACCACCCAAGAAGAACCCGACGATTCCCCCCCAATCCGCCGAAACCTCCCGACGGAGCCACCCCTGCCTGCCTCGCCGCGATCCCTCCGCGCTGTCCCTGAACCAATCAGGACGCCGACTTCCACCTCCTTCCTTCCCGCCGAATCCGCCGCCCACCATCGTTGATGCGCCTGGGCCGCCGGGGCATCCAGATTCCGCCGACCGTCGGTCCCTTGCGCGCGTAGGGATAGTCGGAGGAGCGCCCGTCCGCGGGCCGGCCGCGCTATGGCGTGCCGGGGCTTCTTCGAGTGCATCCTCAAGCTGCTCAACCTCGTCGTCATGGCGGTGGGGCTGGCCATGGTGGGCTACGGCGCCTACCTGCTCGTGATTTGGCTGCAGGTCGCGACGCCGCCGCTCCCACCGCCCGCGCCGGCGCCGGCGGCCGTGTCGCCCGCCGCTGCCGACGACCTCGTGCGGCTCGGGAGGCCGTTGCTGCTCCTCGTCGATGCGGCGTCCCTGGCCGATGAGACCGGGACCGCTGAGAGGCTCTCCAGTGCCTGGTGCGTGCGTCACGATTGATGGATCTCCTCTGTTACTCCTACCGTTCATGCGGTGTTGATTGATGTGGCATCTGCGGTTTATTTAGGAGACGCAGCGGACACTACCACTAGACACTACACACTAGATCATTAGATGCTTAAGAACACTCCGCATGTTATTATGTGTGACAAATGTGAATCTTGCAACTTGATAAGAATGGCTCAATTGCATGTAGTCGTGGCAAAGAATCTTACAAAACCGTAGTACACTATGCGGGTACTGGATAGCCCAAGTACAGATCTTCCTTTCCTTTTCAGTATTTTTTCTGCTAGTATCCTTAGCTACTTTACTATATTGGGAATTTCTGCCGTCATGGATATTTTTCCCCAGTTTGCACTCTTTTAGAACTGTCTGATATCCCTTTAAAAACAAAAAACTACCTGAAATTCTTATACTGTGTTCTTTTAACTTCTGGAAATGACATATTATCTTTTTCAACTTTATAGAATTGATATACATCTCAATCTTTAATTTTGCTTCTCATAGGAACACCTAGATCTTAATAGGAATTAATCCAGAAAGGGTGATGATTTTCGTACTATATGATCTCTGCATTACAATTAGGTTTTAGACTAAAAAATCAGCATTACAATTGAAGCACTGTATAATTGCAGTGATCATGTATGAAGCTGCACCGTTGTTACTTGTTAGGATGTTTTTGCTTTGTGTATAATCTTTTTTACATCTCTTTTTTTTTTTTCATAATTTATTTTAAATCTTCTGCAGGTTTATTTTTTGCGTTCATTGGTGTTGGTGCTATACTCTTCATCACATCGATCTTTGGTTGTGCTGGAGCTAGAAATGGATGCTGCTTGTCAATTGTATCCTTACTAATTCTAGACTCATTTATGAATCTAATATCTTGTGATGTGCTCATATCAATTTGGTTTCTGTTACTTTCATGTCAATTATGAAGTGGTTATGCTCAGGGGAGCAAGGAATCAGCCATAATAATCATTAATCTGACTTCATATCCTCAGGGACCATTGAAATATCTGAACATCATTGTTCTTTGTTTGACTGACATGACACACAAGATGCAACTAATGTTCAAAGGCTTGAATTAATAATTAACTACAAAAAGGTTTCATGTGTACGTTGTAATGCTTTGCTGTTCTGTACTTGCTGATTTTGGTATAAGTCTCCCATTAGGCCCTTAGCAACAACTTATTTTCTGTGGCCGCATACCATGCTTTCCTTGACATCTGGAATAGTACTCATTCCTCATTATTTTGTTCATACTGGTCGAGCTTGCTGCAGGAGGCTTCATTTTCTTCAACCATAGTTGGAAAGAGGTGAGTGCACTATAGATCCTGTCTCTACTCTGTTGTGCATGCTTTTTTTCTTATTATTATTGAATTTAATTTCGCATTGCAGGTCATCCCAGTTGACAAAACTGGAAACTTTGACATGATGTATAGCTTTTGAAAGAGAATTGGAAAATTGCAAAGTGGGGTTGCACTTGGAGCTGTTGTATTTGAGGTAAAAAAAAAGAAATAGCAAAGCCCTTGGAATGTTGGATGTAATTTGATACAGGCATTCAGGAGATCAAGCAATTTTGCTTATGTATTAACTAGTTTGTTTTACATACAAACATACTAGATGATATGCTCTAAATTTGTTATCACACTGTAGTGGCAGACTGGCAGCCATCAAATAAGGGGAAACAATAATGTTAGCAGTAGGATAATTATGATCCGAAGCAGTTGTGAGAAAAAGTGGTTGGGTTATCTTCATGTAGATCAATTTTAAAAAGATTATCAAAATATAACCTTGGCATGTTTATTATGAGTTAACAGGATGGTCCCTATAAATATTTCATATCCTCTTGCGGTGCTTCTCTTATTCCATTCCTTCTTGCTTCACTTCAGGTGTTTTTTTGTTGTATAGGTTACTAGGTTAGATTGTTGGGCTAATAAAGCAAATTCCATGCTTTCTAACTCTGCACATAGATTTTTGAGAATGTCTCATTGGGGTTGCTTTTATGTCTCATTGGGGTTGCTTTTATGATTTTTCATCATTAGGCTTGTACAATAGGAGTGTTTTTTTTTACCATAGTATGGGTAACTGTCATACCTCAGACATATATTAGGTAGTAGTAATGTTAGACAACTGGAATGGACCTCATTTGAACATATTTAGAAAGAGCTGAGGTTTCTGGTGAAACTGAAAGAAATTTGTCGACATCTGAGCTTCTGTGGAAAAAATAATACCTGATATGAAAAAGATTTATAACCTTAGCTTGCACCCGTTAAATTGTTTCTTGTGTTTCCCTTCAAGCTTGTCTTACCATTTTTGCTTCATAGAACTGAAATAGAAATATCATCAGAGCTTGCAATGTTTCACCAGTTAGAAGTAATCTGTTTCTTGTTCTTTATGCAGGCACTGTTGTTCACTGTGGCTATCATAGTACAGTCAGGCAATCAAGCTGAGTACGACAGTGACGATGAGTACATTGGCGCAAGGTCTGGAATACGTCAGCCGTTGGTGAATCAGCAAGCTGCTGCTGCTGATCCTAGGGTGCCCAATCTCGACTACCGCCCAATCCGAATGATGCGTGGAGCCAAAGATTGAGAGAAAAGGTACGAGGCCCTCTCGAGCCCTCGTAATTATTACGGGGTGGCACATTTCTTTCCTTTGCTTACATAAACATCTTCTGTTGTGGCAGTACGGGGTGGATAGCTTTGATCCAAACAGGTTTCAACAGGCCACGATATCTCCTGCAGAACAAAGAAACCGATGCACAATTCTCTGAAGCTTGATTGACAGCAGCCAGTAGTGGTTCCAAGTTTTATATATAATCCAACCGTGCAATTACATCAGTTGCAGAGAATATGTGTGCCTGGTTGTGTAGGCATATGGGGAGCTTCACATTCGCGTGTATCTGCTTTTTTGGTTTACATAGTCCAAACTCAGCACACCAATGCACAGGTGCAGGTGGCACATCCTTTGAAGTTTTTCTAATAAGTTCTGAACCTAGTTTGTGTTTTAGATGATGTTCCAATGTGTATAAAACTTCTCCTGATAAGTGATGGTCACTCCATGCACGATTTGCGAACCAGACATGTTACGCCAAGCTTTATCAGAGATGTCTATGCATAATTGTGACATACTATGAAGCTGTTGAGCTTTCTTGTCGTGCGTAATTGTGACAGCATATACGGAATGAAAAAGGCTTCTGTTCCTCTGGCCTAAAAGGTGATGTGTTCCCCTGTCGAAGATCCACAATAACTACTAGTCATCTTACAGATCAAGATCTGGCTATGATCTTAGCGTCGTGATCAACTCCGTATTGTCTGCTGTCCAAAAGCTGGAAAGTGGTGTTGATTCAGCGCTGAGATTAGAAATCTAGGCGTTGTGCTGTCTACTCCTCAACTGCAGCTACTGTACTGCTGACTCGGCCTAACACCACCTATGACTCTGCCTTTATTGTTGACTCTGCCTTTATTGTATGTTTGCCTTCTGCTCCATGTTCTCTGCATTGTGGCAATCCGGGCATAGCTATTGCACTATTTTCTCTGAATTGTGACATCGCAATAACTGGATCACTGATCCTACATTGGCAGTCTTTGTCGGTCGATCTCTGCAGTGTCTGCAGAGCTGAAACAAGCCACATGGCGTCATTGCCTGCTGCTGCTGCTGCTGCTGCTGCTAGGAGAAGGCCAACCGGTCAAGCCTGCAATCACAGTACGATAAGAATCACAGAGAGGGTGTCCAGCCCAGCAATCAATCAGCCATTCAGGCCTGTGCCACGGCAAGCAACAAATGCTTCTGTTCCTGACCATCTGGTGCATGCACCCTATGATCTCAACACTTTTGATGGATGCCATGTTGACAACGGTGTCGATGTTCCCAGGGGCTTGGGTCAGTTTATTTATTGAACTACTATGCACAGATTAGTTGTTCCTGACAAAAAATCTCAGCCGATGGGATAAAGACAGACAGTTCATTTGTATTCAAAGATGCAAACAGGCTAGCGCGGTATAGATCAATCGGCTCATGCACCAGTACCATTTGCATCCCTACTTGTATTACCAATCTGCTCATGCACCAGTTATTTTGGAATGCATTTTGGAAAAAAAAAAGGGGGGGAACAAAAAGGTTTGAGTTGAAGTACAGTCAGAGAAACATTCAGAAATTCAGAAACAAAGAAAATACCATAGGTTTATATATGTCTCATGTGATTTTACAGACAAGTCGACGAGGTTGAGCCCTAGTTATTTCCAAAACTCTCATTTATTCCACGAGTTTGCCAGATTCATCGAAGGAACGCAGAAGTGGATGGGGGAGAATGGAGATGAGGAGGAACAAAAAAGAATTGCTTCAGGGAAGAACTCTATACACGTGCACTCAAAGCATCCTTTCAGAAGCTGCCTTCATAGGTGACCTCAGTATTTCCAGGGACACTATCAGCTGCTGGGCTTCTGCTCTGCACCAGGTGAGGCCTGATCAAAGTGAAAAATCAGGGGTTAATGTTCAGTTCTCATGAGAATTAAAAGTTGTTTTACTGTAAGAATAACAGTTAAATGATGTTAGTCTTCTACAACAACATTATTGTTAAGTGCACCCTGATGGATGAATACTTGCCCCAACTGATGTCACAAAATTGCAGACTGCGCATTTCACAGACCTAGCTCCATACTGGTACATGAGCAGCATACGGCAGTTCCCACAGTTTACATGCGCAACTTGATTTGCTGCGATGGGAAACAAGAAAAGCATTCGTCACTGTTAATGTTAAGAATGAGCTAAGCACTTTTTTTCTGAACTCTGAACAATTATAGAATTTCTGAACATTATGTTTTATTTCCTTCTGACAAAGTTCACTACTTGTTGAATGGGTCATGGTACTAAAATCCTTGTGAAACTCTCAGTACATGCTTGGCACACTAAAGTAGCACTATGAGATACTCATTCGACTCCAGTGATTCTAGGATATCCCTGTCAACCTTTTCATCTTTCTGGATAATAACCAATTTCAGTGATTATGACTTCAAGATAGGCCAAGTGTATGATGTTAAAATGCTATTGGCAGGTTGCTAGAGTTTCCAAACCGCACAATATACAGAAGTAGGATTTTTTTTTTTCATACAGGAATCAAAGCGACAGAATATACTTCTTCCAACTGAGGAAAATAATATTGAAGCTTCATAGGTCTACCTTCCATAGCCAGGTTAACGGTGTGGCAGCAAGAACATTGTACACTAGTCGCACCACGTATGTACATCAGGAGAGTGTGGCATCCTCCGCAAACTAACTGTGCCATCTCAGTTCCTGCAGAAAATTCACATTCAGGCCAACAACCAGTACTGCTACTGCACCAGAATTGCAACGCAGACGGCAAACAAACTTGTCCCCTTTGATCTCCCTGAGTGAATAAAAGCTCTCATCTCCTATGTCTATATATACTTTGCAAGATGCAAAACTTCACTGATAAAGCAAATGCTTCAGAGCAAAATGAAGATTTTTTTTTTTTGAGGTCAACGACCAAAATGAAGGTAATTCATGTGCATACCTGGAGCCGGCACGGCGGTGACGGTGCTGCAAACTGCACAGCAGACCGACGTCGCACCAGCTGGATACATGAGGAGATTCCGGCACCCGGTGCAGACAAGCTGGCTTTGGCCCCTGAAAATTGCAGGACGGACAAATGACATTTCGTTTATGAATTTTCAGCTACAGAATAACCGAACCTCTTTCAAAAAGGCCTCTTTCATGCATTGCAACATCAAAGTCAACAGACAAAGCTCCACAGTCCAATCCCAGTATCCCACAGTTTTGCACAATTTGTTACATAAAGACATAAACCAAAGGGAGTTTCAGTGTTTTATAAAGCAGAAGGAACTGCTGCAGGTTCTGAACCAGAAACTGCAGTTTCTAGTTCTAGCCAAAATAAAGCAGCATATGAACTGTACCAAACTACCAATAGCACGGCTAGATAAAAAGAAACAAACTTTTTACATAGTTTTCATAAAGCCCAACACTTCTTGGCACCTAGCAACACTCCTTATACATGCCAAAATTACCCTGTGCACATCTGAGGTGGTAATTGGGGGCATAAAAGATTTACCATTAGGCGGCGTGAATGGCACCGGAGGAGACGGATACGGGGCAAGGGGAACCGGCATTGCCGTGCCGGTGCCTTATCCGATGACGCTGCTCGGGAAGGCCTCGCAGATTCCGGCGGCTTTCAGGCGGCAGAAACCAGCTGCTTTTCCCTGCATGAAAACCTGGAAAAAAAAAGTGCAGGAGACGTTGATGAAAGAGAGCGAAAGAGGCTTGAGTTGCACTGAAATCCACAAATCTTGGAGAGAATGCACACAAGAGTGCTTCACTAGCAACAATCGACTTGAGGATTCGTTGGGAAACAGAAAATCGATTTTCTGAATGCAAGTCAGAATCAAATCTTTCAGGTTCAGGTTCCAATTCCTCCTCAAGTCGGCCGTCTCAGTTCGATTTTAACTGAAAGGCAGAAAAGAACTCTGCTCCATAATCCCACTACTTCAGCCAACAAGCTGTTTTCGAGGTCGAAACCAACTTTTAAGAGATTTCGCTAGTCTGAAGAGATTGATTAAACCCACTGCTAAGGACTTTCATGAACATGGAAACTGTTTGTCATTGTTGGTCTGATGCAATATGAGTAGACTGAGCTCAGGATAAGGCACAGGGGTTAAACAAAACTCACAGCTAATCCAGTGGCCCAAAAGAACAAATAAATGCTTGCCATCTCACAGACAAAACAGGCAAATAATCACCCACATGACCATAGCAAGGCCAATAATAAAAACTGAAATCCCAAGATGCAGTTCCCAGCCAATCATCGTCGAAGAAGAGCAAGAGGGGGGAAATAGAAAACAAAGAACAAGAGGGGAAATAGAAAACAAAGAACAAGAGGGAATCAGCACCTAATAGCAATGCTTATGGATGGCTGCTTCATGCATAAGAGCAGTTCTTGGGTTACAGCATCTCTCTCTTCTCTCTGTCTTCCTCTCTCCTGTCTCCCTCCTTTCCAATATGTGATATGGAGAGGTCGACAAATTTATAGGGAAGGAAAGAAGACAGAGTATATGATGGGTGGCCAAAAGGTATCTAAAGTTTCTATAGGCTTATTGGAACTTCTTTTTCTTTGTGCATAATAAATAAAATTGGGTTTGAAATTTTTTTCCCAAGTTTTTAATGCCATTCCATATGTAATGTGAGATTCATGAAAAATACTCAACATGGTGTATTTATATAAAAAGTAGAACTTAAATCTTGATAATCTCAATCCATTGCTTCGTCATAGTGGAAACCACAGTGATACCAAAATGCACAAAAAAATAATAATATTTGTATTTTCACACCAAATAAGGAATTGGAAGATCAAGCAACCAATCAATGCGCACAGTAGTATTCTGTTCTGCCCTAGACACTGCAATGAGTCATCAATTTGGTTTGTCCTTGTATCCTAGTCACCGATGATGCAGTGGTTTCCACAAAACTGGTAGATGACGAAGCACTTAAGCATACTTCAACTAATTTGAGTGTGACATCAAAATCAATCATCAATTGATCCCCATGTTCCAATCCAGCCCACAGTTTCATTATGGTGATGACTAGGCAAAGAGAGAAATGATATGCAATTAGAGAAAAAATGTCAGTACTTGAAGCAGTGATTGGTAGAACAGCTTGTCCAAACCAGAAGAGAGGCATTGCTTGCAAGGTGGTCACCAAAAATGAAAACCAAATTCGCCTGTCATTTTCTGTTGTGTGGGGTCTACCGGGCCTTGCAGTGAGATGCGATGAGATGAAGATGCCAATCAACGCTCGAACGCTCGCCTATAGTACGTCACGTTTGAGAGACTAGGGTAGTGGCTGTGGAGACGCCACGTGCGCACCAGACAAGTCACGAGGCTCGTACACAAAACTCTGGGTCTACACACGTTATCACACAGTAAAAAAGTGGTGTGCTGTGGAGGACACACGAACCACTGTCCTGACCGTCACTTTCATGATGGGCTACCCACTTTTCTATAACAATTAATTATTATGCAGTTTTTTTGACAAAAATAATAATACAATTAATGCAGGGTTATAATGTTTCATAAATTAAGAATTTGTTTGGTTTGAACCTCTGCATGAGATCGTCATCTAAGTTGATTGTATTGCGAAGCAAGGACACCTTAGGCAATGTTTGGATTCACGTGTACTCCCTCCGTCTCTAAATATGTCTTTCTCACTTCTCGAAAATAACTTTGATTCATTTTGTATAAAATATTATTTGAATGGTGTATAATTGATATAGTTAGATAGATCTCCTGGCTAAGTAAGCTGGTAGTGACTACCAGTGTTGATGCGAGCTACAAAAAGGCAAAACTGCATTGGTTGACGAGGTTGACACTAAGTCAATAGCAGTGCGAGCTAGAGTAGTAATACTAGTTGCATTGGTGGGTAGATCCATCATGGTGAAAGTTGGGGTACCGAATGCTGAACATCCAATTGGGTTCTAGGGCATGTACAACCCAGGGTCCGTCTCTACGGGTCTCGAATCTATCGCATGCGAACATGTATAAAGATTGACCATACAACCCGACGAGACGCTGTCTTTAAACTATTTAATGCACGTGCACACTGCATTGATGGTGAAGGTGCTTCGAGTCCACAGCTCCTGTACAACACAAGTCGAAGTCATCTAAACATTGGAGCTAGAGCCTAGGTCATCCTTTCACGAAGAGACGAGACTGCTTCTCTAAACATTACCAGGGGCTTTTGTGAAAAAAAAACAACTTAGAGACGGGGTGAGAAGACCTGTTGTACATGTCCTAAGGTCTTATTCGCTTAAACTTATCGGTTCGACTTATCGACCATAAAACTACCGGCCAAACAACCACTAAATGCCCTATATTTGTCACTGCATATTATCTCATAAAACATGGGGGGATGATTTTCACGGTTCTTCGTAATACCATGACCATAATTTTGTAGTTTTGCTCCACGTGAGTTCATTGATTACTGAAGGATATTTTTTTTTAATAATCAATGAACCCGTACGGAGATAAACAACAAAATTATGGTCTTGTACAAGATATTCTGGACTTTTTCAATGACTGAGTTTATACATAAACATATGGACATAACTTATAAATTATACCCAATCATCTTTGCTTAATTTTACTGACTTGGCTACTGTAGAGCTATATTGTGTTGCTTTGAAATTTTATCCATTAAAGTTTTGTATTCCTGAAACTGAAACATTATGTCAGGTACTGTACTCCAGGTATATATGACTCCTTGGTATATACTCTATGTAAAGCTTGACTGGGGGAAAAAAAGATCTACTGATCCATTTGCAGGCCGGCTGGGCTGAGACCTCAGTTCTCACTACTTTTGGAAGCATTTGCTGCTGTGGTATAAACTGAGACAAAGAAGGGTCGAGTGGCTACCAATTCGCACGTCTCCATTGGTAGATCCCCGTGATCTCTCTTGGACCCCCACATCTGAATTATTGGGATCGATCCTCTGCATTCGCGTACATAGCATCTCGCCATCGTGATATCAAAAGCATATCCCGCCTTCACGCCATCCTGGAAAACGGGAAGCAGGAAAGAGAGATGTAACGGCGGCGCTAGTAGCAGCCTGCTCTTTTGGAAGCGACCATGTTTTGAATTTTCTCACAACTCACCGGAGAAACGCGCTTCCAGTGAAATTCATGCGTTCCAAACATTTTCAAAGTTTTTAACAAATTCGGTTATGTTTTTCTTACTATAACATATATAATTGTTTTTTTTTTTCAAGATCGGGCCTTCACCTGTATTTGAACATATAAAATTGCCGTGCCGTATTTTTAGTATATTATCACAGCTTTCGCGACCAGAAAATATAGCCCTTTTTTCATTGAGATGAGTGAATTACACGACTTAGATACAAGAGAACCCTAATAACACATATTACAAACCAATAAGTTGTGGTGAGTGATCTAGGATAAGCCTAGGAACAAGAAAAGGAAGGAAGAAAGAGCGACCGCCCGCGACACCCAAGACCTACAACTGAGGCAGCAACAAAAGCCATATGAAAGCAAGCAAGCACCCTAGCTACAGTGGTGCAGTGGACACACACACACCATGGTAGTGGTAGAACGGTAGAGGTAGAGAACAAGGTTTGGTTTGTGCAGAAGAATGACATGCTTGCCCCAGCTAACCACCCACTCGCAGAGTGGATAATAGGATAAGGCCGAGACAGGGCGTAGAGGGAGCCAAACCCATTGCTGTCTGACCACAGTACCCCTTTCTTGTAGTTGTGCGTGCCTGAAAATCTTCAGAGGCGCATCGCATGCAGGTGCAGTCACAGGCTGAGGCATATTGTCAAACGCCCAACAGTGAAGGGTGGTGAGAAGCCTCGCAGTAGAACAGTGTGAGATGAGGTTCAGACAGGGACGCCGGACTGCTTGCTGCTGATTGCTCATCTATCCTCCTAGGGATTCTCGATCCTCTCCTAGTAAGGCTAGTATTAATAATTAGGTAATCACTCATGTGATTATGCTATGCGTCGTCGTGATCGTCATGCCCATCGAGTCATCGAACGATCGTCTCCCGTGTTGTGTTGGTGTTTGAGGAGAGAGGGTGCCGCTGTGTAGTGTACTGGACGGCCGGCTGGTTGAATTCATGGCGGCCGGGAGGACGATGCGGACACCTGTTGCGACGCTTTTGGTAGGCTAGCTGCACGGCTGGCTGTGGCTCGTGGGTGAGCCAGGTCAGGTCCTTGTCAGCTCCCTTCAATTTCAGTTGCTGGCCGTTACTTTCCTCGAGACCTTCGACAGTGAAAGAAATGAGCTCATCCATTTACCTTTCCGGCTTTCAGGTCAAGCTCCAGATAATTGCTTGGTTTCTTTCTTGGGTCATTTGGTACACGGTCTCAGAAAATCGACACACCTGCATATTGCTTCTGTTTCTCTGAAATGAAATTTCAGTGGCTGCTGCTGCTGCTGGCCGTGTGATGGATGGATGGATGGATCTTCAGATTCTCGATTGAGTGCTTCATGACTGGCTGAAGAGTGAGGAGCGTGGTAAACCTGAAACGTGGACACACAGAATACCCTAAATTGATTACAGATGAAAATGCAAAGATGGATCGGTGGGTCGATCTGTTTGCCGGCCATGTCAATCAAATCACAATCCAAGCCGAAACCGGAGGGCGGCGCACACAGAATTGGAGCTCGATCGATCGGTCGGTCGTTGGCTAGCTTTTTGGGCTTTGAATGATGGTCGTGGCAAGGATGGAAGCGATGAAGAAAACCAGAAGCAGAGGATGGAAGCTGGTGGAATGCGATGGATGGAGCCTTGGGAGGTAGCGGACGGACGGACGGATAAACGAGAGCCTAATCGCTGTAATCTGGACCACTAACTCGAGATTTGCTGCGAAAATATCCGAGATCGATGAGCTAAGGGCCTTGGCCTTTGCATTGGTGGTGGCGTGTGGTGAAAACGCCGGCGAAAGGCACCCCTTTGGAGATGATGACTGGTGGATGATCGCGTAGTGAATATTCTCCATCATCGATCAATTGCAGGCGACGGCTGGCTGGCCGGCCGGCTAAATCTCGCGTTACATCACAGTGCTGTCACACCTACGTCGTCGTAAACCACAAGTCCAGAATGGAGTGAAAACTGAATGAAGATTTATAGCCTGCAGCTTCCCTCTTCTTCTCATCGATCTCACCCTCAGAAGAAGATGGAGTATCTATGAAGAGATATGAGGTTTGAACTCAAGTTTTGTTTAGTTTAGTCATGCCATATCACATACTAGCTAGTACAAAGGAACGAATGAGCGGTGTGAGTTAGAAATGGGCATGCATGTCGTGGACAATTGGCAACCAGCCATGAAGCTTGGAACAAGTAGCACGTACAGATGAGATGACAAACGCGAGGTTGCTGTAGGACTCGGGCGTGTTAGGTGCCGACCAGGCGACCCACCTAATGGCCCACAAGGCCCGCCCCGGCGTCGCGTTGTCTTCCTCACTCCATCGCCTTCCTTGCGCCCGACGCCCCTGCCCGCCGTGTCGGGGCCCTAGGGCTCGCCGGAGCTCCGACGAGCTAGGGCTGCGCCGGCGGCGTCCGTCTCCTCCCCTCCCTCTCTTCTTCTCCCCCTAACCCTAACCCTAGCCGCCATTGCCGCTGCCACCTCGAGCTCCGACCCGCCGCCATGACCGACCTCGCCGCCCTCGCCGCCTACCCATACCCAACCGGATGAGTCCGGCCCTAGCCCGGCTCGGCGGCGCCCCAGCCTCGCTCACCGCCGGCCGAACCGCCTGCCACCGCCCGTGTCTACGACCGCGGCCAGGCCGGCCGGTCGGATTCTATAGCCGGGGAAGAAGAGGGGGAGGGAGCTCGCGAACACTAACGCCGCCGTGAAACGCTCGTCGTCGCGGCAATGCTCCTCCGAAGCGGGCCGTGGGCCGACCCACCAAAGGGGTTGTCGGCGCACGCTTAGGCGTCGACTAACATCCCCGTAGGACTCGCCAACCTGATCTGATCGGCTGTGCTACTTCAAGTGCAGCTGTTGCTGCGGCTGCACCCGTTCAAACGCTGCTGAATAGTAGCGGTAGCTGGGATGATGATATATACACTGAATGAAGTGCTTAACACTCATTAGTTAGCTGTGTTACTTCAAGTGCTGAATTAGTGATCTGATCGGCTGTGCTACTTCAAGTGCTGAATTAGTTAGCTGTGTTAACACTCAAATTTTCATAGCACAACCCAAGTATCAGGTGAGTAGGCTAGGTTTGTCGGTCACGCCATAGTGGCCGGAGTTCGACGACCCCTCGGATGTTGGTGCGGCCGCGGTGGAGGGCGACTACCCGCCAAAGCTCGCCCGATCTCGACGGGATCCTGGTAAGTCGCCACCTCCAAGGGGTCAGCTTGACGCAACCAGTGCCGAGCCCGTCACGCGTGTCACGCCAACCGGCAACGTTGCAGCCGCCGCTCTGCATTCTTCTCTTGGGGAGAGGTTAAAGCGGTTCAGAGGCAGGGTTCTGCGCAAGGCGTCGACGCCTTTATTGCATCTGCTGGTGCAGGTATCACCACTGTAGCCTACACTACCACACCACAGTAGGAGGCTCGCCGCTAAGCCGCCGCGCACGTCCCGTTGCGGCGGCGGGGATTTTGATGATCGCGGCTAATGGGGTTCATCAATGGGCCGGACGGTGCCCTCCGCGGGGCGGAACGCAAGGCCTACCATGACAAAGTCTTCGGCGACAACCGCACCCCTCACCGAAAGAGGCGTCGTCATATCTCCCCGGAGTCACTAGGTGTAGGACCGAGGCGGCGCGCGAACCGCCGCGGCTGATCGTCGTCGACGACTAGGTTGTTCATCTATCGGGTAATCGCGTTTGATTTCTTCTGCTAGGGAGGGTAGAGCTATTTGTATAATTGTATCCCCCTAGTGCGTCGTTCACGACGCGTTGTTATAACTGCCAATTTTTTATCGTTTTAATACAAAAGACGCACAAATCTTTTGCGTGTTTGAGAAAAAAAAAAGTATCAGGTGAGTGTGAGTGTGGGCGATATATATGTATGATGATCAATGTGCACGTTAATTAGCGAAAGAGGCCACTATACTCGAAACACAACCTCTCTCTGAATGTCTTCTTCTCAAGAATTTCGACACGCACTGAGTTGAACAGGTCAGCTGGGTAGTGGGTACTGAGATGAACAGTCGCAGCAGTCGTACCTAGCCGTGGCCGGCCGGTGCCATGTGTGGCAAGGCAAAGCACAGGACTCGGCCGTTATCAGCCATTAACCCTCCACAGTTGCTATGACGATGATAGGGGTACGGTGTTAGCGGCCCCGGCCCTAAGTACAGTGGCCGGCAAAATCTGTTAGTTAGTCCACGTTGCCAGTTTGTGTCAGTGACATGTGGGGCCCATTACTGAGTGGATGACACGTGGGACCACCGGAGCGTCCTGTTAATAAGAAGTGAAACGCTACGAGCACACACATATATACTTATAGATTGCGAACCCTGAATCGCTTCTCTGATGCTCAATCGATGATGCATGTCATCCATCAGTCAGACGCTGCACGTGGATCTCGGACCATTGCAAATTGGCATTTTGGCAATGGATGGCAGCTAGCTACCTACTGTTGTCGTTGGAGTGCATGACGCGGCAACTGGCAAGCGGCATTGTTGATTCTTCTTTGTTCGCCCAGATGCGAATGCGAGCGAGGGGCATCGGAGGCCGGCCGGCACCGGCAATGCCAATGCATGCCAGCCCGGGACCAGATTGCTGACAAAGCTGAATGTACCCACCTCTCTCACCGCCCTCTCGCGTCGCATGCATTGGCTTGGCCACACTCCAATCCATCCCAATTCCATCGTCGGCGAATATTCCGACGGCCGTACGTGTCGCCGTCCGGTACGGTCCCGCCCCCGGCCCCGGCCTGGCGACGGCGATCGACAGCCACACGATCGGCCGGCAGGCCAGGCCGGCCGTGAGACGTCAGGCAGGTCCGCGTTTCATTTGGCAGTCACTTGCATTGGCAGCCAGGGATCCATGGAGGGGCGCCCGCTGTGGGTAATGTCAGGACGAGTCTGTGTGTGTGCGCGCTCGGTGTTGCTGTTAGCTGCTAGAGTGAGTGACTCCATTCCTGGCCGGTCCACTCACTGTCCAAGTTCAAGTGGCGTCAAGATTTTTGCAATGGGCCACACGCCGGCCACTTGCCGGTCGGCTTGGAGTGGAGCACTATGAAACAATGGCCACCAATCGATCCATCTGCTGATGCTGGCCTGGCCTTGCCGACTGCTGTGCCATCGGCTTCTCACATTTTTGACAATCATTTTTGCTGGTGAGTTGCTTTTGCTAATACCAAATCAAAAAAGGCTACCTGCTGGTATTGCGACATTAAAAGTTACCAACACATGCATGGTGTCAGTTACACAATGTACTCCGTCCATTCCAAATGTAGATATTTTAGGTTTGTCGTGAGCTAAGACTATTCAACTTTAACTATTGTTATATTATATATTTTCTTCCATCCAAAATGATTATAAATTTTAGGTTTGTCTAGAGTTTGTCTTAAGTCAGACTATAAATTTGATAACTAGATAAATCCAAAAACGCCCTGTTAAACTTGGCTTATCACCAAATAATCGCCAGATATTTTCTCTCACAACATCACCAAAAGAACCGGTAAGCAATAGTCTTTTCTCTCACAAAGATCGTAGGCCCCAGACAAAATTTAACAGGCTCTTACATTTTAAAACGGATAGAGTAAGCACCTAATATAAGACACCGAACATATTTCTAGGATTGGGTCTGCTCAAGTGGATGCTCAATACAAACCATTGTCCAACCCCAAACCTCTAGACATTTTTTTTTCCGAACATATGTACACTTACATAATGGTACACACACTCTACTCCCTATGAGCCACAGGCCATTCAAAACATGGACCACACATACCTCCATATTGCCGGGCATACCACTTGCCACGGAAAGAATAATTAGCCCGTAAACACGTACAAGCACCGGTGCTAATCAAGCATTATTCATATATATGTATAATATCAAGGTGAATTGATAATGTGATTATTCTTGTTGCTTACCTATATAAATGTTAGTTAACCATGCCCCCTCATGTTGTTTTAGGTTTTCCGGCACTATGTTTGACCGTTCGTATTATTTTAACAAATAAATATCTCTAGTGATAAAATAAGTTAGAATAAAATAAATAATAGCTATACGATTTAAATAAGATGAATGTTCAAATAAGATATACTCTAAAAAACCATAAAACGACACTCTTTTTTGTACGGAGGGAGTAATAAAAGCTGCATTAAAAAATCGGAATGACTTGTAATTCAGAACGAAGTATTTTCTCCCCTTAGAAAAAAAAAAAAAATGGTGGGCGTGAGGAGGGCACATGCATGCAAATTAAAGCACACGTGATGGTTGACGGTTGTGGGTGAATCGAATCCATTTAGGCACCAAATTTGGGCGTGACACCCGTGAGGGACCGTTTCCCTTTGCAAATTGAAGGACACGGCCAATCCTCTGCCCATCATGCCTCCTTCGTCGCCTACTACGTCTGTCTCACTCATCACCATGGCCCACTGGCATGGCCCGCTGGGCCCATCCACTGAAACTGAAATGCTCGGACTCATCTGTTCTGTTTCTGTTCTCTACTGTCGCTCTCTCGCACGCACATATCAAATGGTTCAGGCCGGAATCTAACTTTGGGCTCGTCTGTAAAAGGAAGCACAGCTCAATGTAGCCCAATTGATGTACTGCGGCGTACCTGTAGTAAGCCCAATTAGTTGATGGGCTCAAAGTAACGCTTATAGGCTTATGGCCCGTAACTGGCGCGGAAGCATCAGGATTTCAGACATTCTATAAAAAAAAATCAGACAAAAGATCAAATCGGGAACAAGCAAAACCAAATGGCCGAAGAATCTAAAAACTGTCGACAAGAATCAAGTTTCTTCTCAAGAAAGGAGAAGAATAAGGAACAATACATTATCGAGTCGCTATCTCAAAAATGGAAATAGAATAATTGGACGTTGAAATTATATTCAGAAAGAGTTTGGAAGGGACACTTTCTTTTTGGCCTTGTAGTATCTATATATACTGCTTGCAGTGTTTTTTTTTTTTTTGAGAATTACACAAGACAACGCAGACACTCACAACACGCACGCACACTCACCCCCTATGAACACACGTCACGCAAACCCTACCCCCTATGAGCACCTCCGGAAGGACGCAAAATTCGGCAGATCCGGAGATTCTCGAAGTCACCATAGGCGCCGTCGTCGACGGAACGCCGCTTACCACTTAATGCACAACGCCGGTAAATCCTGGGAAAATCCCAAGAAAAGGTGCGAGCACCGGGGATTTGAACCCGATGGGTAGCGTCCCCACCTGGACCGTCCTACCAGTGTTTTAAATATATAGTGGACTCTCACGTCAGCCGCTGATATGATACCGTTGTAGTACTAAATAGCAATGCTAAACCCTGATGACTTCAAATTGTCGTCATCTATTTTTTTAAAAAAACTGAATTTTACGAGGAACATCTCAAAATAGTTAGAGACTGTTAAAAATAAGCATATGTCGTCGTGTCCACCAGTGGCTACCACTGCACAACATGATAGGGAAGACTCACCCACCTCTCTCCTCTTCTTCTTTTTCCTCTACTTTTTTCCTTGTTCTTCCTCCTCTCCCCGGCCAGTCCATGCAAAAGTCATGCCCTTGACGAAAAAAGTTTTACATACATGACTCTTTGATTCAAAGCAGCAACGATCGATATTAGCCGGACTTACTCCTATATTCCTAGCAACAAAAAAAGGTTTGACTTTATGTGATACTTTTTGGGTACCACTTGCACTTTTGGTCGTTGCTCAGTCACTATATAGGAGGGAATAACGTTGATAAAGGTCATCTAGGGCGTGTTTGGACCAACTATGAGTAATTGTTAGCCGCAGCTAAGCATTAGCAAACTAAGAGAATCTTAAAATTCAATTGGTAAATCAATGATTATGTCAAGTGAATAGGGAGCTCAGATTTTACCTTTCTCCAATAATTTCCAATAGTTCGTTTCTTAAATCATAAAACCTACGGTACACTACTATAAAAATTGATTGTGTGTTAATCCCCACAACTTAACCGAGGCAGGCACCAAATTCAACCGCCTCCATATTATAAGTCAATTTGATTTATTTGATACATCTATTTTGCTATGTATCTAGATATCAAAATATGTCCAGATATATAACAAAAGAGATAAAAAAAAACAAAAAATCAAATTGACTTATAATTTGGAATGGAGGAGTATTAGCTTACAAAGTGTACAATTTGTTAAATCCAGAGAATCGACAAACAAAGAAGTCAAGAACACACACAATCCAACTTCTCAACACAAGTCATTGCCAGCCCACCCTAGCCACCAAGCCCAATAAGCAAGCTGCTCATCATCACAATGTGCCACAGCTCTCGTGGCTGAATAGGTGAATATGTCGGCCGGCCAACCAACGTTCTCAGACATGCCGATCGAGTGGTGACGAGCCGACAAAGGCGATCAAAATTATCGGTTGTTCTTCCTACTATAGAAATGTAATTAGTTTGGTCGGATCCAATAGTGTTAGGTGTGTGCCCCGGTAATCATGATATTACCCGTGTTTGTAAAACTCTATCTTCTTAATGAAATACGCGCTTCGACGTGATCTAAAAAAAAAATAGATGTGTTATCCTTTTAGTCTAGAGACGGCTCTATCAGGAACCATCTCTAGAAAATGGTTTTTGAGCTGGCCAGCTGCTAGAAATACATTTTTAGAGGCATTTAGAAAGTTCAGCCACTTATAGGAATTTCTTTTTATTTATAGAGGAAGATAAGCTTTCTAGTTGCCTCCAAAAATGTTAAAGATGACTGGAATTCCATGTGTCTCCAGACATGGATTTCTAGAGGTGTTTGGCAATTTGGTCCACCTCTAAAAATAGGCCAACATAGTAAAATCCATAACTTTTTTTCAAATCAAGTCTGATGAAGATAAACTTTATACCTTTTCAAAAAAAATCATTGAGATCCCAAAAAATCTATTTTATCATATGTTTCTAAAATTTGAGATCCATTTTTTTCTTGAATTTCTCAAACGACCATGGATGGAGAAATGAAATAAACTAAAGTCACAGTACTTGATAAGATCACAAACTATTTAGTTCAATATTTTCATTTGAATTTGCTAGTCATAAATATTTTTACCATATTAACTAAATTGAATACAAAAGGATTGTATCACCCACTTGGTCACAAGTTACTTTGGGGTGGAGTGGTAACGAAAGGAACATATTTTTTTTTTAAATGACGCCTGGGCACATATTTATTTCAAATGAAAGGAATATATGAAGGCTTGAGGTTCTGAGTTCAATCTTGCACAAAATTTTTTGAAACTTATGATTGTCATATGACCAGGGGCTGCCTGGTGAGCTTCTTGTAGGGTTAAGTTTTCATTTGTTTTTATTTTTTGGCCTATTTTATAGATTTTAAAAACGATCTCTAGAGGCAGCCGGGTGAATTTGGCTCGCCTCTAGAAATAGATTTCTAGGTGCAGTTGGATGGCGTCATTACAATAGCTCGAGTACTGTAGCAGCATCAGGAAATGCGGGTAGAACAAGGAGGAACTAGTACTATTGTATGAGCTTTGTTGTTGTACTGTCACACATGGTTTCAAAATAGATAGAGCTCAGTCGGAACAAGATTTTGAAATTAATATTACTGAATTTTTCAAATGATCTCAATGAATGTAAGCATGCATTATACTAAAGTTATAGCGCTCCAATAAGATCTTAAAAATTATATATAGTTGAAACTGTTTTTTTTTTTTTTGAAGTATTTTAAATCCCAAATATATATATTCAATATAGCTAGCTGTGACAATGCAGGGACAGGAGATACATATGCTTTGTGGATGAACTGTAGACCTACAATCATATTAGCAGTAAGCGTCACTGTCTATCTAATTGTAGGCACATGTCGTAGCACACTGTAAGCACTTGCTTTCACTAATCTAGCACAGCATTGCTTGTCCACTAACTTGTAGGCACCGGACTGTGCACGCGCACATACATAGAACAACGGGATGACGATCTCGATTAGTTCCCAAAGTGATGAACAACTGATGGGACAATTTCCTCAATTTTTTATGTCTTGTTGTTAACTTTAGGTACGCTGTACCTAGAATCAAATAACAGTTGTTTGCAAAACCCTTTTGACCAGATGAGGTTAACAGAATCTGTGTATACTGTGCAGCTAATCTAGCTAATTATGCAGCAGATACTAGCTAGACAAAGGCAAATTAAGTAGATGCGCATGAAATGACAAGGAAATCGACAGATATCTCACTGTCAGATGGAAATATTGTGTCGAGAATTGATCGATGCACCGGAAACAAAAGCTGGGAGCATATATATAATTCGATCAAATTCGAGGCGATTTTTGTTCTATCCTTCGAGGAAGATCTAGCGTAAATGAGTGGGTCAAATTGAATTGCTACTACAAGCACGCATGCAGTTCCAAAGGGCACAGGAAAGGCCAGTTCTTTTGTAGTAACAAATCTGATCAGACACGCACAAAAAGAACGCCAAGGAATGAAGGACAGATGTCGGTCATGAAATGACATCAGTGAAGTGAAGTGAACGAGAGCAAGTGAGAGAACTGAGCACAGTGGTCAACTGGTCATGTACCCCATTTTGGGATAGGGCAAGATTCCAAAACGGTCATTTCTGGCTTCAAAAGAATCCGTCATAAAGACTTCCATCGATGCCTCTGGCAACCCATCATGTATTTGTACTTGTGTGAAGTGAGATGATATAGTACTCCTATATATAATTAAGGGGTAGAGTATAGATTAAAAGATAGGCTGGCACACGTGATTCCACTAAAAATATCATACATACAAATGCTATATATATGATCAATCCTACAGCTACCGTGTGTGCAACATATATATATGTACATACATATATATTTTTCATGGGCCCCTAATACTGGCAATGCATATTTATTAATCATTACACAGAAAGAACTAGATGCACTAACAGATTTCTGAGCCAGGATACTGTCTCATGTAGCAAGCTAGGAAGGTCAATTTGGAAACCCAGGAATTTGATGAAAACTAAACAATTCAAGGAGTGAAAAACAACGGGGCCGGTCAAGGAGGAGCTTGAATTATGTTTTCTTTCCCCATGTGTTTTCTAATCTAACCCTTATTGTTTGTTTGACCCCCACGCCCCAACTACCAATTTTGAAGGGTAGGCTGTGTAAAGTCAGGTGAATAGGTAAATTTATAGATGGGATTGTGGGTTGCATTATTATTTCTTCTCTCTTGGATGATCATTTCCCGTGTATGATTTGTGCATAGCACAACTCTAGACGCGCTAACTAATTATGCTAGCTCTATATGTCAGTTTGCAATGCAGGAACTTCAAAACTCATGCAGCATTAGTAATCATGTACTGGCAAGAAAACTCCCCAATTATATCTACAAACAAAAGAAATAAAACTCCCCAAACTCTGGATATATAAACTCTAAGTAGCACCTACATACACATATTATTAGTGATCAGATTATTGTGTCTGTCCCCTGAGCTACAGTTTTGTTGAGAATAATAATTACTTCAACAATTTCTTTTAACTATATGTAATCTATGAAAAACTCAGATCATTTTGGTTTCTTTAGTTAATAATCTAGCTGTGTTGTACCCTACGTACCTTTCTCTTTTCAGCAAGAAAATTAAGCAATGGTCTCACCCAATCTAAGGAAATAAAAGATTGAGTTAACCAAACATAACATGTTTCTCTTCTTCTTGCATGCATGTACTTTGTTTTATTATTCGCTCAGCAGAATTTACTGGGATTCCCAAACTCTAAAAAAAAATCAACAGATCCCTTCCTCCAAATGATATATCCAAGTTAACATGTAAATAAATATGCAAAAAGTTGAGAAAGAGTAAGGAGGCGAGGATACATAGCTTGTACTTTGCGCAATGCTTCTGAGAAACACGGTACTTGTAGAATTGCACAAAGCTGGTAGCTACATAGAAACAGGAAAACTCTACACGCAAGCAAAATAAAGAAACAAAGAAATGTCCAAATATATGTATGAGGAGTTATTTGGATCCTTTTCAAGAAAAAAAAAAAACATACAAACCTACTGATTTCAAACATCAATATATAAATAAAGAGATGCAAGTATGAAGCCAGCAAGCAACATGAACCAATTTTGAATTTTTGAAAAATATAGAAGAAGAAAAACAAAGGAACAAACACACAAGATCAGCACCTGAGTTTGCCAAAAAACAAAGAGGAGCGCAACCGACAGACAGCACAACAAAGATGTGGTTTCCCACCAACATAGTCCATATATAAGAATTTATGTAAACATTGTTATGGTACTAAAGTAGCCTTGAACATTTAACTCTCCAGGACATGCATAAACAAAAACAAATTTTGATCAATTTATGAGTGCATGTCCTCACAACACATAGTTCAAATTAACAGCGACACTCAACTGAGATCAAGAATTAACACAATCAAGTACCATACAGGTTAACATAAAAAACATCAGAGAGAGATAGAGATCACAACAATGGCGGCACAAGCAGAGAGAGAACAAGGGAATGAAGCGGAAGACAGGCATAGAGAAAGAGATGCTACTTGGTGTTGTTGTACACGTAGTCCTGGCGTGCGTGCACTTTGCTGATAGATCGCTGCAGCATGGGATCCGTCAAGAGAAGGGTGGCCTCCCGACACCGCCGCCAGGGGCGCCAGCCGGCCAGCTGGCGTGGCCGTCCATCGGCATTGGCGGCATCCCCATCGGCAGGTTGAAGAAGGAAGGCCGCCAGCTGCCGCTGCGGCCGCAGGGTCAAACGGCACACCGGGCTGCTGGTCGCCTCCCGTAGGCGGTGGAGGGGCCACCTCGTCGCCGTCCTCGAGGGGCAGCCTCTCGTAGGCGACGTTGCTGAACGACGCGGCCACGACGACGACCGGGCCCGCGGCGATGAGCGCGCCGGCCACGCTACCACCGACGACCTGCCCCTGGCCCCGGCCAGGAACGCGGCGAGGCTGGTGGCCCCCGGCGGCGCCGGGGGCGGGAGGAAAGAGCCAGCGAGGGAGAGTATCTCGAACCTGCCGTGGAGCGTGGCGACGGCCGGCGAGGCTGGACCGGTCTGGGACGACTGCGGCTGGCGCAGCGTGACGTTGGCGACGGTCCCGGCCGCCGAGAGCACGCAGACGCCGCGCTGCCTGCGGCGCGCGTACGCGGTGAGCGCCTCGAAGACGTCGCAGCCGGCGGCGACCTCGAGGATGTGCGCCCGCAGCGCGTTGGCGCTCTCCCTGGTGATGATCACGGGCGGCTTGGGCTTGTTCTTGGAGCCCGGCGGACGGCCGCGCGGGCGGCGTGCGACGACCTCGCCGCCGCCGATGCCGGCGCCTCCGGCGGTGCTGGGCGTACCCCCACCGCCCGATCCCGGCGACAGCGAGTCCTGGCCATCGTCAGAGCCGGCGCCCGCGCCGCCGCCGTCTTCGTGGTGGAGGTGGAGTGGCGCCTGGTGGTGGTGCTGGTGAAGGTAGGAGCTGGTGCCCAAATCCAGGCCTGCCATCTTTCTAGGGTAGGAGAAGAGCTAATTATAAGTCGAGTAAGCTGCAGGAGTATAGTAGCAAATAAGTCGCAAGAGTAAAAATAATGGCTACATAACAGTACCGATAATATTAATAATTGGCGGCGCGCGAGCGAGAGAAGAAGTGGTGGTGGTGATGATGAAAATAGTAGGCGGACGGCGAGCAAGGAGAGGATGAGAAGGTGTGCTGAATTTCTTTAGGGTTTGTGTGGTGCTTGTTTTCTTGGAGGGGAGTAAAGAATGGTTTCTGGGATGTGTGGGGGAGACGAAAAGGGAGCTATAGCTCTCTCTGCTTGCTGTATGTTTCTTTTAATCTCTCTCTGTCTCTTTTGTTAATTTATCGTGCTGCTTGCTTGCTGATGGTGGTGCTTATTGTTCATGTGGATCGGATTATATTTTGGGAGGGAAAGCAGCTTGCTGATGGATCGGAGTGGGACGGATCGGAGAGGAGAAAAAGATGGATGGGAGGTGCAGGACGAAGGAGGCCGGAGCTAGGTCGTCGATGCTGGACTGGAATGGCACCGAAAACCAATTGGGGCAAGAGAGAGAGAGATCGAAGCTTGGAGGAAGGAGAGAGGAAGTGATGGATGGATGGATGGATGGATGGCAATAGAAAAGAGAGGCGATCGAGAAAGGGATAGGTTAGTGCTGCTCATTGGAGTTGATGGAAGGAACAAATATAATACAGGAGCTAGACAGGAGGGTGATGGGCATGATGCATGATCTGTGCCATGCAATGACATGTGGGGTCTACCACTCTCTGGGGCCCATGTGTCTGTCACCGTCGAAGTGACGTAGTATTTAGGAGCGTGCTTGCTTTAATTTCCTTGAGAGAGAAGGTTAGCGTTGATGCTTATGCACGCAAGTGGGGATTAGTTTATAGTATTAGTGGGGGCAAGTTGCTTGGGATTATCTATATTATATATATTAGCCCTAGGCCAAAGAGACATTGGGTGTGTGTGTGCATTGAGACAATTTTCGGTTTAAAGTGGGGGGCATGTGGGCACTACTCAATGCCTTCACAGCACAGGTACAGGTACATGGGTGGCTTGAATGAATTATTCCAAAGTGTGACACTCCTGAGCTAGAGTCCAGATTGGAATATGGCTGGTCTCTGGTCTTGAGCTACTACCCCTCTCCATGATTTGGTGCCAATTAGAAGAGATCATTAGGTTAGGGTTAGGGCTCCCTACATTCATAGGTCATATTCATATACATGCATTGCTGTTTTCTTGCTGGATATTAGTGGAGGATGAGGCCAAGCAAATAATACCATGCACTTTGACCAGCACAGTAGTAGATGTAGTAGCCGTGTGTGCCTGCATCACCCTATATATACATAGATCCATATATATATGATTATCTCTGCCGCCATTACTTTTTTGCTATGCATGCAGTTATTAGTGGAACATAAGTTAGCTAGAATGAATCTACATATGTATATGTCCCCTCTTTAATTTGATTGAGCAAATTAATAGTAAAAGGCCAAAACTGGCCTAGTAGCTAGCTTGATAGGGGCTTTTAGCACAGTATGAGTTTTCTATTTTCAGTGGAAACATATATATATGTGTGGAGCTGAATTGTCCAATTAAATTTTGAACCATGAATATAGTACTTCAATATATTAAACAAATCAGCTAGCCTCGACAGGACTGTTCTCATATAGTATATAAGAAAGCTACTACGACTTAAAAATTAAAATTGTCAATGTGTTGCGACAATGGAGTATTTCAGTATATTAATCCTCTATAGCATGTAACTGGCCGTGCACAGGTACAAAGTATTAAAGAGCATGTTGCTACCCAGCTAAAAATACACCATGTTCAAACTGACTGTGTGTACAGCTAATTTAGGACTATATTTAACTGACACACGATCGACGAGCGACGAGATGAAGTCAAATTGTCGAAGAAGAAGACAAACATTTTAAATCTTTAGCCATACAGATCGACTCTGCTGGCATACATAATTGGTAGTAGCAAATTAGTGGGGTAGCATAACTTAGTACTTCCTCCGTTTAAATGTAGTTCACTTTGGCGTTTCTAGATACATTGATTTTGCTATGCACCTAGTTATACGCTATGTCTAGATACATAGCAAAAAAGAAATGAATCTAAAAAAGCCAAAGTGAACTACAATTTGGAACGGAGGGAGTACTTAATTGCAATATAATGATCACGAAGTTCATGGAATAATGAGTTTATTTGGGATCTCCACAAAATTTGACTGCTATCGGTTATAATCCAGAGCACATAAACAGTGAGGAGATGTGTTACGTGTATGTGAGTGCGGTGTCACAACAGCCTTTCAAATCGTCGCGCTAGCCCCAGCCCATAGTTGAGTTGTTGTTCAACTCATTTCCTGTTGTTTTGTTTGCTTGTTTTTTTTTTTTTTTTTTAAAAGGTTGTTGTTTGGTTTGCTACAATACAGGTGTGCGCCCTCAAGGTTTGGCTACATGAGGTTCGATTGATGATTCATGGAGAATTGAAGCCGAAACCTTTAATTTCTCATTATAGGACCTGTGCCGAGAGTTGGCGTCGACGGTGCTCGGCAAAGGACCTATGCTGTGAAAAAATTTCCCCGTCAGTCCTAAGCCGGGCACAGTTCTTGGCAAAGTCTTCACTGACGGCTATATGGGCTTTGCCAAGTGGTGCTAAGCAAAGGACCTGTTTCCTGTAGTGTATATATATTTTTTTTTTTGAAGGATGGCAAAATCTTTCCCACAAGTTTCCTTAATTAGAAGGATGTTTTGAGTACAAATCAGGCCAAGAAAACCACATATGTACATGTGAGTACAACCACCAAACAAACTCCGGAACCAAGACTTACCCACTTAAATTAAACCCTGCTTCTCACCAAGACGAGCTCCGGAACCAAGACAACCAGAAAAACTCAGCAGTGCCACAAAACATCAAATAAACACGCTCGAGTAAACATATATAATCAAGTACTCCCTCCGTTCCAAATTGTAGTTCACTTTGGCTTTTCTAGATTCATTTGTTTTACTATGTATCTAGACATAGTGTATGACTACGTGCATAGCAAAATCAATGTATCTAGAAAAGCCAAAGTGAACTACAATTTGGAACGGAGGGAGTAACTTTTAAAACAGATGTTCTTCTAGTAATCTAGAAATTAAAGGAATTGATTATCCATCATAGATGCAGAGCTGTCCACAAAAAAGCCTTATTTACTAATACCAAAGATATATTTAAATGGAGTTCTACTTCTAGAAGACAAATATATGTTTACACTACTTTATTTGTTATCAATGTAAGACTTTGTCTGCACTTGATGGGTAGTGACGAATATTCAACAACTTGCTGCATCCTGTATTTCAGTCATGTTACTTGTCTCGTATCCTTCGAATCAATGATAGGACTTCTACAGTGAAACTAAGTTTTTTTCAGCCAGGTAGGTCTTTGTTAATATCAACAGTATTTTACACCTACCGATAGAGAACCACTAGTGACCGAACTAACATTTTTTTTTTTTTTTTCAAAGAGGCTACTTTTGATAAAAGCAAATCCACAATAGAGGGTGCTTGGATTGTGCCGCAGCAATATTTAACCTGCGTACTCTATTATATATAGTTAGCATTTGAATATTCAATTCACCTTGATCTGTTGCGCTTGGCTTAATTTAGAGCTTTCAATTATGATTAATCATGTGACTAATTTCTTTGAACAAAATTGTTCTCTAACAATTTAGGGAAACAGGGAAAAAGTTCTAGAACCTTATGGCAGAAAGATTTATATGGATACTATACATTTCTTTTTTTTGATGTGCAACTGTTCTTATTTTTCTTTATATCAAAGGCCACATGTACGTTGAACTACTGCATAACACCTTAACAATATTGGCCCATAAAACTCACTACTACAGAAAACTTCTTGTACTCGGGCGCTTTTCATTTTTTTTGAGGCGGGCAAGGCCAACCGTCGCCATTGAAAGGTCACCATAAATCCAAATTAATGGAGGCGGTTGCTTTTTGCCCGCCTCCATAAATCAATTAAAATAAATAAAAAGGAATCTTGTACGGGCCTTGATTTGGGCCGTACATGCCGACTGGGGCCTCGCACCACCGCCCGGCCCGACCGAAACCCTAGCGAGCACCGCCGGGAGGAGGGGGAGTTGGGCGGCCATTGGTCCCACTAGCTGTATCTTTGTTGTTTTTTTACCCGGTTCGATCGTGCCCGCCTTCAATCCGTCACCGAGGGACGCCACCACCCTCGATCAACCTCTCGGAGGACACTCCCGCCATGGATCCGCGGACCGGTGAGCGCGCCCGCCATGGATCCGGTGCGAGGAGTGCCACAAGCCTCCTCACCGGGTAGCACCCCTCGATCCACCACCTTTCGCCTCCTTTACTACGGATCCAAATCTCATCGGTGCCACCACCGCCCCTAGGGCGATGCGCCGCCTCCGTCGTCAGCCATGCCATGCTCCTAGCCATGCCACTTCCCCTCGAGGACCGTGAGCACACCGGAGCAGGGAGAGGGTGGGAGGGAGGCGAGCGCACTAGATCTAGGGAGAGGGATGGAGGTAGGTAGGTAGGCGAGAACCATCCGAAAGATAGCACCATGCGAGCGGAGCGGAGGAGAGTGAGGGAGGGAGAGGGGAGCCGCTTGCGTGGGATAGGGGCCACAGAGGAGGAGGGTGCCGCTATCAGATGGAGGGAGGAAGTCAGGTGTGAGATCATGAGGTTGAGGGTGAGGAGAAACCGTAAGTCTCAGATAGTTTAGAACCGAACCAGTATAGTAGCAACTCTAACTAAAGCTATCACTACTAGGTCTAGCCTTGAACTAACAATGATGTTATCCTTTCAGTAGGGTCAAGAACTTACAGTGATAGGAAAGCTCCTCCTTGTTGATTGCCCAGGAATGATCCATTGATCTCTATTCGGGTATAAAGACACTTCTACTATATAATGATTATGGTTAAGCTAGGCAAAGGTAAAAGAGACCTACTCCCTCCGTCCCAAAATAAATGCAATTCTTTGATTTTTTTAAAAACTATGTTTGACACATCGTCTTATTCAAAAAATTTATGTAAATTATCAAACAAACAAAATATTATTATAATATCTTTAGTGATGTAATAAGTTATAACAAAAATGATAGTATTTATAATAAATAGTTGAATAAGGCGAGAGGTCAAACACAATTTTACGAATCAAAGAATTGCGTTTATTTTGAGACGGAGGGAGTAGATCTTACTACTAAATCTTTAATTGACTCACCACCACGAGAACCAAAACAACCTATATATATATATATAACCACCTTTTTAGGCAACTGTTATTAACGGAAACCGAATTAATAAAAAAATCGTGTGAAGGAGACTTGGACACGCGTCCGGTTAATTATATTTATATATGTGCGTGCACTATATACCTGTTCATTGAAATGATTAAGTTTGCATTGTGTGCAACGCAACATTCATTTTATTGATAAATTAGTTGTCTAATAAGTTGACCAACTGCCCTAGTAGCTACCTAATCACAAAAATGATATAGAAATGGGTATAGTTGGTGATTGGTTTTTTTAGTATTCTACGCATTGTGTCTTTTTCACCTTATTGATCAAGTTGTAGATCGTGACAAGATGGATAATATATTTGGATATATACAAAGGCCAGCTCGAGGGTCATGATATGATACATACTACACCAACTAATGAAAGAAAAAAGCAGTTTCGTCGTAACTTATTACTTTGGTGCACTAACATCGATCATCAGCGGAAGAAAAGAGGGGAGGACAGATTGTCGCTTAGCGGTGGCTCACTTTATTAGCTGAAAGCATATACCTCACATGCATATATCACTGGGTCCCCATGGTGGTTAGATGAGCAAAATCAAGGGCGTTATTATTTATTAGCAATCGAAGAAGGCCAGGGCATGTTTTGCAGTCCACACGAAATTAGTTCATTGTCTGGTCTCAAATCTTCTAAGTAGACTACCGAAATGGTTGACTTCTTCTAGTCTTTTGATATAGTAATAAAACACAACCAGTAGTCATAACACATATGCATGGTAATCTTACTAGGAGACATTTAGTAGGGAAAATTTATACTAAATTTTGAATACAAAAATATTATGACAACTCCACTTTACAATGAGAAGTTTTAAATTCTGACCATGGTATTTTTACAGCACAAAATCTTTCTAGTACATAAATATATAAATACTCAGCCCTCGGCGTCCGGGCATGGCGGCTTCCTTGCTCATCGGACAAATTCTTTGTCCGACCTCTGACCCTCGGCGGCGCAGCGGCCAGTGGTGTCGACTTAGGTGATAGTCTGCACCGCGTGTGCCAGCGGACTGTTAGAGCTCGAGCGCGGGTGTCTGCTGAGCCTCAGCTGCAGGGCCTAATGTGATGAGCACCGTGGCGGATGCTCCGCATCGCGCCCCTCTTGCGGGGCGTTCGCCCTTCAAGCACACCCCGGTGCGAGCCGGCGGTGGGCTGATCTTGTGGCGATAGGTTCGCGACCTCGGCCCGTCGCCGACATTGAGGCCCCCATCGTCCGCGGGAGGAGCTTCTTTGCTCTCTCGAGCCGCCTCCGGTGTCTTGAAAAGACAAACTCCCCTTTGCCTCAACTGACCTTGGCATCCCGGCAGCAAGAGATCGAAGAGTTGGTATGCGTGCCAGCAGCATCACGCCTTATCAAAGCGGAACCACGTCTTAAATCAGGCGCGCCTCGGCCTCCCACGCATGCACTGCGTCGCGGTAGTGCCTTGGCCAGCGTCAAGGGCTGCTAATGCGACTTTGCCCGGGCCCAAATGCTCTTGCTTAGGAAGTTGGAGCAGCGTGTGCCGGAGGAGAAACCTCCGGCTGCTCCCTTGAGAGAGATGGTCGAGGAATGCGCCTAGGGTCTATGCCGCCATCATGGCGCCGTTCGAAGATGCTTCTTGATGGGCCAGTTCGACCTCTCCGCCATGGACCTCAACACCGAGGACTTACCGAGGAGAAGGTCGCCTAGCCTTGCCCTACGGGCGTGGTGGTTTTTTGTCGCAAACTGGTCCAAATGTAACCCTTACTATTGTATCCAGTAGTTGTTAGGTTCCTCGCCGGTGTTTGATTTACCGTGGCATCTTATTGTTTGAACTTTATTCTACTTAATGAAAAAAAGCGCAACATCGCGGTCTCAAAAAATAAATATATAAATATAGTGTCTCAATGGTTCCTATATACATACTTTACAGTATATCTTTGTTCTGATGCCTCCATGTCTTACCTCAGTAATTTAGGTACTCCCTATGTGTGTCGTCGAGAGGTGGAATTGTTTAACAAATGAATGTGAGTGCTTAGCAGCACCTTTTTCCAGCGATGAGCAAATTGCATGGCCGATGTGATGTTCCATATACACCTGCATGTTCAGCTTATATATCCATATCTAATAATAAGAAACAGGCAGGTCATATCATCATTTTTCTCCTACGTAGGGTAGTAACATTAGCACTATTTTTGCACTATGCTGGGCCACTATCCGATCCAATGTGGCGGCTTCAAATATTTCCTTCTAATCAAATTATAAACTTTGCAGTCGTCGGGGAGAGGATCAAGCATACGGTAGGCAGAGGAAGAGTAAAATCACACAGGTGCGCTCTGCCAATTGGTTGACTTTGTTTTCCTGCTGAACTCATATAGGGCCGGTCCTGGTCCTGGTCCTGTTTGGATTGCGCGTGCGTGCGTGCGTGCGTGACTGCGGGTTCTGCATGGATACGTGTGGCACCACCTGTGCATGTGCGCGTGCGTGCGTGTGCGTGCGAGCTGGAATGGGCACGTAGGCCTGCAGGTGTCGGCCACGAGGGTGCCCATTACTCGCCTCGGGACTCTCCGTCTATCGCCAACGCCAACTCTCACTCTCACTCTGTACACGATCTCCAGCGCCCCGCGATCCCGGGCGGCACCTGCACCTGTGCCACTTTTTGCACACACCACACCGCCCGCCGTCCAATCGGTGGCGGTCAAGTCCACCACCAGCTAGGCTCGATCGATCATGGCGTGGCGTCGCCGGGCATCGATCAGCACGGCATGGCCGCGCGTGTGCGTGCGTGCGCGCCTGCCGGCCGGCCTGTATTTGCGCGCGGCAGCACCGGTCAGTGCCGGCCCATGCCCATGTACTACCCATGCCTGTTTAGTTGGTGAAATATTTTAGTTGGGCTACTGTAGCACTTTGCTCAGATTAATTATCATTCAACCATAGACAAATTAGGCTCAAAAGATTCGTCTCGTCTTTTTTCAGTCAAACCGTGCAATTAGTTATTTTGTTTACCTACGTTTAGTACTCGTATATACGTTAAAGATTTGATGTGACGGAGAACTGTAGCAACTTTTGGGTTTTGCATGAGACTAAACACTCCTACGCGATCAGGCCGGTCAAGAGTACAGTAGCAGGCACTACCCACGGGCTGCCATGCTGTCGTGCTTCGCGCGCCCATGTGCATGCCTCCGCCGTCGATCGTCATCGTCGTCTCCGACGCACGCACACACTCCATCCTCTTGCGGCCCTGTTGATGCCTTTTTCCTGCCGACCAGCCATACTTTCTACTATGCTAGTTATAGTTACTGCTGTGTCTAATTTTCAATGGACCTCAATCACCTCCATACCAATCAATACGAAAATGTTGTTCCTATATAGTATAATAACTTTTTCTAAACAAGGTACAGCCCTGAAACTAGTTACCCTCGGGGCTGTTTGGCGGGACTCGATCCTGCTGATGGGCTCCTTGATCTAAAGGAGTCACACATTCTTGTCACTGTAGAACGGTTCTGGCTCCGGCCAAACCTCTCGTGGTGAATTATATACAACTTTTGTAGACCTGAAAACCACTCCCATGACTACAACGGTTAGTTAGAGCGTGCTTTGGTAAGGTTCTTCCCCGCCTCCTTTGGGAAAAGCGGTAAGCCAAGACTGCTGCCCCACGAGGAGCCGAAGCTAAAATGAGCTCTCCAATTTGGGGATCAAATATATGATAGACCATATACACGCTTACTATCTTAAATCATCCAACTTAATCTTCACTGTCATAGTAGCTTGTGTAAAAATAATTATTATAATATAAACTAAATATACCTTCCAGGATAAGTGATTAAGCAAAGGTGGGTAACCAATTAGGATTGTTCAAGCTAGATTCATATGTTAGCTGAGAGTAATAAATAGTGTAAATTTAATTATAGGTCATTTCAATCTCAAATCAAACCCTAATAATCTTAGAAAGGACTCTGCTTGCTCTTTGGGTGGTGGGGAATATGACCTAGGATATGCGGCACTAGTGGACATATGTCAATAAGACAAGCATTATTATGGCTCGCATAAGAATCTATGCCCAATCCAAGCAGAGACAATTGCATCTTGGGATACATCTAGCATGTTGAGTTATGGACAAGCGCCAACTCATCTCATACAGATACAGAAACACACGCATGCAGGGGTGCATGGCTCGATGACAAAGGGAGTGGGTATGTGATTGAAAAAATGAGTTGTTGCCAAACATTTTCTCCAACAAGTGAATGAAGCTGAGTCGAATAAAAGATCCTTCAAAAAAAAAAAAAAAAAAAAAAACTGGGGCTAGAACCACTTTAGCTGGAAATTGGAGAGCTGTAATGAACAAACCCTTACTACTTTACATGAAGGGAACAAACAACTATAGAAAAAATTGGTGTGAGTTATGACTAGAGGTGTAGTTATATTGGTACAATTTGGTGAAATTGGCCCCTGGTGAATTAGCAGGAGTTTATGCATTTCTAGATGCACCATAAATGATTTTTAATAATCATTTATGGAATAGAGAAAAGCTACCACCAATGTGCATCTGTGAAGTCCATGAATATACAATCAAATATGTGAACAAACTTAACCAAAATTTTGAGAAACTCCAAAAGAGAGGAGGTAAAAGAAAGGAGACACACACATGCCGTGCTAAGTACGGGATTATAGTTAATCAATAGGAGTAGTGATGAGTTATTAATGGTACAGCTTAGCGCGTTCCCAAAGGTCGGATCTGTCCTTGCTCCGGCAAGGCGGCACCGACCAACCAGCGCGATGCCGTTTTGGCGGAGCCACGTGGGCTGCGTCGTTGTTGACCACTCAGCGCAGCAAAAGCCTCCCTGTCGGTGTGCTAGCTAGGAGCAGCTGAAATGTTGATCAATCGCCGGTCGATTACACATGCTAGAGATCGATTTCATTGCTGAGAAAGAGTACTCGTGGACTTTTAATTGATATCTGAATAGTGTCATCAAAACAGTTCCTGCGAAGATTCCATAGGCTTCCAATAATAAAGATGCTAAAAATATTTAAAATGGTGATATGATATATAAAGAGATTACCTCACGGTTGGCGATATCAGGATAAAAATATGGTGTACTCGCTCCTCGCTCTGAAAAATAACCCTCACGGTTGGTGATCAAGGCACATAGCTCAGTGCAACAACGAAATTACCAAATTAGCGTAACTGGAAGCAAGAACTCATCAAGGTACAAAAGTTGACTCACTAGAGTACTAGCGATAATTCTGTTGGTTTAGAGCAAGTATTATGGTAATTTGTAAGTTGGCTAAAATGATGACGCTGGAGGAGAGAGGAAGGTTCTGGGCTGTAAACTTGACCCGGCTTGGACCTAGAACCAAAGAAACTATGTTGAGATGTATTGTGGGTCCTCAGACACTTAGAAAGAACTAACTAGTGTATGGGTGACCCAGGGAGAAACATGGGAACTCCGAAGCGGTGGGCGTATTATAATACTTTTACTCTTAATCACACCTTTCCATACCATCTTTCGAGGTATTGTACCTAACAAATTCAAGACATCCCTCAACTTTTGTATGGTCTAAAATTGCCTAGCTAGTAAATAGAGTATTACCAAAATTACACAAAAAAAATGTGTAGACCAGTTTTGCATTATTGTAAACAAGAAAAATTGTAACATTGTTGGCATCTTTCATCTCAGTCTCCCAAAGTGCCTTCTGAAGCTCAAGTTCAATCACATTGCCTAGCACTGTGGGCTAAATATTCTAGTCATGACATATTTTGAAAACATTTGGATAAGCATTCTTTAGAGGACATTCCCCAACCAAATATCAAACCACAAAACCTAGTATTTTTAAGCACTGCGACTATATGGCCCTTCCCCTTTTCATACCAACCTTTAACATTGCCAGGTTGGGAGCGCCCCCGCCCCCCCGCACTCTTACTATCTAATCTTCATGCATAGGTTGTCCTCTTTGGGGGTATTTCTTCCTCAAAACCTTCATGCAGGATCCCTCATCTAATTTGAAAATCCACTACAGTAGCGGGCAGAAATGATTGCTCTATGCAAAGCAATAGTATCACTAACTACCTGCATACCTCCCTATATGAACCCTACACCTAAGATTTATATAAGGGTGGGAGGGGAGCCCTTGGGAGGTGCAGTGGAAAAGATTGAGGCACACTATTCGACATCGGCCGGTCGTGACCTTGCCCGTGACGGGGCAAACGGCGTCGTTCAGTCTTCAGGGCGGCAATGATCAGGGCAAATGAGGGCGAACAGCAGTCAACGACCACGACATCCGGGAGAAACTTAGCCGGCTGCCCACTACATCTGATCTTGGTTATTGTCTTTCGTCCTTTTGCGAATCAGTTGATGTTCATGCCTAAATTTTTGTCTAGTGGGTACATACCTATATTGAATCTGTTTTTCCCTTTAAAATTAAAATTAGCCTATATATTATTATAAGATTTCACGGTCACGGAGGGCTTGGCGGCGAGTTAAGCTAGATCGAGCCCTTAAAAAATCCTAGAGATTCACTGGCCTTCTCAAACCCCTTACATTCAGCACCTACATTCTTCCATTCCTTTGTGTTGTGCTCTTTACCTTCTTTGTGTTGTGCTTGTGTCTTCAGGTTGTTATTTAAGTCCCACAAGATAATTAAAATACTAGATGTGTTTGTGATCATGCATTGTGTGGGCCCGTGGTTTAGATTCAATGACTATATTGCCCAGGAACCCGATGGGCAATATTGTCATTACCTGCATAACGTTGATACTGTATATATGCAGCCCAAAATGAACTTAAATTCAAGATTGGAGGGCTGTTCCAAATTGTAGTTCACTTTGGAACTTACAGATCCATTTTAACTTTTTACTATGTATACAGACATAGTGTATGACTAGGTGCATAAACAAAATCAATGTATCTAGAAAAGTCAAAAGTAAACTATAATTTAAAACGGAGGGCTTATTATTTATAAGCAACGAAACATGCTCTGGGATGCACGCCAAGACCAACCGTTGGCATAGCTAGCATCGACGGGCTGGCTGAGAGCGAGTCTTGAAGAGACCAGCTGCCCAGCTGTAAGGCAGGAGCTGGTTCACACAGAAATGGATGCAGCTACTGTAGATGGCCAGAAGCTTCTGAATTTCCTCGGTGTTATCACCTGGCACACGACCGAGATACAGCAGCGGTGGTTGCGACCCATACATATGGCCGCCGGTCCGTCGCAAAATACTATAGTCAATTCTTTGGACGACGCCATCCCTTACATAATACAAAATATATATACGTGCTGGGTGCTGCACATTTCACGATCAACGCCTACGTGGCGCTTACGTGTGTGTGTGTATAACTGTTCTTCGTCAACTACTTTTTGTCTTTCGATTCTCACAAGTCACATCTGCGGCTTAGCACTGCTTTGACAAATGAGAAAATATATGATCCGGTCGCCCTTGGCTAAGATGAAAAAGGAAAAGGAAACCGATGCATAGAATTTTACCTTTTAGGACCTGTGTCTATATCTAATCCATACCTCTGAACTCTGATTAGGCTAATTCCCATCATCACTATTTTTTCTCTTCTTCTGGTCATTCTTTATTACCCTTGTAAAATTCAGTTACTTTCGCTTCTCACTAGATTTTATCTGTTAATAATATGTGCACTCCTATGATAGCTTATACCATACGCGTCTTTATCTTATTCTAACTGAAGATGCATTTTTTTTATTACCACGAATGAACGTAGTATATTCTATCAACATTGGGGAAACAGGAGTATTGTTTAACAATCAGATCAATCCGGCACTTTGGATTCTTTTGATTTCTCAATGGAGTGTCCGGGACAAAAGTTTGTTCTTTTTTGCCATTTCTTTAGTGCAATTGTCACATAAAAGTATATTGCGTACGTGCACCAAATTAATAAGTTTATCGGATAAGATTATTCGAAGCAAGCACTTACACATTATATATATGTGCACACATGTGCTCTAGTTCCAATAGCGTTTGTTAAATGTTTAAGCTAAGCTCTATCTAATTTTATCTTATAAGATTATTCGAAGCAAGGCACTTACATTATATATATGTGCACACATGTGTTTCTCGTTCCAATTACGTTTGTTAAATGTTTAAGCTAAGCTCTACCTGCAAAAGATTCAAATCTGCAGCGGGTCGAAGAAATTTTCAAAGATTCCTCCGACCAAGCAGTTTGATAATGTTTTGTTGCTTTCGGTATGTCATTATACTTGCATACACTTAACAAAGATGACATTTGTGCAATTTGATTCTTTCTGGAAGAGAGCAAGGCTGGGCTATCCGGCCCAATAATAGCCCGAAAATGTCACAAAACCTTAACAATCAGCATTCAGCCAACTGTACAGAACGCAGCATGACTTTAAAACTATATATATGCTCTAGCACACAATAACGCGATCATAGCAATGAGACCATATGTTCAGCAGTTTACCTTCCCAATATAGGTTTTGCAAAGTTGATCTTAAGCTGTTAAGCATGCTTACAACAGAGACAACAGCAGGGGCATGCAGAAGCTCATAAGACAAACACCCTGCATTGTGTAGAGACAAGGTTTTGCAATGCTAACTAGATCTTCTACTATGCCTGGTGAACCTTTACCAGCTGAACCAGGAGTCGGACAGATACTAACAAGCAAACAGCCTCCTTTCGGCCTAGCATTAGATCTTCCCTACTCATTCTCATCTATCCAATCACCATAGATCCTGCTGATCTTGTCAGGACCCTTCCATTTCTGAATGGGCCTTTGCAGTTGTCCAGATCTCTGGCTGACGATGGTGGAGCGCTGCGACTGGATGCCGAGATGGTACACATCTGCATGGGGGGCATCGCAGTGGATGCAGCAGCAGACTCTGCAGGAGTTTTTAGCAGAAGCACCAACTTGCTTCGAGTCAGGATTGGACGCCATATCCTGCCATCTATGTCCATGGGGCCCCCTCCATATTTGTGAAGTTCTGCAGTTACAGCTAAAACATGTTAAGATTTTTACTAAAACAAAATTGTTAGCTGGTGTATTAAATATAAAATAAAAAAAGAGTTGCCCATGATCAAGCACCAACCATCCACCTGACTGCGATTCAGTATTTGCAATAAAAAATTATCCTTAGGATCACCTCAGGCAAACAGAAATGTGTTATGCAGGATGAAGGACGGTAACAACAATATTAGATGTCCATAGATGATTTAAGGCGGTACAAGAGAAAAACTGCAACAAATACCATATGTCCATAGCTGACCCTGAAGCAACAACACAAACCCTCAAAAAGGCAGGTAACTGGGTAAGTGATACCTTTTGTAGGACACCCAATACCTCATTGGCTGAACAAACTTTGGCTGAGACAAAGGCCAAAATTTATGAAATGTTTATGAATAATTTGCATTAGAGCTTGCAGTACTACACTGCACCTTCCAGTATCTAGAAAAGCTTTATCAGACAAGCTTATTTTGCCTGCCACCTAACCCAACCCAACATAATGTCCACAAAATCAATGAAAGGCAGACTATCAAACTACATTCTGATCAATAACACTGCCTCACTCAGCAATCACACTTTAAAACCAACCAAAAACCCCACAAGAATTCATTATATGCTACATGTATAGGGGGCCCCTTTGGCACAGCCCCAGCCCCAGCTTCACTCTCAGCTTTCACGGAGCCCAGCCAAACACTTAAAATGTAACTGGAAAGATGGGGAGTTAGCGAAAACACTTCTCCATTTAGACTGAGCTGGGGCTAAAAAACCCGCTCTCAACGGGAATCACTTCAGAATTGATTCTCAACTACTCCCCCCCACCTTGCTCCCCACCAGAATCACTCCTTGGAGAATCAAAAGTGAAGCTCAACCAAAGGATCCCCACATCTACTGGCATGGTCATTCATAAACCTATAAACATCACACCCCAAACAAGATTCTTCTCGAATTCATCAGTGTATTGAAAATCATAGCATATACTTCCAATCATATATGACTTTGATTGACTGAAAAAATAATTGACAAAACAGTAGTTCAAATCAGAGATACTACTATGAATAAAATATATAAACCAGCATGGTACCATAACCATAAAGATCTTATAACCCCAACAGATCTTTTTTTTCTGGCAATTCATTATACGTCAAAATCATAGCATAAACTTCCATCACACGACAGAAAATTAATTCAATGAAACAACATTTCAATTAAACAACTATTATTGACGAAAAATTATGAAACACCATCAATAACCAAACCTGTGAAACTTAATATCATGGCTAGCATTAAGGGCTACCATGAACATTGTTTCTATTCACTATAACAGAGTATCATGCTCAATTACTTGAAAGAAACATGAATCATAATTAAATAAACCAGGACCTGAATTGAAGCAGCAGGAAGTATAACAATCTGATGACTAACTCACCAGGCAGAACCATGAGCAAAGTGGCATTTGCTCCCAAATGGGCAGTATCAGTCATCTCCCACTTGTTACAGATCCTCGTCTTCCAGTTGGACACGGCTTCATCACCATCACTCCATTTTGTTGGCAGAGGCAGCAGCATTGTATCCTCCACCACCAACCGTGGGCGATAGACTGATGGCCCCACGCTCTCCCTGCGCCTTGACTGCTCATCATGCAGGAAGGTGCACGCGTCGCCATAGGGGCAGCCCTCTTCAGTGTAGAACTTCTTGCAATGGCGGCCCTTGTATGCCCTACCACCCTGCGAGCGCCACGCGCCCCATCTCCAGCGACAACACTTTGCAGAGGTCATGATGGGGATCTGGTGGTGCTCTTCCCGCTGCTCCGTGGCCTCCTCATGGGCGGCCACGATCTCCTACCAGTTGGGCGGCGGCTTTCGCACCTCCCATGCCGTGCGCGCAAAGTTGCAGTTGGTGACATAGGGACAGGTCCCAGCCCGGAACTTGCAGCGGGGGTTTGGTCTTGAAGAACATCTTGCCGATGGCGCGCGACTTGCTAGTCGCGCTGCTCCCGCCGCCATCGCTGCCACCGCCACCGCCCCCGGCCCCGCCACGAGCTTTCTTGCCCGGTGGCGGCTGCTCGCTCCCCGCCCGCGAGGACGGGTTCCGGTCGCCGTAGCCCGGGTCGGGGTTCCGCTGGCGGTAGTCGTCCTCGGTGGCCCAGATGGCGGCATCCCCGCCCGTGGACGGCGCCGGGTTGGTCAGGCGTCAGGGCCCGCGGCGTCAGGATGATATACGTTGGCGTTGAGGGCCAGTCCATCGCCGCCGCTGGCTGTTAGTGCTGTCCCCGGGGAAACCAACTTCCGGGGCTCAAACCCTACCTTTCGATCCCGCCGGAGAAGAACCTAACGAACAAAACCACAGGTGGACGGATAATTCCGGTCAGTAAGACCGCCGCATCCTAGGGAAATTCTCAACCAAATCAACTGGATAGGGAGGGATGGAAGAATGAGAGTGATTTAGGTTTGGTTTTGCTTTCACAGCGAAGAGGATAAATTCGCAGTCCCGCGTCGACGCGCCCTACCGCCGCTGCGGGATCGACGCCGGCCTCCACGCTCGCTAGTCACCCGCCCCGTCTCACCTGCCTGCGGCGTCTCCGCCGTCGTCGAGGTACCACGTCGCCGCTGAACTGAACCGGCCGAGCAAGTCGGCACGATCACTTTCCCAGGTTGGTTGGGGTTGGCATCAAGCCCATGGGCCCTAATTTAGCTAACCTCGGCTGCGGGCTTGCAGCCAACACCAGTAGGAACAAGAGCTACTTCCATTGCATCAAGTTCTTGTTGCTCTCGTTCATCGGAATTGTACATTTGTGGTTTTACGGTGGATTTTTGAGTTACCCCCTTGTTGAAGTGCAACTCATTTACAAAATGTGATTTGTTGTGTGTGAGTATATTCACTCATTTTTGGCGTACCATTCTGGATTCAAAAAATTTGTTCCAATGTAAACTACCTACTATTTATTGACACCATGAATTGGGCTTAATCTAAACTACCGTGATATTTGTTGGCGCTACGAACTGAATTGAAAATACAACAAAATAGGTTGGATTTTCGGGGAGCTTAATCTAAACTTCCGTGATATTTGTTGGCACTACGAATGACTTCGGTCAAAACGTTGCCAAACATGAACGCCCTGATTTTGTTATCCTCCCTCTTGGGGGCTTGCATCATAGTTTGTTGTCAGCACGGTTTGGAAGTAGGAACAGCACAGCAAAAACGCAAAGATCATATCGACAGATGGGGCAGCTAAGTAACCCACAAGCTTATCAAGATGACCAAAACATGATGGATCATCACCTCATCAGAATTCAGGCATGCAATTTCACATTGTTGCTCAAGCACGCAGCATCATCCATATTTCCTCAGGCTCAGGAAGAAACCAATTTACAATTCGTCTGTTCTTTTTATAGCTTTTAAAAATTATATCGGTGGCATAACAGGCACACTTCAGGAAGAGGTAACGACAGAAGCGACGAAACATTACTTTGCAAGCACGCTGTTCATGGAAAAAATTATTGATGATCACTCTTCAGGCAACAAGCAGCATCATTTTGCATACAACATTCAAGCGCACAACCACATTATAAACCCACGATATAGGAAGGTAAAATTTCCCCAGCATCATCCACATTTTTCTTAAGTTTCAGGGAAACCAAATGAAATCTTACCAGTTCATCTATTTCTCCTAAGCAGCACCCCCTTTCATACGATAAGATCAAAAAAGTTACAGCAATGGAAACATATGAGCAAGAAGTTTGGCCACCTCAGCCACCACCAAGACCAGCTGCAGCTCATGTAGACATACCTAAAAGGTGCCCTCCGCGCAACAGTAACAACAGTGCATCAGAAGACCAAAACAAGGCATCACTGCACCTTTTTAAACAGATAAAAACACTAAACAGAGCACACAAGTAATGAAGAGATTAAATGGGACCAAACCAACAGAGAAAACTATAGCTTCTCAGCTTCCCAATAGGCAAATCAATGCATTACACCTGGATTAATTAGACCATAGTCACACAAACTTTTGTATTGCCTCTCATAAAAAAGGAACATTATTATCCATAAACAAGCAAATAATAAGATCAGTTTTCAAAGGTGTCATAACACAACCAGCACTTTCAAAACGCGCAAGAAACCACAGCGCCTTCCTTAGTATTAGCACTTGGTCACGCCAGTGTTCTAAGCCTTCTGTCCAAAGGCAATGAAAACTCAATCAGTAGAAATTGCCAAAATACCCCCCACCAATTTCGCAGTAATCATGTGACATAAAGTAACCATATCTGCCTTATAAATATATAAAAAATAAAATAAAAGGCCGGACACAGCAAGGCATCAAGTAGAATTCCGCCGAGGCTTTGCAGTGTACAAACCATTATAAGCTGCAATAAAATAAAAAAAAAATCTGTCAGTAATAGCATACATAAAAGCAAACATAGCATATAAACAGTCTGATGTCATGCCAAATATAAGACAGAAATGAAAAAAAAACATCAGTTGGATACTTGGTTTACATGTTATGACTACTTGACAAAGTGTTCCTAGAAATCAACGAAGTAACAGAAGGAACTAATTTGTATACTATGCCCACACACCAGTAGCTAATATTCAGTTTGTCGAATGCATACCTTCTAAAAAAAATACTCTGACACTTTGTTATCTACTCTGCAACTCAAATAACAGAATATTTTTTCCAGTTTGAGCAGATCAGGAAGATTTAGAGCCTGGTTGGCACAATCCTCGAGGACACGTTTCAGTTCTGCTTTACCGCCTTCTTCACAGGCGACTCTGTAGCCGGGCCCTCAATAAACAGGTAGGAAGCTGGCGGCTCATTTTGCACCAACAATTTTTCCTTGAGGAATATATGTTCCCCTTGTAGTATTAGCAGCACCAGTCCAGTCCTGAATAGGGGCTAGTGTCTCTTTGTGAGTGATCCTCCAGCGGGCATTCTGTGGGAAATCATTGATCTCAAGTTCCGCCTCATAGTGTTCTGGAACGCATGGGCCTGTATCCTTGCCAGATTTTGTTGTAAGTTCATTTGCAGCCTGAAGTGCCGAGCAGTGGCCTCATCATTTTGTTGGCTTGTTGCTGCGAGTAAAGGAATCAAAGGGGACTGCCGCCCAGATCCTGAGTATTTGCTGATTAGCAACATTAGCGGCCTTGTTTGCAACCATAGCAGCAGCAGCGGGCATTGGCAATGGCTTTGTGCTGCCATGTCACCCTCCTGCCTTCGCACTCCCCTTCCTCATCAGAGAATCTGAATCTGACTTGTCCCTCCCTCATATCCATATTCCCTTGCCTGGGCCTTCTTTGCAGTCTTCCGTGCTTCATCCTCTTCCCTCATTAAACTTAAAACCACTACCACCATAGCCTGTACCACCATGGGCCTGTTCTGTTCCCTGTTTCACCTTAGCCATAAATCTGTCAGCCGGGGCTTTTTAGGTCATAATGGAACAGCCTGTTCAGAGAGCTCCAGAGCCTTAACAAAGGTCTAGGTGCATACAGCTCCTAGATCCTCAGAAATAAAAGTCCAGCGGCAAAGCCCTTTTCTACCAACTTAGCCTGTTCTACCAACACGATGGACATAGTCCTCATAATGGTTAGGGACATCATGAATTGATAACCAGTTCAAGGATTCTTTTACATCTAAACCTCTAGCAGCAACACTGGTAGCAATCAGCAAGCTGCAGGCGTTGCTCTTGAAATCAGCTTAATAGTTGATTACGGCGGTCAGTCCTGATCTTTGCATAGCCATGAAGGGACGAACATGGATACCCATGCTGGAACAACTCTTTGAGTAAGAGAATCCACATTTATATCTTGTGAAAATTGAACAAAAAAACAAGGATTTTTCCCTTGACATACCATTCACCCAAACAGCTCTAACAGCCTGAAGAACCTCTGATTTGTCTGCAGTGCAGCACCTCGACCAGTTGTGTGATATCTTTGTTCACGACACTCCCCTCCCCCCCACTTGAATTTCAACAGGCTTAGTAAGCACCTTGCGTGCCAGTATCTCCACCTGCGTGGAAATGTAGCAGAAAGAGCACCGTCTGCCTATCTGGCAGCGTATTCTGAACTATCACGAGTAATCCACAGGGCTCAAAACCCATGTCAAACATCCTATCAGCTTCATCCATCACCAAAAGTCACTCTCCGAAGGTTAGTTATTTTCCACTGCTGAGTGCAAGGATATCAATCATCCTTCCTGGTACGTACAAACAACAATTTCAGCACCCCTCTTCAATTCACTGATCTGCTGCGCAACTCCTGAGCCTCCATAGATTGCAACACCCGTTGATGCCAAGCACCTTAGAGAACTTCTTAATGTCGAATGTATCTGCACCTGGCTCTCTAGTAGGAGCCATAATGAGCCCAATAGGGGCCATCTCCAGGGACAACTGGGGGGCTGATCTTTAACATGCCTCAGCATTGGGAGGACAAATGCCAGAGTCTTGCCAGATCCAGTTTTTGCAATACCCGATACAATCCGCCCACTCATTATGATCACCAAAGCCTGTGTCTGTATAGGCATCGGTTTCTCAAAACCAAGCTTCTTGATGGTGTCAAAGGCTTGCTTATCAACCCACTCTGCACCCATGTTTTTTTATTGGCTTGGGCATCTTTCCCACATGCACCTTGAGCTCAACTGCTTCGGTAGTCTACCACTTCCTCGGATATCATCTTGGAGATGTCCTTCACCTCAATATAGAAATTCTTCCGGAGCGGTTGGTAGTCAATCTTGAATGGTCAACAATTGCCAACTTCGGGCCTTTGTCTTCTTGACCACGCTTTATGAATTCCTCATCATCCTCATCATCCTCTCTCAGCCCCATCCTCATCAAGCGTCATCATAATCAGTCTGAGTCATCCCCTTGCATAATTCTCCCCATCGCCCTTCTTTGGCCCTTTCTTATCCCCATTACTAACGACATCCTTTGAGCTCTTACCATTCTTGTCATCTGCACCTGCAGCAGGAGCTGTATCCATTGCTGCTGCTGCACTCTCCACAGCCTTACTCTGGCAGCACCAAGGAATTCATGAAGGCATCGGCCGGATCAATCTCGTCTTCCTCCATCCCAGCACCACCATTAGCATGTCATGCATCCCCATTGGGCAAATCCACACATCCATGTCACCACTACCACCATTCTCCTCATCCTTCTCGCCATCCTCCTTTTCCCCTTCCTCATCAGACTCCTCACCATCCAGGTCCACTTCTTCCCGCCCCGCCTTGTAGCGCCATCAGCCTCAGCAGCCACCGCCGCGGCTTACCACCACGGCACACGCCGACGTCCTGCCCTACTCCTGCTCGCGACCTTCTCCTGCCCCCACTCCTTGACGCAGCGGCGCGGCTCCATCTCGTCGCCGAGGCGTTGCTGCTCGGCCTCCACTCCATATCCTCCTCCCCTTCTTCCGCTGGCGCCGACGCTCCGCCTCCTCGGCGTCCACCTCCTCCTCCCTCCTGGACGCCCGGCTCAGCTCCGGCTCCAGGTCCCGGTAGTAGTAGTTGGTAGTGCGAGGACCTGCGGCGGCGCTTGCAGTCCCGAGTCCTCGTCCTCGTCGCCATCCCGCATCGCCGCGCCGCCTGGACCCCTCGCGCGCTCCTCGCAGTCCCTCTCCTCGCGCCGCCGCGCCCCGCTCCTTCTCTTTCCCGCTCCCGCTCCCTCCCGCCCCCGCGCCTTCCCGCTCCCTCCCGCTCCCGCTCCTTCCCGCTCCCTCGCGATCCAGTCCCTTGTCACGGTGAGTGGCGGTCCCGCTCCCGCTCCCAGTCGCCGTCGTCGCGGTGGTTGGCGCGGGGAAGGGACCGCTCGCGCTCGCGGTCCCGGTCCCGCTCCTTGTCGGTGGTGGCGAGACGAGGGAGTCGCGCGCCCTCGCGGTGAGGTGAGGTGGTGCCAGGAGGTGGAGCGCTCGTCGTCGCCAGGCCCATGGCAGCAGCGGCGGCGGCCGGCGGCGAGCGGATCGGGATGGCGCAAACCCTAGCCCAGGATGTGGTGAGGTGGGGATTTCTTTTTTTTTCGTGGCGATTTTTTGCCTCCGCTAGTGTTACGCCTTTTTCTTAGCGATAAATATTGTGCGGGAAAGTCGGCGTAGAAGCTTCGCCGACTTCGGTACCCCTGCGGCCTTGTGTTATTGTGCGCGCTGCTTTATTTGTCAGGTTCGAAAGTTTTTCTGAATCTGAACACGATTCAGAACAAAACAACTCTCGGCCGTATTCGATTCTCAGTCGGGTTTCATATAGTGAACCAAAATGTGACGCCACTGCTATAGCAATGATGGTAATGCTTTTGGTCTCAAATTTCAATTGAGTAAATTTCAAGTTTTACTACTTTGGTGAAAAGGACATTCAAGAGAATGTTGGTAGACGCCCAGCACTCTTGTGCAAAAGGGCAATCAAAGAACAAATGA
>JADLZK010008455.1:0-40167 GCA_015847255.1 Hyparrhenia diplandra | reverse complement strand
AAGCCCAGCGGGGATGTAATTCAATGCATCAAAAAGTAAAATTCTTACGGTATCCCGATGGGCGGTGAAGAGACAAAAGATGCCATTTTGGCCTCTGTTACGAGAGATTTGCGATTAGCGGTTTGGCCAAGATAGATCAATCGCCACGAAAAGTGACTGTTGGAATCCCAACGAGAGGATGTAATTCAACATCAAAAAGTAACAATCTTACGGGTATCACATGGGCGGTGAAGAGACAAAAGATGCCATTTTGGCCTCCATTCGTGCAGATTTGTCAACATTTATGGAGGTTGGCGATTTTTGACCAAAGATAGATCCGGCCACCCATGAAAAGTGACTGTTGGAAGCTAACGGGATGTAATTCAACATTATCGAAAAGTAAAATTCTTACGGTATCACGTGGGCGGTGAAGAGACAAAAGATGCCATTTTGGCCTCCAGTTCGGGCAGATTTACGGCGTTGGCGGATTTTTAACACCAAGATAGATCAATCGCCACGAAAAGTGACACATTGGAAGCCCAACGAGGATGTAATTCAAACGCATCAAAAGTAAAATTCTTACGGGTATCACATGGGCGTTTGAAGAGACAAAAGATGCCATTTTGGCCTCCGATTCGTCTGCGATTTACGTCAACATTTATGGAGATTGGTGGATTTTGACCAAATGATAGATCCGGTCGCCATGAAAAGTGACACATTGGAAGCCCAACATGATGTAATTTAGAGGGGATCGAAAAGTAAAATTCTTACGGGTATCACGTGGGCGTGAAGAGACAAAGATGCCATTTGGCCTCGATTCGGGCGATTTCTATCAATTTTTACAGCGGTTTTGACCAAGATAGATCTCAGCCGCCACGAAAAGTGACTCCGTGGAAGCTGGTAATGTAATTCAAATTCAAAAAGTAACATTCTTCAGGCATCACGTATCACGTGGGCGGTTGAAGAGACAAAAGATGCCATTTTGGCCTCCATTCGTGCGATTTCTATCAACATTTATGGAGATTGGCAGATTTTGACCAAGATAGATCCGATTCGCCATGAAAAGTGACATTGGAAGCCCAACGGGATGTAATTTAACATTATCAAAAAGTAAAATTCTTACGGGTATCACGTGGGCAGGCTAAGAGACAAAAGATGCCATTTGGCCTTCGACGTTACGGCAGATTTACGGCGATGGCATTTTTTGACCAAGATAGATCAATCGCCATGAAAAGTGACTGTTGGAAGCCCAACATGATGTAATTTTTTGAAATCAAAAAGTAACATTCTTACGAGGTATCACATGGGCGGTTGAAGGTTTTCAAAGATGCCATTTTGGCCTCCATTCGTGCGATTTACATCAACATTTATGGAGGTTGGCGATTTTTGACCAAGATAGATCCGGTCACCATGAAAAGTGACTTGTTGGAAGCCCAACGAGGATGTAATTTAACATTATCGAAAAGTAAAATTCTTACGGTATCACGTGGGCGTTGAAGAGACAAAAGATGCCATTTTGGCCTCCGTTGGCGGTTTACGTCAACATTTACGGCGATTAGCGATTTGACCAAGATAGATCGGTCGCCACGAAAAGTGACTGTTGGAAGCCCAACGGGATGTAATTCAACGCATCAAAAAGTAAAATTCTTACGGGTATCACATGGGCGGCTGAAGAGACAAAAGATGCCATTTTGGCCTCCATTCGTGCGATTTACGTCAACATTTTTGGCGATTGGCGGATTTTTGACCAAGATAGATCAATGCCATGAAAAAGTGACTGTTGGAAGCCCAACGGGATGTAATTCAGCGTATCAAAAAGTAAAATTCTTACGGGTATCACGTGGGCGGTGAAGAGACAAAAGATGCCATTTTGGCCTCCCATTAGATGCGATTTCTATCAACATTTCGCGATTGGCGGATTTTTGACCAAGATAGATCCGGTCGCCACAAAAAGTGACACTTTGGAAGCCCAACATGATGTAATTCAACGGATCAAAAAGTAAAATTCTTACGAGGTATCACGTGGGCGTGAAGTGACAAAAAGATGCCATTTTGGCCTCCATTCGACGAATTTTGTCAACATTTACGGAGATTGGTGGATTTTTGACCAAGATAGATCCGATCGCCATGAAAAGTGACTGTTGGAAGCCCAACATGACCTAATTTAGAGGATCGAAAAGTATAATTCTTACGGTTATCACGTGGGGCAAACTAAAGAGCCCAAAGATGCCATTTTGGCCTCCATTCGAGGAAAATTTACGTCAACATTCCTAGCGGTGACATTTTTTTGAGTTCATGTAACTCAATCGTAGTGATTACGGACTCCGTCTTGAAGCTAGTAGAAAGCTATTTTTGAAATCCATAAGTCCATGTAAATAGGCATCAAAAAGGCTATAATTGATGGTTTTTAAAAGGGTCAAAAGGCCTCCGTTTGGGCGGATTTACATCAGCATTTATGGAGATTGGCGATTTTTGACCAAGATAGATCCGATCGCCATGAAAAGTGACTCCAAGCCCACGGGATGTAATTTAATATTATCGAAAAGTAAAAATTCTTACGGTATCACATGGGCGGTGAAGAGACAAAAGATGCCATTTTGGCCTCCATTAGTAGTGATTTAAGCGATTGGCGGATTTTGACCAAGATAGATCAATCGCCACTAAAAAGTGACTATTTTGGAAGCCCAATAGGATGTAATTCCACGTTATCGAAAAGTAAAATTCTTACGGTATCACGTGGGCGGTGAAGAGACAAAAGATGCCATTTTGGCCTCGGTTCGAGACGATTTAACATTTATGGCGATTGGCGATTTTTGACCAAGATAGATCCGGCCGCCATGAAAAGTGACACATTGGAAGCCCAACGAGGATGTAATTCAATGCATCAAAAAGTAAAATTCTTACGGTATCACGTGGGCGGGCGAAGAGACAAAAGATGCCATTTTTGGCCTCCGTTCGAGGATTTCTATCAACATTTACGGAGTTGGCGGATTTTTAACCAAGATAGATCAATCGCCATGAAAAGTGACACATTGGAAGCCCAACGGGATGTAATTCAACGCATCAAAAAGTAAAATTCTTACAGGTATCACATGGGCGGTAAGAGACAAAAGATGCCATTTTGGCCTCCATTCGTGCGAATTTACGTCAACATTTATGGAGATTGGCGATTTTGACCAAGATAGATCCGGCCGCCATGAAAAGTGACTGTTGGAAGCCCAGCGGATGTAATTTTTGTATCAAAAAGTAAAATTCTTACAGGCATCACGTGGGCAAAATTGAAGAGACAAAAGATGCCATTTGGCCTCCCCCTTCGTGCGATTATCAACATTTATGGAGATTGGCGGATTTTGACCAAGATAGATCCGATCGCCATGAAAAGTGACTGTTGGAAGCCCAACGGGATGTAATTTTTTGCATCAAAAAGTAAAATTCTTACGGGTATCACGTGGGCGCTGAAGACAAAAGATGCCATTTTGGCCTCCATTCGTGCGATTTACGTCAACATTTATGGAGATTGGCGGATTTTTGACCAAGATAGATCAATCGCCATGAAAAGTGACTTTGTTGGAAGCCCAACATGATGTAATTTAGAGGATCAAAAAGTATAATTCTTACATTTATCACGTGGGGCAGCTAAGAGCCAAAAAGATGCCATTTGGCCTCCATTCGAGGCGATTTTATAGCGATTGGCGATTTTTGACCAAGATAACTCAATCGCCATGAAAAGTGACTGTTGGAAGCCCATGTAATTTTGAACGTTATCAAAAAGTAACAATCTTACGGGTATCACATGGGCGGCCGAAGAGACAAAAGATGCCATTTTTGGCCATTCGTGCGATTTACGTCAATATTTATGGAGATTGGCGGATTTTTAACCAAGATAGATCCGATCGCCACGAAAAGTGACACATTGGAAGCCCAATAGGATGTAATTTAACATTATCAAAAAGTAAAATTCTTACGGTATCACGTGGGCGGTGAAGAGACAAAAGATGCCATTTTGGCCTACGTTGGAATTTACTAGCGATTGGCATTTTTTGACCAAGATAGATCAATCGCCACGAAAAGTGACATTGGAAGCCTTGAGGATGTAATTCAACGCATCAAAAAGTAACAATCTTACGGGTATCACATGGGCGGTGAAGAGACAAAAAGATGCCATTTTGGCCTCCATTCGTGCGATTTACATCAAGCATTTATGGAGATTGGCGGATTTTGACCAAGATAGATCCGGTCGCCACAAAAGTGACATTGGAAGCCCAACGGGATGTAATTCAACGTATCGAAAAGTAAAATTCTTACGGGTATCACGTGGGCGGTGAAGAGACAAAAGATGCCATTTTGGCCTCCGTTCGAGGCGAATTTACGCGATTGGCGGATTTTGACCAAGATAGATCAATCGCCATGAAAAGTGACTGTTGGAAGCCCAACGGGATGTAATTCAATGCATCAAAAAGTAACATTCTTACGGGTATCACATGGGCGGTGAAGAGACAAAAGATGCCATTTTGGCCTCCATTCGATGCGATTTACGTCAACATTTTTAGCGATTGGCGATTTTTGACCAAGATAGATCCGGCCGCCATGAAAAGTGACTGTTGGAAGCCCAACGGGATGTAATTCAACGTATCAAAAAGTAAAATTCTTACGGTATCACGTGGGCGGTTGAAGAGACAAAAGATGCCATTTTGGCCTCCCGTTCGTGCGAAATTTACATCAACATTTACGCGATTGGCGATTTTTAACAAAGATAGATCCAGTCGCCACGAAAAAGTGAACTGTTGGAAGCCCAGCGGGATGTAATTCAACGCATCAAAAGTAAAATTCTTACGGGTATCACGTGGGCGGAGGTGACAAAAGATGCCATTTTGGCCTCCGTTCGAGCAGATTTACATCAACATTTATGGAGATTGGTGGATTTTGACCAAGATAGATCCGATCGCCATGAAAAGTGACTGTTGGAAGCCCAACATGACCTAATTTAGAGGATCGAAAAGTATAATTCTTACGGTTATCACGTGGGGCGGCTAAGGAGCCCAAAAGATGCCATTTTGGCCTCCATTCGGGGAAATTTACATCCCGCGATTCCTAGCGGTGACATTTTTTGAGTTGACTGTAACTCAATCGTAGTGATTACGGACTCCGTGCGAAGCTAGTAGAAAGCTATTTTTTGAAATCCATAAGTCCATGTGGTGATAGGCATAGGCATCGAATGTAATTGGCTCGCAAAATTGATGGTTTTCAAAAGGAGGTCATTAGGCCTCCGTTAGGCGATTTACATCAACATTTATGGAGATTGGCGGTTTTGACCAAGATAGATCCGATCACCATGAAAAAGTGACTGTTTGGAAACCCAACGGGATGTAATTTAACATTATCGAAAAGTAAAATTCTTACGGGTATCACATGGGCGGTGAAGAGACAAAAGATGCCATTTTGGCCTCCATTCGGGCGATTTTACGGCGATTGGCGGTTTTTTTTGGAGATAGATCAATCGCCACGAAAAGTGACTGTTGGAAGCCCAAGTAGGATGTAATTCAATGCATCAAAAAGTAACATTCTTCACGGTATCACATGGGCGGTGAAGAGACAAAAGATGCCATTTTGGCCTCCATTAGATGCGATTTACATCAGCATTTACGGCGATTGGCGGTTTTTGACCAAGATAGATCCGGCCGCCATGAAAAGTGACACATGGAAGCCCAACGGATGTAATTCAACGTATCAAAAAGTAAAATTCTTACGGTATCACGTGGGCGGTGAAGAGACAAAAGATGCCATTTTGGCCTCCGTTCGTGCAAATTTTACGTCAACATTTGCGGCGATTGGCGGATTTTTAACCAAGATAGATCCGGTCGCCACGAAAAGTGACCGTTGGAAGCCCAGCGGGATGTAATTCAATGCATCAAAAGTAAAATTCTTACGGTATCACGTGGGCGGCTGAAGTGACAAAAGATGCCATTTTGGCCTCCCTCGGCGATTTACATCAACATTTACGGAGATTGGTGGATTTTTGACCAAGATAGATCCGGTCACCATGAAAAGTGACTGTTGGAAGCCCAACATGACCTAATTTAGAGGATCAAAAAGTATAATTCTTACAGTTATCACGTGGGGCAGCTAAGGAGCCCAAAGATGCCATTTTGGCCTCCATTCGAGGAAATTTACATCACGATTCCTAGCGGTGACATTTTTTTTGAGTTTTGTAACTCCAATTGTAGTGATTACGGACTCGTGCGAAAGCTAGTAGAAAGCTATTTTTGAAATCCATAAGTCCATGTCGATAGGCATCACGAAGGCTCGCAAAATTGGCGGTTTTTCAAAAGGTCATTACGGCCTCGTTCGAGGCGGATTTATGTCAACATTTATGGAGATTGGCGATTTTTGACCAAGATAGATCCGATCGCCATGAAAAGTGACCTGTTGGAAGCCCAACGAGGATGTAATTTAACGTTATCGAAAAGTAAAATTCTTTCACGGGTATCACGTGGGCGGTGAAGAGACAAAAGATGCCATTTTGGCCTCACATTAGGCGAATTTACGCGATTGGCGGGATTTTTTGACCAAGATAGATCAATCGCCACGAAAAGTGACTGTTGGAAGCCCAACGAGGATGTAATTCAACGCATCAAAAGTAACATTCTTACGGTATCACATGGGCGGTTGAAGAGACAAAAGATGCCATTTTGGCCTCCATTCATGCGATTTACGTCAACATTTATGGCGATTGGCGATTTTTTGACCAAGATAGATCCGGTCGCCATGAAAAGTGACTGTTGGAAGCCCAACAGGATGTAATTCAACGTATCAAAAAAAGTAAAATTCTTACGGTATCACGTGGGCGGTGAAGAGACAAAAGATGCCATTTTGGCCTCGTTAGGGCGGTTACGAATATTTACGGATTGGCATTTTTTAACCAAGATAGATCCGGTCGCCACGAAAAGTGAAGCTGTTGGAAGCCCAATGGGATGTAATTCAATGCATCAAAAAGTAAAAATTCTTACTACGGTATCACGTGGGCGGTTGAAGTGACAAAAGATGCCATTTTGGCCTCCGTTCAAGCAGATTTACGTCAACATTTCTGGAGATTGGTGGATTTTTGACCAAGATAGATCCGATCGCCATGAAAAGTGACACATTGGAAGCCCAACATGACCTAATTTAGAGGATCAAAAAGTATAATTCTTACATTATCACGTGGGCGGCTAAGGAGCCCAAAGATGCCATTTTGGCCTCCATTCGAGGCATCATGATTCCTAGCGGTGACATTTTTTGAGTTCTTTAACTCAATCGTAGTGATTACGGACTCCGTGCGAAGCTAGTAGAAAGCTATTTTTGAAATCCATAAGTCCATGTCTGATAGGCATCGCGAAGGCTCGCAAAATTGATGGTTTTCAAAAGATGTCATTTTGGCCTCCAGTTCGAGGCGGATTTACGTCAACATTTATGGAGATTGGCGGCATTTTGACCAAGATAGATCCGATCGCCATGAAAAGTGACTGTTGGAAGCCCAACGAGGATGTAATTTAACATTATCAAAAAGTAAAATTCTTCACGGTATCACGTGGGCGGTGAAGAGACAAAAGATGCCATTTTGGCCTCTGTTCGAGGCGATTTTCCTAAGCGATTGGCGATTTTGACCAAAATAGATCAATCACCACGAAAAGTGACTCTATTGGAAGCCCAACGGGATGTAATTCAATGCATCAAAAAGTAACATTCTTACGGGTATCACATGGGCGCTGAAGAGACAAAAGATGCCATTTTGGCCTCCATTAGATGCGATTTTTATCAACATTTACGGCGATTGGCGGATTTTTGACCAAGATAGATCCGGCCACCATGAAAAGTGACTGTTGGAAGCCCAACGAGGATGTAATTCAATGTATCAAAAAGTAAAATTCTTACGGTATCACGTGGGCGGTGAAGAGACAAAAGATGCCATTTTGGCCTCCGTTTGTGCGATTTACGTCAACATTTACGGCGATTGGCAGATTTTTGACCAAGATAGATCCGATCGCCACGAAAAGTGAACTGTTGGAAGCCCAACGGGATGTAATTCAACGCATCAAAAAGTAAAATTCTTATAGGGTATCACGTGGGCGGTGAAGTGACAAAAGATGCCATTTTGGCCTCCGTTCGGCGATTTACTATCAACATTTACGGAGATTGGTGGATTTTTGACCAAGATAGATCCGATCGCCATGAAAAGTGACTGTTGGAAGCCCAACATGACCTAATTTAGAGGATCGAAAAGTATAATTCTTAAAGTTATCACGTGGGGCAGCTAAGAGACAAAGATGCCATTTTGGCCTCCATTGAGGAATTTACATCAACATTCCTAAGCGGTGACATTTTTGAGTTACGTAACTCCAATCGTAGTGATTAAACTCCGTGCGAAGCTAGGATGTAATTATTTTGAAATCCATAAGTCCATGTCTTATAGGCATCGCGAAGGCTCGCAAAATTGAAGGTTTTCAAAAGATGTCATTTTGGCCTCCGTTCGAGGCAGATTTACATCAATTTATGGAGATTGGCGGATTTTTTGACCAAGATAGATCCGTCGCCATGAAAAGTGACTGTTGGAAGCCCAACATGATGTAATTTAACATTATCAAAAAGTAAAATTCTTACGGTATCACGTGGGCGGCGAAATAAGGGACAAAAGATGCCATTTTGGCCTCCATTCGGGGCGGTTTACGTCACGATTCTAGCGGTTGACGGTTTTGACCAAGATAGATCAATCGCCCGTGAAAAGTGACTCTGTTGGAAGCCCAACGGATGTAATTCAAATCCAAAAAGTAACATTCTTACGCAGTATCACATGGGCGGTGAAGAGACAAAAGATGCCATTTTGGCCTCCATTCGTGCGAGATTTACATCAACATTTCCGATTGGCGGATTTTTGACCAAGATAGATCCGGCCGCCATGAAAAGTGACTGTTGGAAGCCCAACGGGATGTAATTCAATGTATCAAAAAGTAAAATTCTTCTGGCGGTATCACGTGGGCGGTGAAGAGACAAAAGATGCCATTTTGGCCTCCGTTCGGGCGATTTACTATCAACATTTACGGAGATTGGCGATTTTGACCAAGATAGATCCGATTGCCATGAAAAGTGACTGTTGGAAGCCCAACGGGATGTAATTTAACATTATCAAAAAAGTAAAATTCTTACGGGTATCACGTGGGCGGCTGAAGGGACAAAAGATGCCATTTTGGCCTCCATTCGAGGGTAGATTTACATCCGATTTACGCGGTGATTTTTGACCAAGATAGATCAATCGCCACAAAAAGTGAACATTTGGAAGCCCAGCGAGGATGTAATTCAACGCATCAAAAAGTAACATTCTTACATGTATAACATGGGCGGTGAAGACACAAAAGATGCCATTTTGGCCTCCATTCGGTGCGATTTACGTCAACATTTACGGCGATTGGCGGATTTTTGACCAAGATAGATCCGACCACCATGAAAAATGACACATTGGAAGCCCAACGAGGATGTAATTCAACGTATCAAAAAGTAAAATTCTTACGGGGTATCACGTGGGCGGTGAAGAGACAAAAAGATGCCATTTGGCCTCCGTTCGTGCGATTTACGTCAACATTTACGGCGATTGGCAGATTTTTAACCAAGATAGATCCGTCGCCATGAAAAGTGACGTTGGAAGCCCAATGGGGATGTAATTCAACGCATCAAAAAGTAAAATTCTTACAGGTATCACGTGGGCGGCTGAAGTGACAAAAGATGCCATTTTGGCCTCCGTTCGGCGATTTCTTTCAACATTTACGGAGATTGGTGGATTTTTGACCAAGATAGATCCGATCGCCATGAAAAGTGACTGTTGGAAGCCCAACATGACCTAATTTAGAGGATCGAAAAGTATAATTCTTACGGTTATCACGTGGGGCGGCTAAGGAGCCCAAAGATGCCATTTTGGCCTCCATTCGAAAAATTTACGTCACGATTCTAAGCGGTGATATTTTTTGAGTTAGTAACTCAATCGTAGTGATTACGGACTCCGTGCGAAGCTAGTAGAAATGTATTTTTGAAATCCATAAGTCCATGTCGATAGGCATCGCGAATCACACAAAATTGAAGGTTTTCAAAGATGTCATTTGGCCTCGTTCGAGGCGGATTTACATCAACATTTATGGAGATTGGCGATTTTGACCAAGATAGATCCGGTCACCATGAAAAGTGACTGTTGGAAGCCTTGAGGATGTAATTTAACATTATCGAAAAGTAAAATTCTTACGGGTATCACGTGGGCGGTGAAGAGACAAAGATGCCATTTTGGCCTCCATTCGGGCGGATTTGGCGATTGGCGGCGATTTTTTTGACCAAGATAGATCAATCGCCACAAAAAGTGACTGTTGGAAGCCCAACGGGGATGTAATTCAACGCATCAAAAAGTAACATTCTTACGGGTATCACATGGGCGGTGAAGAGACAAAAGATGCCATTTTGGCCTCCATTCGTGCGAGATTTACGTCAACATTTACGGCGATTGGCGGTTTTTTGACCAAGATAGATCCGACCACCATGAAAAGTGACATGTTGGAAGCCCAACGGGATGTAATTCAACGTATCAAAAAGTAAAATTCTTACGGTATCACGTGGGCGGTTGAAGAGACAAAAGATGCCATTTTGGCCTCCGTTCGTGCGATTTACGTCAGCATTTACGCGATTGGCGGATTTTTAACCAAGATAGATCCGATCGCCACGAAAAGTGACTGTTGGAAGCCCAATAGGATGTAATTCAACGCATCAAAAGTAAAAATTCTTACGGGTATCACGTGGGCGGTTGAAGTGACAAAAGATGCCATTTTGGCCTCCATTCGGCGATTTCTTTCAACATTTACGGAGATTGGTGGATTTTTGACCAAGATAGATCCGATCGCCATGAAAAGTGACTGTTGGAAGCCCAACATGACCTAATTTAGAGGATCAAAAAGTATAATTCTTATAGTTATCACGTGGGGCGGCTAAGGAGCCCAAAGATGCCATTTGGCCTCCATTCGGGGAAATTTACATCACGATTACTAAGCGGTGACATTTTTGAGTTTCTGTAACTCCAATCGTAGTGATTACGGACTCCGTGCGAAGCTAGTAGAAAGCTATTTTGAAATCCATAAGTCCATGTCTAATAGGCATCACGAAGGCTCGCAAAAATTGATGGTTTTCAAAAGAGGTCATTACGGCCTCCGTTCGGGGCGATTTACGTCAGCATTTATGGAGATTGGCGGATTTTGACCAAGATAGATCCGATCACCACGAAAAGTGACCTGTTGGAAGCCCAGCGGGATGTAATTTAACGTTATCGAAAAGTAAAATTCTCTTACGGGTATCACGTGGGCGGTGAAGAGACAAAAGATGCCATTTTGGCCTCTGTTCGGGCAGATTTACGACGATTGGCGGATTTTGACCAAGATAGATCAATCGCCATGAAAAGTGACTGTTGGAAGCCCAACGAGGATGTAATTCAATGCATCAAAAAGTAAAATTCTTACGGGTATCACATGGGTAGTGACGAAGAGACAAAAGATGCCATTTTGGCCTCCATTCGTGTAGATTTAAGATCAACATTTCTTTGCGATTGGCAGATTTTTGACCAAGATAGATCCGGTCGCCACGAAAAGTGACATTTGGAACCCCAACGGGATGTAATTCAACGCATCAAAAGTAAAATTCTTACGGGTATCACGTGGGCGGTGAAGTGACAAAAGATGCCATTTTGGCCTCCCATTCGAGCGATTTACGTCAACATTTACGGAGATTGGCGGATTTTTGACCAAGATAGATCCGGCCGCCATGAAAAGTGACACATTGGAAGCCCAACATGACCTAATTTAGAGGATCAAAAAAGTATAATTCTTACGGTTATCACGTGGGGCGGCTAAGGAGCCCAAAGATGCCATTTTGGCCTCCATTCGGGAAATTTACATCACGATTCCTAGCGGTGACATTTTTTTGAGTTTAAGTAACTCAATCGTAGTGATTAAAACTCGTCTTGGAAGCTAGTAAAAGCTATTTTTGAAATCCATAAAAATGTAAATATTCATCGCGAAGGCTCCATGGGCGGTGAAGGTTTTCAAAAGATGTCATTTTGGCCTCCGTTCGAGGCGGATTTACAAAAACATTTATGGAGATTGGCGATTTTGACCAAGATAGATCCGATCGCCATGAAAAGTGACTGTTGGAAGCCTTGCGAGGATGTAATTTAACATTATCGAAAAGTGAAATTCTTACAGGTATCACGTGGGCGGTGAAGAGACAAAAGATGCCATTTTGGCCTCTGTTCGGGCAGATTTACGCGATTGGCGGATTTTTGACCAAGATAGATCAATCACCACAAAAAGTGAACTGTTGGAAGCCCAACGGGATGTAATTCAACGCATCAAAAAGTAACATTCTTACGGGTATCACATGGGCGGTGAAGAGACAAAAGATGCCATTTTGGCCTCCATTAGATGCGATTTTACATCAACATTTACGGCGATTGGCGATTTTGACCAAGATAGATCCGGCCGCCATGAAAAATGTGACTGTTGGAAGCCCAACGAGGATGTAATTCAACGTATCAAAAAGTAAAATTCTTACGGGTATCACGTGGGCGGTGAAGAGACAAAAGATGCCATTTTGGCCTCGTTCGATGCGATTTACGTCAACATTTACGGCGATTGGCGATTTTTAACCAAGATAGATCCGGTCGCCCACGAAAAGTGACTGTTGGAAGCCCAACGGGATGTAATTCAACGCATCAAAAAGTAAAATTCTTACAGGTATCACGTGGGCGGCTGAAGTGACAAAAGATGCCATTTTGGCCTCCGTTCGAGCGATTTCTTTCAACATTTACGGAGATTGGTGGATTTTTGACCAAGATAGATCCGATCGCCATGAAAAGTGACACATTTGGAAGCCCAACATGACCTAATTTAGAGGATCGAAAAGTATAATTCTTACGATTATCACGTGGGGCGGCTAAGGAGCCCAAAAGATGCCATTTTGGCCTCCATTCGAGAAATTTACATCACGATTCCTAGCGGTGACATTTTTTTGAGTTGTAATAACTCCAATCGTAGTGATTACGGACTCCGTGCGAAGCTAGTAGAAAGCTATTTTGAAATCCATAAGTCCATGTCGATAGGCATCGCGAAGGCTCCGCAAAATTGGCGGTTTTTCAAAAGAGGTCATTACATTTATGGCCTCCGTTCGGGTCAGATTTACGTCAACATTTATGGAGATTGGCGGCCATTTTGACCAAGATAGATCCAATCGCCATGAAAAGTGACTGTTGGAAGCCCAACGGGATGTAATTTAACGTTATCAAAAAAGTAAAATTCTTACGGGTATCACGTGGGCGGTTGAAGAGACAAAAGATGCCATTTTGGCCTCTGTTCGTGCGGGCAGATTTTTACGCGATTGGCGGTTTTTTGACCAAGATAGATCAATCGCCACCATGAAAAGTGACTGTTGGAAGCCCAACGAGGATGTAATTCAGCGTATCAAAAAGTAAAATTCTTACGGGTATCACATGGGCGGCGAAAGAGACAAAAAGATGCCATTTTGGCCTCCATTCGTGTAGATTTACATCAACATTTCTAGCGATTGGCGATTTTTGACCAAGATAGATCCGATCGCCATGAAAAGTGACTCCGTTGGAAGCCCAACGAGGATGTAATTCAACGCATCAAAAGTAAAATTCTTACGGTATCACGTGGGCGGTGAAGTGACAAAAGATGCCATTTTGGCCTCCGTTCGGCGATTTTTACATCAACATTTACGGAGATTGGTGGATTTTTGACCAAGATAGATCCGGTCGCCATGAAAAGTGACTGTTGGAAGCCCAACATGACCTAATTTAGAGGATCGAAAAGTATAATTCTTACGATTATCACGTGGGGCACCTAAGGAGCCCAAAGATGCCATTTGGCCTCCATTCGAAATTTACATCACGATTCCTAGCGGTGATATTTTTTGAGTTCTATATCTCAATCGTAGTGATTACGGACTCGTCTGCGAAGCTAGTAGAAAACTATTTTGAAATCCATAAGTCCATGTCGATAGGCATCGCGAAGGCTCGCAAAATTGATGGTTTTCAAAAGAGGTCATTACGGCCTCCGTTCGAGGCGAATTTACGTCAACATTTATGGAGATTGGCGATTTTGACCAAGATAGATCCGATCGCCATGAAAAGTGACTGTTGGAAGCCCAACGGGATGTAATTTAACATTATCAAAAAGTAAAATTCTTACAGGTATCACGTGGGCGGTTTGAAGAGACAAAAAGATGCCATTTTGGCCTCTGTTGAGGCAGATTTACGGCGATTGGCGGATTTTGACCAAGATAGATCAATCGCCACAAAAAGTGACTGTTGGAAGCCCAACGGGATGTAATTCAACGCATCAAAAGTAACATTCTTACGGTATCACATGGGCGGTGAAGAGACAAAAGATGCCATTTTGGCCTCCATTCGTGCGATTTACGTCAACATTTACGGCGATTGGCAGATTTTTTACCAAGATAGATCCGGCCGCCATGAAAAATGACTGTTGGAAGCCCAACGAGGATGTAATTCAACGTATCAAAAAGTAAAATTCTTACAGGTATCACATGGGCGGTGAAGAGACAAAAGATGCCATTTTGGCCTCCGTTCGTGCGATTTTACATCAACATTCTTACGGCGATTGGCGGATTTTTAACCAAGATAGATCCGATCGCCACGAAAAGTGACTGTTGGAAGCCCAACGAGGATGTAATTCAACGCATCAAAAAGTAAAATTCTTACGGGTATCACGTGGGCGGCTTGAAGTGACAAAAGATGCCATTTTGGCCTCCGATTCGGCGATTTCTTTCAACATTTACGGAGATTGGTGGATTTTTGACCAAGATAGATCCGATCGCCATGAAAAGTGACACATTGGAAGCCCAACATGACCTAATTTAGAGGATCGAAAAGTATAATTCTTACGGTTATCACGTGGGGCGCTAAGGAGCCCAAAGATGCCATTTTGGCCTCCATTCGAGGGAAATTTACATCACGATTCCTAGCGGTGACATTTTTGAGTTAAGTAACTCAATCGTAGTGATTACGGACTCCGTGCGAAGCTAGTAAAATTCTATTTTTTGAAATCCATAAGTCCATGTCGATAGGCATCGCGAAGGCTCGCAAAATTGACGGTTTTCAAAAGAGGTCATTACGACCTCCGTTCGGGGCGAGATTTACGTCAACATTTATGGAGATTGGCGATTTTTGACAAGATAGATCCGGTCGCCATGAAAAGTGACCTGTTGGAAGCCCAACGAGGATGTAATTTAACGTTATCAAAAAGTAAAATTCTTACGGGTATCACGTGGGCGTTGAAGAGACAAAAAGATGCCATTTTGGCCTCCATTCGGGCGGTCATTTAGGCGATTGGCAGATTTTTGACCAAGATAGATCAATCGCCATGAAAAGTGACTGTTGGAAGCCCAACGAGGATGTAATTCAACGTATCAAAAGTAAAATTCTTACGGGTATCACATGGGCGGTGAAGAGACAAAAGATGCCATTTTGGCCTCCATTCGTCTGCGATTTTACGTCAACATTTCTAGCGATTGGCAGATTTTTGACCAAGATAGATCCGATCGCCACGAAAAGTGAAGCTGTTGGAAGCCCAACGAGGATGTAATTCAACGCATCAAAAAGTAAAATTCTTACGGTATCACGTGGGCGGTGAAGTGACAAAAGATGCCATTTTGGCCTCCGTTCGACGGCGATTTACATCAACATTTACGGAGATTGGTGGATTTTTGACCAAGATAGATCCGGCCGCCATGAAAAGTGACACATTGGAAGCCCAACATGACCTAATTTAGAGGATCAAAAAGTATAATTCTTATAGTTATCACGTGGGGCGGCTAAGGAGCCCAAAGATGCCATTTTGGCCTCCATTCGAGGGAAATTTCTATCCGCGATTCCTAGCGGTGACATTTTTTGAGTTACGTAACTCCAATCGTAGTGATTACGGACTCCGTCTGCGAAGCTAGTAGAAAGCTATTTTTGAAATCCATAAGTCCATGTCGATAGGCATCGCGAAGGCTCGCAAAATTGACGGTTTTCAAAAGAGGTCATTCGGCCTCCGTTCGAGGCGATTTACATCAACATTTATGGAGATTGGTAGATTTTGACCAAGATAGATCCGATCGCCATGAAAAGTGACCTGTTGGAAGCCCAACGGGGATGTAATTTAACGTTATCGAAAAGTAAAATTCTTACGGGTATCACGTGGGCGGTGAAGAGACAAAATATGCCATTTTGGCCTCTGTTCGGGCGCGATTTGGCGATTGGCGGTTTTTGACCAAGATAGATCAATCGCCATGAAAAGTGACTGTTGGAAGCCCAATAGGATGTAATTCAATGCATCAAAAAGTAAAATTCTTACAGGTATCACATGGGCGGTGAAGAGACAAAAGATGCCATTTTGGCCTCCATTCGTGCGATTTACGTCAACATTTCTAGCGATTGGCGGATTTTTGACCAAGATAGATCCGATGCCATGAAAAGTGACACATTGGAAGCCCAACGAGGATGTAATTCAACGTATCAAAAAGTAAAATTCTTACGGTATCACGTGGGCGGTGAAGAGACAAAAGATGCCATTTTGGCCTCCATTCGTGCGATTTACGTCAACATTTCGCGATTGGCGATTTTTAACCAAGATAGATCCGATCGCCACGAAAAGTGAAGCTGTTGGAAGCCCAACGAGGATGTAATTCAACGCATCAAAAGTAAAATTCTTACGGTATCACGTGGGCGGTGAAGTGACAAAAAGATGCCATTTTGGCCTCCGTTCGGCGATTTACATCAGCATTTACGGAGATTGGTGGATTTTTGACCAAGATAGATCCGGTCGCCATGAAAAGTGACTGTTGGAAGCCCAACATGACCTAATTTAGAGGATCAAAAGTATAATTCTTATAGTTTATCACGTGGGGCGACTAAGGAGCCCAAAGATGCCATTTTGGCCTCCATTCGAGGAAATTTACATCCCACGATTACTAGCGGTGACATTTTTTTGGATACGTAACTCAATCGTAGTGATTACGGACTCGGTCTTGGAAGCTAGTAGAAAGCTATTTTTGAAATCCATAAGTCCATGTTTGATAGGCATCGCGAAGGCTCGCAAAATTGACGGTTTTCAAAGAGGTCATTACGGCCTCCGTTCGGGCAGATTTACATCAACATTTATGGAGATTGGCGATTTTGACCAAGATAGATCCGGTCGCCATGAAAAGTGACCTGTTGGAAGCCCAACGGGATGTAATTTAACGTTATCGAAAAGTAAAATTCTTACGGGTATCACGTGGGCGGTGAAGAGACAAAAGATGCCATTTTGGCCTCTGTTCGGGCGATTTCGAGGCGATTGGCGATTTTTGACCAAGATAGATCCAATCGCCACGAAAAGTGACTGTTGGAAGCCCAACGGGATGTAATTCAATGCATCAAAAAAGTAAAAATCTTACGGGTATCACATGGGCGGTGAAGAGACAAAAGATGCCATTTTGGCCTCCATTCGTGCGATTTACATCAACATTTACGCGATTGGCGGATTTTGACCAAGATAGATCCGGCCGCCATGAAAAGTGACAGCTGTTGGAAGCCCAACGGGATGTAATTCAACGTATCAAAAAGTAAAATTCTTACGGTATCACGTGGGCGGTGAAGAGACAAAATGATGCCATTTTGGCCTCCGTTCGATTTTTAACAAGCGGATTTACTGTAATCAACATTTACGGAGATTGGCGGATTTTTTTGACCAAGATAGATCCGATCGCCCATGAAAAGTGACTGTTGGAAGCCCAACATGACCTAATTTAGAGGATCAAAAGTATAATTCTTACGGTTATCACGTGGGGCGGCTAAGGAGCCCAAAGATGCCATTTTGGCCTCCATTCGGGAAATTTACGTCACGATTTACTAAGCGGTGACATTTTTTGAGTTAAGATACTCCAATCGTAGTGATTTTGAAATGGACTCCATGTCTGATAGGATGTAATTAGAAAGCTATTTTGAAATCCAAAATTCCATTCGATAGGCATCGTGAAGGCTCGCAAAATTGACGGTTTTCAAAGATGTCATTTTGGCCTCCGTTCGGGTAGATTTACGTCAACATTTATGGAGATTGGCAGATTTTGACCAAGATAGATCAATCGCCACGAAAAGTGACACATTGGAAGCCCAACGAGGATGTAATTCAATGCATCAAAAAGTAAAAATCTTACGGGTATCACATGGGCGGTGAAGAGACAAAAGATGCCATTTTGGCCTCCATTCGTGCGGATTTACATCAACATTTACGGCGATTGGCGATTTTTTGACCAAGATAGATCCGGCCGCCATGAAAAGTGACACATTGGAAGCCCAATAGGATGTAATTCAACGTATCAAAAAGTAAAATTCTTACGGGTATCACATGGGGCGGTGAAGAGACAAAAGATGCCATTTTGGCCTCCATTCGTGCGATTTACGTCAACATTTACGGCGATTGGCAGATTTTTTAACCAAGATAGATCCGGTCGCCACGAAAAGTGACTGTTGGAAGCCCAACGAGGATGTAATTCAACGCATCAAAAAGTAAAATTCTTACGGTATCACGTGGGCGGTGAAGTGACAAAAGATGCCATTTTGGCCTCCCATTCGACGATTTACATCAACATTTACGGAGATTGGTGGATTTTTGACCAAGATAGATCCGATCGCCATGAAAAGTGACATTTTGGAAGCCCAACATGACCTAATTTAGAGGATCAAAAAGTATAATTCTTATAGTTATCACGTGGGGCGACTAAGGAGCCCAAAGATGCCATTTTGGCCTCCATTCGAGGGAAATTTACATCACGATTACTAGCGGTGACATTTTTTGAGTTCCGTAACTCCAATCGTAGTGATTACGGACTCCGTGCGAAGCTAGTAGGAAGCTATTTTTGAAATCCATAAGTCCATGTCGATAGGCATCACGAAGGCTCGCAAAATTGACGGTTTTCAAAGAGGTCATTACGGCCTCCGTTCGAGGCGATTTACATCAACATTTATGGAGATTGGCAGATTTTGACCAAGATAGATCCGATCGCCATGAAAAGTGACTGTTGGAAGCCCAGCGGGATGTAATTTAACATTATCGAAAAGTAAAATTCTTACGGTATCACGTGGGCGGTGAAGAGACAAAAGATGCCATTTTGGCCTCTTTATGCAGATTTACGGCGATTGGCGGATTTTTTGACCAAGATAGATCAATCGCCATGAAAAGTGACTGTTGGAAGCCCAATAGGATGTAATTCAATGCATCAAAAAGTAACAATCTTACAGGTATCACATGGGCGGTGAAGAGACAAAAGATGCCATTTTGGCCTCCATTAGATGCGATTTACGTCAACATTTACGGCGATTGGCGGTTTTTGACCAAGATAGATCCGGCCGCCATGAAAAGTGACTTGTTGGAAGCCCAGCGGGGATGTAATTCAACGTATCAAAAAGTAAAATTCTTACGGTATCACGTGGGCGGTGAAGAGACAAAAGATGCCATTTTGGCCTCCGTTAGATGCGATTTACATCAACATTTACGGAGATTGGCGGATTTTTAACCAAGATAGATCCGGTCGCCACGAAAAGTGACTGTTGGAAGCCCAACGAGGATGTAATTCAACGCATCAAAAAGTAAAATTCTTACGGGTATCACGTGGGGCGGCTGAAGTGACAAAAAGATGCCATTTTGGCCTCCATTCGAAGCGATTTACATCAACATTTACGGAGATTTTTGGATTTTTGACCAAGATAGATCCGATCGCCATGAAAAGTGACTATTTTTGGAAGCCCAACATGACCTAATTTAGAGGATCAAAAAGTATAATTCTTATAGTTATCACGTGGGGCAGCTAAGGAGCCCAAAGATGCCATTTTGGCCTCCATTCGGGAAATTTACATCCGCGATTACTAAGCGGTGACATTTTTTGAGATAGTAACTCCAATCGTAGTGATTACGGACTCCGTGCGAAGCTAGTATGTAATTATTTTGAAATCCATAAGTCCATGTCGATAGGCATCACGAAGGCTCATAAAATTGAAGTTTTCAAAAGATGTCATTTGGCCTCCGTTCGGGCGATTTACATCAACATTTATGGAGATTGGCGGATTTTGACCAAGATAGATCCGATCGCCATGAAAAGTGACACATTGGAAGCCCAACGGGATGTAATTTAACATTATCGAAAAGTAAAATTCTTACGGTATCACGTGGGCGGTTTGAAGAGACAAAAGATGCCATTTTGGCCTCCATTAGTTTTACATCAGATTTACGGCGATTGGCGGATTTTTGACCAAGATAGATCAATCGCCACAAAAGTGACTGTTGGAAGCCCAACGAGGATGTAATTCAATGCATCAAAAAGTAACAATCTTACGGTATCACATGGGCGGTGAAGAGACAAAAGATGCCATTTTGGCCTCCATTCGTGCGATTTCTATCAACATTTACGGCGATTGGCAGATTTTTGACCAAGATAGATCCGGCCGCCATGAAAAGTGACTTGTTGGAAGCCCAACGGGATGTAATTCAACGTATCAAAAAGTAAAATTCTTACGGGTATCACGTGGAGCGCTGAAGAGACAAAAGATGCCATTTTGGCCTCCATTCGATGCGCGGATTTACATCAACATTTACGGCGATTGGCAGATTTTTAACCAAGATAGATCCGATCGTCATGAAAAGTGACTGTTGGAAGCCCAACGGGGATGTAATTCAACGCATCAAAAAGTAAAATTCTTACGGGTATCACGTGGGCGGTTGAAGTGACAAAAGATGCCATTTTGGCCTCCGTTCGGCGAGATTTACGTCAACATTTATGGAGATTGGTGGATTTTTGACCAAGATAGATCCGATCGCCATGAAAAGTGACACATTGGAAGCCCAACATGACCTAATTTAGAGGATCAAAAAAGTATAATTCTTATAGTTATCACGTGGGGCGACTAAGGAGCCCAAAGATGCCATTTTGGCCTCCATTGAGGGAAATTTACATCACGATTACTAGCGGTGACATTTTTTGAGTTCAAAACTCAATCGTAGTGATTACGGACTCCGTGCGAAGCTAGTAGAAAGCTATTTTTGAAATTCATAAGTCCATGTTTGATAGGCATCACGAAGGCTCGCAAAATTGATGGTTTTCAAAGATGTCATTACGGCCTCCGTTCGAGGCGATTTACGTCAACATTTATGGAGATTGGCGATTTTGACCAAGATAGATCGATCGCCATGAAAAGTGACCTGTTGGAAGCCCAACGGGATGTAATTTAACATTATCGAAAAGTAAAATTCTTACGGGTATCACGTGGGCGGTGAAGAGACAAAAGATGCCATTTTGGCCTCTGTTGGGCGAATTTCTGGCGATTGGCGGATTTTGACCAAGATAGATCAATCGCCACGAAAAGTGACTGTTGGAAGCCCAACGGGATGTAATTCAATGCATCAAAAGTAACAATCTTACGGGTATCACATGGGCGAAAGATTGAAGAGACAAAAGATGCCATTTTGGCCTCCATTAGTGCGATTTACGTCAACATTTACGGCGATTGGCGGATTTTTGACCAAGATAGATCCGGCCGCCATGAAAAGTGACTGTTGGAAGCCCAACGGGATGTAATTCAATGTATCAAAAAAGTAAAATTCTTACGGGTATCACGTGGGCGGTGAAGAGACAAAAGATGCCATTTTGGCCTCCGTTTCGTGCGATTTACGTCAACATTTACGGCGATTGGCGATTTTTAACCAAGATAGATCCGGTCGCCACGAAAAGTGAAGCTGTTGGAAGCCCAACGGGATGTAATTCAACGCATCAAAAAGTAAAATTCTTATAGGTATCACGTGGGCGGTGAAGTGACAAAAGATGCCATTTTGGCCTCCGTTCGAGCGATTTACATCAACATTTACGGAGATTGGTGGATTTTTGACCAAGATAGATCCGATCGCCATGAAAAGTGACTGTTGGAAGCCCAACATGACCTAATTTAGAGGATCAAAAAGTATAATTCTTATAGTTATCATCGCGTGGGGCGACTAAGGAGCCCAAAGATGCCATTTTGGCCTCCATTCGGGGAAATTTACATCACGATTACTAGCGGTGACATTTTTTGAGTTTGACCAAGTAACTCAATCGTAGTGATTACGGACTCCGTGCGAAGCTAGTAGAAAGCTATTTTGAAATCCATAAGTCCATGTTTCTTAGGCATCACGAAGGCTCGCAAAATTGAAGGTTTTCAAAAGATGGTCATTTTGGCCTCCGTTCGAGGCGATTTACATCAGCATTTATGGAGATTGGCGGATTTTGACCAAGATAGATCCGATCGCCACGAAAAGTGACTGTTGGAAGCCCAACGGGATGTAATTTAACATTATCGAAAAGTAAAATTCTTACGGGTATCACGTGGGCGGTGAAGAGACAAAAGATGCCATTTTGGCCTCCATTCGTGGGCAGATTTACTCAACATTTCTAGCGATTGGCGGATTTTTGACCAAGATAGATCAATCGCCACGAAAAGTGACTGTTGGAAGCCCAACGGGATGTAATTCAATGCATCAAAAAGTAACAATCTTACGGGTATCACATGGGCGGTGAAGAGACAAAAGATGCCATTTTGGCCTCCATTCGTGCGATTTACGTCAACATTTACGGCGATTGGCGATTTTTGACCAAGATAGATCCGGCCGCCATGAAAAGTGACTGTTGGAAGCCCAACGGGATGTAATTCAACGTATCAAAAAGTAAAATTCTTACGGTTATCACGTGGGCGGTGAAGAGACAAAAGATGCCATTTTGGCCTCCATTCGTGCGATTTACATCAACATTTACGGCGATTGGCAGATTTTTAACCAAGATAGATCCGATCGTCACGAAAAAGTGACTCCGTGGAAGCCCAACGGGATGTAATTCAACGCATCAAAAAGTAAAATTCTTACAGGGTATCACGTGGGCGGTGAAGTGACAAAAGATGCCATTTTGGCCTCCGTTCGAGCGATTTACGTCAACATTTACGGAGATTGGTGGATTTTTGACCAAGATAGATCCGGTCGCCATGAAAAGTGACTGTTGGAAGCCCAACATGACCTAATTTAGAGGATCAAAAAGTATAATTCTTATAGTTATCACGTGGGGCGCTAAGGAGCCCAAAGATGCCATTTTGGCCTCCATTCGGGGAAATTTACATCACGATTACTAAGCGGTGACATTTTTTTGAGTTAGTAACTCAATCGTAGTGATTACGGACTCCGTGCGAAGCTAGTAGAAAGCTATTTTTTGAAATCCATAAGTCCATGTTTGATAGGCATCACGAAGGCTCGCAAAATTGACGGTTTTCAAAAGAGGTCATTTTGGCCTCCGTTCGGGGCGATTTACATCAACATTTATGGAGATTGGCGATTTTGACCAAGATAGATCCGGTCGCCATGAAAAGTGACTGTTGGAAGCCCAACGGGATGTAATTTAACATTATCGAAAAGTAAAATTCTTACGGTATCACGTGGGCGGTGAAGAGACAAAAGATGCCATTTTGGCCTCCATTAGGGCGATTTACGGCGATTGGCGATTGACATTTTGACCAAGATAGATCAATCGCCACGAAAAGTGACACATTGGAAGCCCAACGGGATGTAATTCAATGCATCAAAAAGTAAAAATCTTACAGGTATCACATGGGCGGTGAAGAGACAAAAGATGCCATTTTGGCCTCCATTCGTGCAGATTTACGTCAACATTTATGGCGATTGGCGATTTTTGACCAAGATAGATCCGGCCGCCATGAAAAGTGACTGTTGGAAGCCCAACGAGGATGTAATTCAATGTATCAAAAAGTAAAATTCTTACGGGTATCACGTGGGCGGTGAAGAGACAAAAGATGCCATTTTGGCCTCCGTTCGTGCGATTTACGTCAACATTTACGGCGATTGGCGATTTTTTGACCAAGATAGATCCGGTCGCCACGAAAAGTGACTGTTGGAAGCCCAACATGATGTAATTCAATGCATCAAAAGTAAAATTCTTACGGGTATCACGTGGGCGGCTGAGTGACAAAAGATGCCATTTTGGCCTCCATTCGAGATTTATGGAGATTGGTGGATTTTTGACCAAGATAGATCCAATCGCCATGAAAAGTGACTGTTGGAAGCCCAACGATGATGTAATTTAACATTATCGAAAAGTAAAATTCTTACGGTATCACGTGGGCGGCTAAAGAGACAAAAGATGCCATTTTGGCCTCCATTCGGGCGAAATTTACGTCACGATTATGGCGGTTGACATTTTTTGAGATAGATCAATCGCCACAAAAAGTGACTGTTGGAAGCCCAACGGGATGTAATTCAATGCATCAAAAGTAACAATCTTACGGTATCACATGGGCGTGAAGAGACAAAAGATGCCATTTTGGCCTCCATTATCGTGCGGATTTACAACATTTATGGCGATTGGCGGATTTTGACCAAGATAGATCCGGCCGCCATGAAAAGTGACTGTTGGAAGCCCAACGAGGATGTAATTCAACGTATCAAAAAGTAAAATTCTTACGGGTATCACGTGGGCGGTGAAGAGACAAAAGATGCCATTTTGGCCTCCATTCGTGCGATTTACATCAACATTTACGCGATTGGCAGATTTTTAACCAAGATAGATCCGGTCGTCACGAAAAGTGACTGTTGGAAGCCCAACGGGATGTAATTCAATGCATCAAAAAGTAAAATTCTTATAGGTATCACGTGGGCGGTGAAGTGACAAAAGATGCCATTTTGGCCTCCGTTCGGCGATTTACGTCAACATTTACGGAGATTGGTGGATTTTTGACCAAGATAGATCCGGTCGCCATGAAAAGTGACTGTTGGAAGCCCAACATGACCTAATTTAGAGGATCAAAAAGTATAATTCTTATAGTTATCACGTGGGGCGGCTAAGGAGCCCAAAGATGCCATTTTGGCCTCCATTCGAGGGAAATTTACATCATGATTACTAGCGGTGACATTTTTTTGAGAGTTACCCGCTCCAATCGTAGTGATTACGGACTCCGTGCGAAGCTAGTAGAAAGCTATTTTTGAAATCCATAAGTCCATGTCGATAGGCATCACGAAGGCTCGCAAAATTGACGGTTTTTCAAAAGAGGTCATTACGGCCTCCGTTCGAGGCGATTTACGTCAACATTTATGGAGATTGGCGGATTTTGACCAAGATAGATCCGGTCGCCATGAAAAGTGACTGTTGGAAGCCCAACGAGGATGTAATTTAACATTATCGAAAAGTAAAATTCTTACTATCACGTGGGCGGTGAAGAGACAAAAGATGCCATTTTGGCCTACGTTACAGCGGATTTACGGCGATTGGCGGATTTTGACCAAGATAGATCAATCGCCATGAAAAAGTGACTGTTGGAAGCCCAACTATGTAATTCAATGCATCAAAAAGTAACATTCTTACAGGTATCACATGGGCGGCTGAAGAGACAAAAGATGCCATTTTGGCCTCCATTCGATGCGATTTACGTCAACATTTACTAGGCGATTGGCATTTTTTGACCAAGATAGATCCAATCGCCATGAAAAGTGACTCATTGGAAGCCCAACGGGATGTAATTTGAAATATCAAAAAGTAAAATTCTTCACGGGTATCACGTGGGCAAAATTGAAGAGACAAAAGATGCCATTTTGGCCTCCGTTCGAGTCGATTTACATCAACATTTATGGAGATTGGCGGATTTTTGACCAAGATAGATCCGGTCGCCATGAAAAGTGACCTGTTGGAAGCCCAACGAGGATGTAATTCAATGCATCAAAAAGTAAAATTCTTACGGGTATCACGTGGGCGAAAAGTGACAAAAGATGCCATTTTGGCCTCCGTTCGACGATTTACATCAACATTTACGGAGATTGGTGGATTTTGACCAAGATAGATCCGATCGCCATGAAAAGTGACTGTTGGAAGCCCAACATGACCTAATTTAGAGGATCAAAAAGTATAATTCTTATAGTTATCACGTGGGGCGACTAAGGAGCCCAAAGATGCCATTTTGGCCTCCATTCGGGGAAATTTACGTCACGATTACTAGCGGTGACATTTTTTGAGTTCCATAACTCCAATCGTAGTGATTACGGACTCCGTGCGAAGCTAGTAGAAAGCTATTTTTGAAATCCATAAGTCCATGTCGATAGGCATCACGAAGGCTCGCAAAATTGACGGTTTTCAAAGAGGTCATTCGGCCTCCGTTCGGGCAGATTTACGTCAACATTTATGGAGATTGGCGGTTTTGACCAAGATAGATCCGATCGCCATGAAAAGTGACATTTGGAAGCCCAACGAGGATGTAATTTAACGTTATCGAAAAGTAAAATTCTTACGGTATCACGTGGGCGGTGAAGAGACAAAAGATGCCATTTTGGCCTCTGTTCGGGCAGATTTACGGCGATTGGCGGTTTTGACCAAGATAGATCAATCGCCACGAAAAGTGACTGTTGGAAGCCCAATAGGATGTAATTCAATGCATCAAAAAGTAACAATCTTACGGGTATCACATGGGCGGTGAAGAGACAAAAGATGCCATTTTGGCCTCCATTCGATGCGATTTACGTCAACATTTACTAGCGATTGGCGGATTTTTTGACCAAGATAGATCCGGCCGCCATGAAAAGTGACTTGTGGGAAGCCCAACGAGGATGTAATTCAATGTATCAAAAAGTAAAATTCTTACGGGTATCACGTGGGCGGTGAAGAGACAAAAGATGCCATTTTGGCCTCCGTTCGTGCGATTTTTGTCAACATTTACGGCGATTGGCGATTTTTTTGACCAAGATAGATCCGGTCGTCCATGAAAAGTGACTTGTTGGAAGCCCAACGGGATGTAATTCAAGGCATCAAAAGTAAAATTCTTACGGTATCACGTGGGCGGTGAAGTGACAAAAGATGCCATTTTGGCCTCCGTTCGGCGATTTACGTCAACATTTACGGAGATTGGTGGATTTTTGACCAAGATAGATCCGATTAAGCCATGAAAAGTGACTGTTGGAAGCCCAACATGATGTAATTTAGAGGATCAAAAAGTATAATTCTTATAGTTATCACGTGGGGCGGCTAAAGAGCCAAAAAGATGCCATTTTGGCCTCCATTCGAGGAAATTTACGTCACGATTACTATGGCGGTGACATTTTTGACCAAGATAACTCCAATCGCCATGATTAGTGACTCCGTTGGAAGCTAGTAGGATGTAATTTTGAAATCAAAAAGTAACATTCTTGAAATCATCATGGGCTCGAAGAACAAAAGATGCCATTTTCAAAAGAGGTCATTACGGCCTCCGTTTACGATTCTGTCAACATTTATGGAGATTGGCGGATTTTGACCAAGATAGATCAATCACCACGAAAAGTGACCTGTTGGAAGCCCAACGAGGATGTAATTTAACGTTATCAAAAAGTAAAATTCTTACGGGTATCACGTGGGCGGTGAAGAGACAAAAAGATGCCATTTTGGCCTCCGATTGCGAGGCAGATTTCTGGCGATTGGCGGATTTTGACCAAGATAGATCAATCGCCACGAAAAGTGACTGTTGGAAGCCCAACGGGATGTAATTCAATGCATCAAAAAGTAACAATCTTACGGGTATCACATGGGCGGTGAAGAGACAAAAAGATGCCATTTTGGCCTCCATTCGTGCGATTTACGTCAACATTTACGGCGATTGGCGGATTTTTGACCAAGATAGATCCGGCCGCCATGAAAAGTGACTGTTGGAAGCCCAACGGGATGTAATTCAACGTATCAAAAAGTAAAATTCTTACGGGTATCACGTGGGCGGTGAAGAGACAAAAGATGCCATTTTGGCCTCCATTCGTGCGATTTACGTCAGCATTTACGCGATTGGCAGATTTTTAACCAAGATAGATCCGGTCGTCATGAAAAGTGACTGTTGGAAGCCCAACGAGGATGTAATTCAACGCATCAAAAAGTAAAATTCTTATAGGTATCACGTGGGCGGTGAAGTGACAAAAGATGCCATTTTGGCCTCCGTTCGACGATTTACGTCAACATTTACGGAGATTGGTGGATTTTTGACCAAGATAGATCCGATCGCCATGAAAAGTGACACATGTTGGAAGCCCAACATGACCTAATTTAGAGGATCAAAAAGTATAATTCTTATAGTTATCACGTGGGGCGACTAAGGAGCCCAAAGATGCCATTTGGCCTCCATTCGAGGAAATTTACATCCGCGATTACTAGCGGTGACATTTTTTGAGTTCTGTAACTCAATCGTAGTGATTACGGACTCCGTGCGAAGCTAGTAGAAAGCTATTTTTGAAATCCATAAGTCCATATCGATAGGCATCACGAAGGCTCGCAAAATTGACGGTTTTCAAAGAGGTCATTACGCCTCCGTTCGGGCGATTTACGTCAACATTTATGGAGATTGGCGATTTTGACCAAGATAGATCCGATCGCCACGAAAAGTGACACATTGGAAGCCCAACGGGATGTAATTTAACATTATCAAAAGTAAAATTCTTACGGGTATCACGTGGGCGGTTGAAGAGACAAAAGATGCCATTTTGGCCTCTGTTCGGGCAGATTTCTGGCGATTGGCGGATTTTGACCAAGATAGATCAATCGCCACGAAAAGTGACTGTTGGAAGCCCAACGGGATGTAATTCAATGCATCAAAAAGTAACATTCTTACGGGTATCACATGGGCGGTGAAGAGACAAAAGATGCCATTTTGGCCTCCATTCGTGCGATTTACATCAACATTTATGGAGATTGGCAGATTTTGACCAAGATAGATCCGGTCGCCATGAAAAGTGACTGTTGGAAGCCCAACGAGGATGTAATTTAACGTTATCGAAAAGTAAAATTCTTACGGGTATCACGTGGGCGGTGAAGAGACAAAAGATGCCATTTTGGCCTCCGTTACGGCGATTTACGGCATTTGGCGGATTGGCAGACCAAGATAGATCAATCGCCACGAAAAGTGACACATTGGAAGCCCAACGGGATGTAATTCAATGCATCAAAAGTAACAATCTTACGGGTATCACATGGGCGGTGAAGAGACAAAAGATGCCATTTTGGCCTCCATTCGTGCGATTTACGTCAACATTTACGGCGATTGGCGGATTTTTGACCAAGATAGATCCGGCCGCCATGAAAAGTGACTGTTGGAAGCCCAACGGGATGTAATTCAACGTATCAAAAAGTAAAATTCTTACGGGTATCACGTGGGCGGTGAAGAGACAAAAGATGCCATTTTGGCCTCCATTCGTGCGAATTTACGTCAACATTTACTAGCGATTGGCGGATTTTTAACCAAGATAGATCCGATCGTCATGAAAAGTGACTGTTGGAAGCCCAACGAGGATGTAATTCAACGCATCAAAAGTAAAATTCTTATAGGTATCACGTGGGCGGTGAAGTGACAAAAGATGCCATTTTGGCCTCCGTTCGAGTAGATTTACATCAACATTTACGGAGATTGGTGGATTTTTGACCAAGATAGATCCGGTCGCCATGAAAAGTGACTGTTGGAAGCCCAACATGACCTAATTTAGAGGATCAAAAAGTATAATTCTTATAGTTATCACGTGGGGCGCTAAGGAGCCCAAAGATGCCATTTTGGCCTCCATTCGGGGAAATTTACATCACGATTACTAGCGGTGACATTTTTTGAGTTCTAATAACTCAATCGTAGTGATTACGGACTCCGTCGCGATGCTAGTAGAAAGCTATTTTGAAATTCATAAGTCCATGTCGATAGGCATCACGAAGGCTCGCAAAATTGACGGTTTTCAAAAGAGGTCATTTTGGCCTCCGTTCGAGGCGAATTTACGTCAACATTTATGGAGATTGGCGATTTTGACCAAGATAGATCCGGTCGCCACGAAAAGTGACTGTTGGAAGCCCAACGGGATGTAATTTAACATTATCGAAAAGTAAAATTCTTACGGGTATCACGTGGGCGGTTGAAGAGACAAAAGATGCCATTTTGGCCTCTGTTCGAGGCGGATTTACGCGATTGGCGATTTTTGACCAAGATAGATCAATCGCCACGAAAAGTGACTGTTGGAAGCCCAACGGGATGTAATTCAACGCATCAAAAAGTAACATTCTTCACAGGTATCACATGGGCGGTGAAGAGACAAAAGATGCCATTTTGCCCTCCATTCGTGCGATTTACGTCAACATTTATGGAGATTGGCAGATTTTGACCAAGATAGATCCGATCGCCATGAAAAGTGACTGTTGGAAGCCCAACGGGATGTAATTTAACGTTATCAAAAAGTAAAATTCTTACGGGTATCACGTGGGCGGTGAAGAGACAAAAGATGCCATTTTGGCCTGCGATTTACGGCAACATTTACGGCGATTGGCGGATTTTGACCAAGATAGATCAATCGCCACGAAAAGTGACTGTTGGAAGCCCAACGAGGATGTAATTCAATGCATCAAAAAGTAACAATCTTACGGGGTATCACATGGGCGGTGAAGAGACAAAAGATGCCATTTTGGCCTCCATTAGTGCGATTTTACGTCAGCATTTACGGCGATTGGCGATTTTTGACCAAGATAGATCCGGCCGCCATGAAAAGTGACTGTTGGAAGCCCAACGAGGATGTAATTCAACGTATCAAAAAGTAAAATTCTTACAGGTATCACGTGGGCGGTGAAGAGACAAAAGATGCCATTTTGGCCTCCGTTCGTGCGATTTACATCAACATTTACGGCGATTGGCAGATTTTTTTAACCAAGATAGATCCGATCGTCATGAAAAGTGACTGTTGGAAGCCCAACGGATGTAATTCAACGCATCAAAAAGTAAAATTCTTATAGGTATCACGTGGGCGGTGAAGTGACAAAAGATGCCATTTTGGCCTCCGTTCGAGCGATTTTACGTCAACATTTACGGAGATTGGTGGATTTTTGACCAAGATAGATCCGATCGCCATGAAAAGTGACTGTTGGAAGCCCAACATGACCTAATTTAGAGGATCAAAAAGTATAATTCTTATAGTTATCACGTGGGGCGACTAAGGAGCCCAAAGATGCCATTTTGGCCTCCATTCGAGGAAATTTACATCACGATTACTAGCGGTGACATTTTTTTGACCAAGATAACTCCAATCGTAGTGATTACGGACTCCGTGCGAAGCTAGTAGAAAGCTATTTTTGAAATTCATAAGTCCATGTCGATAGGCATCACGAAGGCTCGCAAAATTGACGGTTTTCAAAGAGGTCATTTTGGCCTCCGTTCGAGGCGAATTTACTCAACATTTATGGAGATTGGCGGATTTTGACCAAGATAGATCCGATCGCCATGAAAAGTGACTGTTGGAAGCCCAACGGGATGTAATTTAACATTATCGAAAAGTAAAATTCTTACGGGTATCACGTGGGCGGCTAAGAGACAAAAAGCCATTTTGGCCTCCGTTCGAGGCGGATTTATCGGCGATTGGCGGATTTTGACCAAGATAGATCAATCGCCACGAAAAGTGACTGTTGGAAGCCCAACAGGATGTAATTCAATGCATCAAAAAGTAACATTCTTACGGTATCACATGGGCGGTTTGAAGAGACAAAAGATGCCATTTTGGCCTCCATTCGATGCGATTTACGTCAGCATTTATGGAGATTGGCGGATTTTGACCAAGATAGATCCGGTCGCCATGAAAAGTGACTGTTGGAAGCCCAACAGGATGTAATTTAACGTTATCGAAAAGTAAAATTCTTACAGGTATCACGTGGGCGGTGAAGAGACAAAAGATGCCATTTTGGCCTCCGTTACAGCGGATTTTACGATTGGCGGATTTTTAACCAAGATAGATCAATCGCCACGAAAAGTGACCTGTGGAAGCCCAACGGGATGTAATTCAATGCATCAAAAAGTAACAATTCTTACGGGTATCACATGGGCGGTGAAGAGACAAAAGATGCCATTTTGGCCTCCATTACGTGCAGATTTACGTCAACATTTACGGCGATTGGCGGATTTTTGACCAAGATAGATCCGGCCGCCATGAAAAGTGACTTTGTTGGAAGCCCAACGAGGATGTAATTCAACGTATCAAAAAGTAAAATTCTTACAGGTATCACGTGGGCGGTGAAGAGACAAAAGATGCCATTTTGGCCTCCGTTCGTGCGATTTACATCAACATTTACGGCGATTGGCGATTTTTAACCAAGATAGATCCGGTCGTCATGAAAAGTGACTGTTGGAAGCCCAACGAGGATGTAATTCAACGCATCAAAAAGTAAAATTCTTATAGGTATCACGTGGGCGGACTTGAAGTGACAAAAGATGCCATTTTGGCCTCCGTTCGACGATTTACATCAACATTTACGGAGATTGGTGGATTTTTGACCAAGATAGATCCGGTCGCCATGAAAAGTGACTTTGTTGGAAGCCCAACATGACCTAATTTAGAGGATCAAAAAGTATAATTCTTATAGTTATCACGTGGGGCGACTAAGGAGCCCAAAGATGCCATTTTGGCCTCCATTCGAGGGAAATTTACGTCACGATTACTAGCGGTGACATTTTTTGAGTTCCGTAACTCCAATCGTAGTGATTACGGACTCCGTGCGAAGCTAGTAGAATATTTTTGAAATTCATAAGTCCATGTCGATAGGCATCACGAAGGCTCGCAAAATTGACGGTTTTCAAAAAGAGGTCATTTTGGCCTCCGTTCGAGGCGAATTTACGTCAACATTTATGGAGATTGGCGGATTTTGACCAAGATAGATCCGATCGCCACGAAAAGTGACCTGTTGGAAGCCCAACGAGGATGTAATTTAACATTATCGAAAAGTAAAATTCTTACGGGTATCACGTGGGCGGTGAAGAGACAAAAGATGCCATTTTGGCCTGTTAATTTTACGGCGATTGGCGATTTTTGACCAAGATAGATCAATCACCACGAAAAGTGACTGTTGGAAGCCCAACGGGGATGTAATTCAATGCATCAAAAAGTAACAATCTTACGTATCACATGGGCGGTGAAGAGACAAAAGATGCCATTTTGGCCTCCATTAGATGCGATTTACGTCAACATTTACGGCGATTGGCGAGATTTTTGACCAAGATAGATCCGCCGCCATGAAAAGTGACACATTGGAAGCCCAACGGGATGTAATTCAACGTATCAAAAAGTAAAATTCTTACGGGTATCACGTGGGCGGTGAAGAGACAAAAGATGCCATTTTGGCCTCCGATTCGTGCGATTTACGTCAACATTTACTGGCGATTGGCGGATTTTTAACCAAGATAGATCCGGTCGTCACGAAAAGTGAAGCTGGGAAGCCCAACGGGGATGTAATTCAACGCATCAAAAAGTAAAATTCTTACGGTATCACGTGGGCGGTGAAGTGACAAAAGATGCCATTTTGGCCTCCGTTCGAGCGATTTTTCATCAACATTTACGGAGATTGGTGGATTTTTGACCAAGATAGATCGGTCGCCATGAAAAGTGACTGTTGGAAGCCCAACATGACCTAATTTAGAGGATCAAAAAGTATAATTCTTATAGTTATCACGTGGGGCGGCTAAGGAGCCCAAAGATGCCATTTTGGCCTCCATTCGAGGGAAATTTACATCCCACGATTACTAGCGGTGACATTTTTTTGAGGATTAAGTAACTCAATCGTAGTGATTACGGACTCCGTGGAAAGCTAGTAGAAAGCTATTTTTTGAAATTCATAAGTCCATGTCGATAGGCATCACGAAGGCTCGCAAAAATTGACGGTTTTCAAAAGAGGTCATTTGGCCTCCGTTCGAGGCGAATTTACGTCAACATTTATGGAGATTGGCGGATTTTGACCAAGATAGATCCGATCGCCACGAAAAGTGACTGTTGGAAGCCCAACGGGATGTAATTTAACATTATCGAAAAGTAAAATTCTTACGGGTATCACGTGGGCGGTGAAGAGACAAAAGATGCCATTTTGGCCTCTGTTCGGGGCGATTTTACGGCGATTGGCGGTGATTTTTGACCAAGATAGATCAATCGCCACGAAAAGTGACTGTTGGAAGCCCAACGGGATGTAATTCAATGCATCAAAAAGTAACATTCTTACGGGTATCACATGGGCGGTGAAAGAGACAAAAAGATGCCATTTTGGCCTCCATTAGATGCGATTTACGTCAACATTTATGGAGATTGGCGATTTTGACCAAGATAGATCCAGTCGCCATGAAAAGTGACTTGTTGGAAGCCCAACGAGATGTAATTTAACGTTATCGAAAAGTAAAATTCTTACGGTATCACGTGGGGCGGTGAAGAGACAAAAGATGCCATTTTGGCCTCCGTTTACGTTTACGGCGAGATTTACGGCGATTGGCGATTTTTGACCAAGATAGATCAATCACCACGAAAAGTGACTGTTGGAAGCCCAACGGGATGTAATTCAATGCATCAAAAAGTAACAATCTTACGGTATCACATGGGCGGTGAAGAGACAAAAGATGCCATTTTGGCCTCCATTAGTGCGATTTTGTCAACATTTACGGCGATTGGCGGATTTTTGACCAAGATAGATCCGGCCGCCATGAAAAGTGACTGTTGGAAGCCCAACGGGATGTAATTCAACGTATCAAAAAGTAAAATTCTTACGGGTATCACGTGGGCGGTTGAAGAGACAAAAGATGCCATTTTGGCCTCCGTTCGTGCGATTTACTGTCAACATTTACGCGATTGGCGGATTTTTAACCAAGATAGATCCGATCGTCATGAAAAGTGAAGCGTTGGAAGCCCAACGAGGATGTAATTCAACGCATCAAAAGTAAAATTCTTATAGGTATCACGTGGGCGGTGAAGTGACAAAAGATGCCATTTTGGCCTCCGTTCGGCGGATTTACGTCAACATTTACGGAGATTGGTGGATTTTTGACCAAGATAGATCCGGTCGCCATGAAAAGTGACTGTTGGAAGCCCAACATGACCTAATTTAGAGGATCAAAATGTATAATTCTTATAGTTATCACGTGGGGCGGCTAAGGAGCCCAAAGATGCCATTTTGGCCTCCATTCGAGGAAATTTACATCACGATTACTAGCGGTGACATTTTTGAGAGTTACGTAACTCAATCGTAGTGATTACGGACTCCGTGCGAAGCTGGTAAAAGCTATTTTTGAAATTCATAAGTCCATGTCGATAGGCATCACGAAGGCTCGCAAAATTGACGGTTTTCAAAAGAGGTCATTACGGCCTCCGTTCGAGGCGATTTACATCAACATTTATGGAGATTGGCGATTTTGACCAAGATAGATCCGATCGCCACGAAAAGTGACTGTTGGAAGCCCAACGGGATGTAATTTAACATTATCGAAAAGTAAAATTCTTACGGTATCACGTGGGCGGTGAAGAGACAAAAGATGCCATTTTGGCCTCGTTCGGCAGATTTACGGCGATTGGCGGATTTTGACCAAGATAGATCAATCACCACGAAAAGTGACTGTTGGAAGCCCAACGGGATGTAATTCAATGCATCAAAAAGTAACAATCTTACGGGTATCACATGGGCGGTGAAGAGACAAAAAGATGCCATTTTGGCCTCCCATTCGTGCGATTTACGTCAACATTTAAGGCGATTGGCGGTTTTGACCAAGATAGATCCGGCCGCCATGAAAAGTGACTGTTGGAAGCCCAACGGGATGTAATTCAACGTATCAAAAAAGTAAAATTCTTACGGTATCACGTGGGCGGTTGAAGAGACAAAAGATGCCATTTTGGCCTCCGTTAGTGCGATTTACGTCAACATTTACGGCGATTGGCGGATTTTTAACCAAGATAGATCGGTCGTCATGAAAAGTGAAGCTGTTGGAAGCCCAACGGGATGTAATTCAACGCATCAAAAAGTAAAATTCATACGGTATCACGTGGGCGCTGAAGTGACAAAAGATGCCATTTTGGCCTCCGTTCGACGATTTACATCAACATTTCTAGGAGATTGGTGGATTTTTGACCAAGATAGATCCGATCGCCATGAAAAGTGACACATTGGAAGCCCAACATGACCTAATTTAGAGGATCAAAAAGTATAATTCTTATAGTTATCACGTGGGGCAGCTAAGGAGCCCAAAGATGCCATTTTGGCCTCCATTCGAGAAATTTACATCACGATTACTAGCGGTGACATTTTTTGAGGTATCACGTAACTCCAATCGTAGTGATTACGGACTCGTGCGAAGCTGGTAAAAGCTATTTTTTGAAATTCATAAGTCCATGTCTGATATAGGCATCACGAAGGCTCGCAAAATTGGCGGTTTTCAAAGAGGTCATTACGGCCTCCGTTCGAGGCGATTTACGTCAACATTTATGGAGATTGGCGATTTTTGACCAAGATAGATCCGATCGCCCGCGAAAAGTGACTGTTGGAAGCCCAACGGGATGTAATTTAACATTATCGAAAAGTAAAAATTCTTACGGGTATCACGTGGGCGGTGAAGAGACAAAAGATGCCATTTTGGCCTCCATTACGGCAGATTTACGTCATTTATTGGCATATTTTTGACCAAGATAGATCCAATCGCCACGAAAAGTGACTGTTGGAAGCCCAACAGGATGTAATTCAAATGCATCAAAAGTAACAATCTTACCTTTATCACATGGGCGGTTTGAAGAGACAAAAGATGCCATTTTGGCCTCCATTCGATGATTTACGTCAACATTTACGGCGATTGGCATTTTTTGACCAAGATAGATCCGGCCGCCATGAAAAGTGACTGTTGGAAGCCCAACGAGGATGTAATTCAACGTATCAAAAAGTAAAATTCTTACGGGTATCACGTGGGCGGTGAAGAGACAAAAGATGCCATTTTGGCCTCCGTTAGGTGCGATTTACTGTCAACATTTATGGCGATTGGCGATTTTTAACCAAGATAGATCCGATCGTCACGAAAAGTGAAGCGTTGGAAGCCCAACGAGGATGTAATTCAATGCATCAAAAAGTAAAATTCTTACGAGGTATCACGTGGGCGGTGAAGTGACAAAAGATGCCATTTTGGCCTCCGTTGAAAGCGATTTACATCAACATTTACGGAGATTGGCGGATTTTGACCAAGATAGATCCGGTCGCCACGAAAAGTGACCTTTGGAAGCCCAACGAGGATGTAATTTAACATTATCAAAAAGTAAAATTCTTCCTAAGGTATCACGTGGGCGGTTGAAGAGACAAAAGATGCCATTTTGGCCTCCTGTTCCGTGCGAATTTGTCAACATTTCGGCGATTGGCAGATTTTGACCAAGATAGATCCGGTCGCCACGAAAAGTGACTGTTGGAAGCCCAACGGGATGTAATTCAATGCATCAAAAAGTAAAAATCTTACGGTATCACATGGGCGTTGAAGAGACAAAAGATGCCATTTTGGCCTCCATTCGTTGCGATTTACGTCAACATTTACGGAGATTGGCGGATTTTTTGACCAAGATAGATCCGGCCGCCATGAAAAGTGACTGTTGGAAGCCCAACATGATGTAATTTAGAGTATCAAAAAGTAAAATTCTTACGGGTATCACGTGGGGCGGTGAAGAGACAAAAGATGCCATTTTGGCCTCCCATTAGCTATTTACGTCAACATTTCTAGCGGTGGCATATTTTTTAACCAAGATAGATCCGTAGTGATCACGAAAAAGTGAAGCTGTTGGAAGCCCATTTTTGTAATTCAACGCATCAAAAAGTAAAATTCTTATAGGTATCACGTGGCAAAATTGAAGTGACAAAAGATGCCATTTTGGCCTCCGTTCGGCGATTTACGTCAACATTTATGGAGATTGGCGGATTTTGACCAAGATAGATCCGATCGCCACGAAAAGTGACCTGTTGGAAGCCCAACGGGATGTAATTTAACATTATCGAAAAGTAAAATTCTTACGGGTATCACGTGGGCGGTGAAGAGACAAAAGATGCCATTTTGGCCTGTTCGAGGCGATTTTTGATTGGCGGATTTTGACCAAGATAGATCAATCGCCACGAAAAGTGACTGTTGGAAGCCCAACGGGATGTAATTCAATGCATCAAAAAAGTAACAATCTTACAGGTATCACATGGGCGGTGAAAGAGGCAAAAGATGCCATTTTGGCCTCCCGATTAGGTGCGATTTACATCAACATTTACGGCGATTGGCGGTTTTTGACCAAGATAGATCCGGCCGCCATGAAAAGTGACTGTTGGAAGCCCAACGGATGTAATTCAACGTATCAAAAGTAAAATTCTTACGGTATCACGTGGGCGGTGAAGAGACAAAGATGCCATTTTTGGCCTCCGATTAGTGCGCATTTACGTCAGCATTTATGGAGATTGGCGATTTTGACCAAGATAGATCCGAGTCACCACGACCTAATTTAGTGACTGTTGGAAGCCCAAAGAGGTGTAATTTAACATTATCGAAAAGTAAAATTCTTCTGGTATCACGTGGGCTAAAACTATTTTGAAGAGACAAAAGATGCCATTTTGGCCTACTGTTCGAGGCGGTTTACGCGATTGGCGGTTTTGACCAAGATAGATCAATCGCCATGAAAAGTGACTTTGTTGGAAGCCCAACAGGATGTAATTCAACGCATCAAAAAGTAACATTCTTATAGGTATCACATGGGCAACAAGAAGAGACAAAAGATGCCATTTGGCCTCCCATTCGTCTGCGGTTTTACAACATTTATGGAGATTGGCGGTTTTGACCAAGATAGATCCGGCCACCATGAAAAGTGACACGATGGAAGCCCAACAGGATGTAATTCAACGTATCAAAAGTAAAATTCTCAGGTATCACGTGGGCGGTGAAGAGACAAAAGATGCCATTTGGCCTCCGTTCGTGCGAGATTTACGTCCAGCATTTCTCGCGATTGGCGATTTTTTAACCAAGATAGATCCGGTCGCCACGAAAAGTGAACGATTGGAAGCCCAACGGGATGTAATTCAATGCATCAAAAAGTAAAATTCTTCGGGTATCACGTGGCGCGGCGAAGTGACAAAAAGATGCCATTTTGGCCTCCGTTCGAACGGTTTACATCAACATTTTACGGAGATTGGTGGATTTTTGACCAAGATAGATCCGGCCATGAAAAGTGACCAGTTGGAAGCCCAACATGACCTAATTTAGAGGATCGAAAAGTATAATTCTTACAGTTATCACGTGGGGCGACTAAGGGCCCAAAGATGCCATTTTGGCCTCCATTCAGGGAAATTTCTGTCACGATTCCTAGCGGTGACATTTTTTGAGTTCTGTAACTCCAATCGTAGTGATTCTGGACTCCGTGCGAAGCTAGTAGAAAGCTATTTTTGAAATTCATAAGTCCATGTCTGATAGGGCATCACGAAGGCTCGCAAAATTGACGGTTTTTCAAAAGAGTCATTATGGCCTCCGTTCGGGCAGATTTCTGTCAACATTTATGGAGATTGGCAGATTTTGACCAAGATAGATCCAGTCACCACGAAAAGTGACCTGTTGGAAGCCCAACAGGATGTAATTTAACATTATCGAAAAGTAAAATTCTTACAGGTATCACGTGGGCAGCTGAAGAGACAAAAGATGCCATTTTGGCCTCTGTTCTGGCAGATTTCTGGCGGTGGCAGATTTTGACCAAGATAGATCAATCGCCACGAAAAGTGACCTGTTGGAAGCCCAACAGGATGTAATTCAATGCATCAAAAAGGTAACAATCTTACAGGTATCACATGGGCAGCTGAAGAGGCAAAAGATGCCATTTTGGCCTCCATTCATGCAGATTTGCCATCAACATTTCTGGCGATTGGCAGATTTTTGACCAAAGATAGATCAGCCACCATGAAAAGTGACCTGTTGGAAGCTAACAGGTGTAATTCAACGTATCAAAAAGTAAAATTCTTACAGGTATCACGTGGGCAGCTGAAGAGACAAAAGATGCCATTTTGGCCTCGTTCGTGCAGATTTCTGTCAACATTTATGGAGATTGGCGGATTTTGACCAAGATAAGATCCAGTCGCCACGAAAAGTGACCTGTTAGAAGCCCAACAGGGTGTAATTTAACATTATCGAAAAGTAAAATTCTTACGTGTATCACGGGCAAATGAAGAGACAAAAAGATGCCATTTTGGCTCGTTTCTGCAAGATTGCGATTAAGTATTTTTAAGATAGATCCAATCGCCATGAAA
>JADLZK010008454.1:0-13218 GCA_015847255.1 Hyparrhenia diplandra | reverse complement strand
CATCCAACATTTACAGCGATTGGCAGATTGCAAGCTTAAGATAATTCAAGTCGCCATGAAAAGTGACACATTGGAAGCCTTGACCTAATTTAGAAGGATGAAATGTATAATTCTTCACGATTATCGCGTGCAAGGCGCTAAGAGCCCAAAAGATACCATTTTGGCCTCCATTGAGAAATTTCTATCCGCGATTCCTAGCCCGGTCACATTTTTTTGGATTCCGTAACTCCAATCGTAGTGATTCACAGACTCCGTGTAAGCTAGTAAGCTATTTTGAAATCCATAAGTCCATGTCACGATAGGCATGTCGAAGGCTTCGCCAAATTGGCGGTTTTTAAAGGTCATTGGCCTCACGTTGAACGGGTACGTAACATTTATGGAGATTGGCAGATTTTGACCAAGATAGATCCAGTCGTCATATGAAAAGTGACTGTTGGAAGCGGATGTAATTGCGTTATCGAAAAGTAAATTCTTACGAGGTATCCGCGTGGGCGTGAAGAGACAAAGATGCCATTTTGGCCTCTGTTAGGGCAGATTTACGGCGTTAGCGGGTACGGCCAAGATAGATCCAATAAGCCCGCGAAAAGTGATGACCTGTTGGAAGCCCAGGATGTAATTCAATGCATCAAAAACAATTCTTGCTACAATTATCCGTTGACGTGAAGACAAAAGATGCCATTTGGCCTACTGTTGAGGCGAATTTGGTGAAGTTGGCGAGATTTTGCCAAAGATAGATCAATACACCACAAAAGTGACCTGTTGGAAGCCCAGGATGTAATTCAACGCATCAAAAAGTAACATTCTTACGAGGTATCACATAGGCGTGAAGAGACAAAAGATGCACGGCCTCCATTACGTGCGAATTTACATCCCAACATTTGCGGCGATGGCGGATATTTGACCAAGATAGATCCGGCCGCCATAGAAAAGTGACACCGTTGGAAACCCAGCGGGATGCTTAATTAGCGTATCAAAAAGTAAAATTCTTCTGGCGGGTATCGCATTAGGCGAAGAAGACAAAAGATGCCATTTTGGCCTCGTTGTGTCGCGGTTGTCAGCATTTGAATTTTAGCAAGATACGTCGATGCGTCATGAAAAGTGACTTTGTTGGAAGCCTTGAGATGAACTAGTCGAGGATCGAAAAAGTAAAAATTCTTCACAGTTATCATTAAGAACTAAGTGCCAAAAGATGCCATTTTGGCCTGGATTCAGGGGAAATTTCTTATCAGCATTTCCCTAGCGGTGGATTTTTTTGACCAAGATAGATCCAGTGCGCCATGAAAAGTGACTCCGTCTGGAAGCTAGTAGAAACCTATTTTGAAATCCAAAAAAGTATCTCTCTGATATGGCATCACGTGAAGCTAAAATTGACGGTTTTCAAAAGATGCCATTCTGGCCTCCATTAGGAATTTTGTCACGATTACTGGAAGATTGGCATTTTTTTGAAGCCAAGACTCCAGATCCAGTCGCCATGATTACGGACTCCATGCGAGAAGCTGCCCAAGGGATGTTGAAATTCATGTTATCCAAAAGACGATAGGCATCACGAAGGCTATAAAATTGGTTTTCAAAAAGAGACAAATGATCGTTTTGGCCTCTGTTCAGGGCAATTTACATCAGGTTTAAAGCGGTTGGCGACCAAGAAGATAGATCGATTAAGCCCGCGAAAAGTGACTGTTGGAAGCCCAGCGGATGTAATTTAACGTTATCGAAAAGTAAAATTCTTACAGGTATCACATGGGCAGCTGAAGAGACAAAAGATGCCATTTGGCCTCTATCTTGGCGAGCATTTTTCGACGATTGGCGGCCAAGATAGATCCGGTCATACGAAAAGTGACACATTGGAAGCCCCAACGAGGATGTAATTCAGCAGATATCGAAAAAGTAAAAATTCTTACGGGTATCACATATTAAAATTTGAAGAGACCAAAGATGCCATTTTAGCCTCAAGTAATGTAAAATTTACATCCCGCGATTCCTAAGCACGGTGACATTTTTGAGTTCAGTAACTCAATATCGCGGATTTCCGGTATTAGAAAGCTTATTTTTGAAATCCGATCATGTCAAGGCATCGCCAGGCTGCCAAAATTGACGGTTTTCAAAATTCATATTTTGTCAGCATTTATGAGATTAGCGATTTTGGACAAGATGTAATTCCGAAAAGTGACGTATCCATCTTAAATTGAAAAGTAAAATTCTTACAGGTATCACGTGGGCATTGAAGAGACAAATGATGCCATTTTGGCCTCCATTACGTGCAATTTACATCAATTTTACGCGATTGGCGAATTTTTTGGCCAAAGATAGATCCATTCGCCCCAAAAAAGTGACACATTTGGAAGCCTAACATGATGCCAATTCAAGAGGATCAAAAAGTAAAATTCTTCACACATTTATCACATGGGGCTGAAAAGACAAAAGATGCCATTTTGGCCTCCGATTCGGCGAATTTACATCAGCATTTAAATTTGGTTTTTGACCAAGATAGATCCGGTTGCCATGAAAAGTGACACATTTGAAGCCCAACATGACTAATTTAGAGATAGAAAAGTATAATTCTTACGGTTATCGCATTAGAGCTAAAGAGCCCAAAGATGCCATTTTGGCCTCCATTTGAAATTTACATCCCGAGATTCTAAGCGTATTTTTTGAGTTCCGTAACTCCAATCGTAGTGATTACAGACTCGCGTCTTGAAAGCTAGTAAACTATTTTTAAATCCATAAGTCCATGCGAAATTCTTAAGGCTATCCATAAAATTAGGGTTTTCAAAAGAGGTCAAAAGATGCCATTTTGAATTTCTATCAACATTTATGGAATTAGTAGATTTTGACCAAGATAGATCCGATGCGCCATGAAAATTGACTTTGTTGGAAGCCCAACATGACCTAATTTAGAGGATCGAAAAGTATAATTCTTACATTTATCCGTGGGCGGCTAAAGGCCCAAAGATGCCATTTGGCCTCCATTTAGGGAAATTTGTCAAGATTCACAGCGGTGACATTTTGAGTTCTGTGCTCAATCGTAGTGATTCTAGACTCCCGTCTTGAAGCTGGTAAGAAACTATTTTAAAAATCCATAAGTCCATATGCGATAGGCATCGGCGAAGGCTTGCAAAATTGGCGGTTTCAAAGAAGGTCATTACGGCCTCCGTTCGGGCCGATTTACGTCAGCATTTATGGAGATTGGCGATTTTGACCAAGATAGATCAATAAGCCATGAAAAGTGACACATTGGAAGCCAACAGGATGTAATTTGCGTTGCTCCGAAAAGTAAAATTCTTACGGGGATCCGCGTGGGCAGCTGAAGAGACAAAAGATACCATTTCTGTTGAGCGTTCTAGCGGTGGCGGTACGGCCAAAGATAGATCGATCGCCCGCGAAAGTATTGACTGTTGGAAGCCCAACGGGATGTAATTCAGCATCAAAAGTAACAATCTTCACAGGGTATCATGGGCGGTGAAGAGACAAAAATGCCATTTTGGCCTCCATTGATGCGGAATTTACGGCGATTGGCGATTTTTGGCCAAGATAGTCGATCGCCATGAAAAGCGGCATTTGGAAGCCTTGAGATGTAATTTAACGTATCAAAAAGTAAAATTCTTACATTTGTATCACATAGGCGGTGAAGAGACAAAAGATGCCATTTGGCCTCGATCGTGCAGATTTCTATCAACATTTACGGGTACGATTTTTGACCAAGATAGATCGATTGCCACTAAAAAGTGACACATTGGAAGCCCAGCGGATGTAATTCAATGTATCAAAAAGTAAAAATCTTCACGGGTATCACATTAGCGTTTGAAAGACAAAAGATGCCATTTTGGCCTCCATTGGGTGCGAATTCTCCAACATTTACGGCGTTGGCGGGTACGGCCAAGATAGATCTGTCGCCACAAAAAAGTGACACATTTGGAAGCTAACGGGATGTAATTGTAAAAGTAAAATTCTTACGGGTATCACGTGGGCGAAATTTGAAGAGACAAAAGATGCCATTTTGGCCTCCCCTTGGCGATTTCTATGCATTTACGGAGATTGGCAGATTTTTGACCAAGATAGGTCGATGCGCCATGAAAAGTGACTTTATTGGAAGCCTAACGCGGCCTAATTTGGAGGGTCGAAAACGCAATTCTTCACGGTTATCCATTAGAACTGAGGCCAAAGATGCCATTTGGCCTCCATTCATGGAAATTTACATCCGCGATTCCTAGCGTGGCTTATTTTTGAATTTCGTAACTCAATAAGTAGTGATTCTAGACTCGATGCGAAGCTGGTAAAGCTATTTTTGAAATCCGCCAAGTCCATGTCGATAGGCATGTGAAAGGCTTGCAAAATTGATTGGTTTTCAAAGAGGTCATTGACCTCCGTTGAGGCGATTTCTGTCAACATTTATGGAGATTGGCAGATTTTTGACCAAGATAAATCCGGGCGCCACGAAAAGTGACATTGGAAGCCCAGCGAGGATGTAATTCAACATTATTGAAAAGTAAAATTCTTACGGGTATCACGTGGGCGGTGAAGGGACAAAAAGATGCCATTTTGGCCTCTGTTGAAGACGAATTTCTGGCGATTTCTATCAACAAAAGTTTTGGAAGCCCAACGGATGTAATTCAACGAAATTCTTACGGCGGAAGAAGACAAAAGATTTTTGACTCCATTAGATAGATCATCATTTAGCCATGAAAATAGATCCAGTCACCACTAAAAGTGGAAGCCCAACTTGTAATTCAATTTATCAAAAAGTAAAATTCTTCTGTTGTTGATTTATGGGCGTGGGGCGACTAAGAGACAAAAAGATGCCATTTTGGCCTCCATTAAGTGCGAATTTACGTCATTTCTAGCGATTGGCGGATTTTTTGCCAAGATAGATCCGATTGGCCACTAAAAGTGGATTTTGGAAGCCTTGGGATGTAATTCAGTTATCAAAAGTAAAATTCTTACGGCCATGAAAAAGATGCCATTTTGGCCTCCTTGACGATTTCTATCAACATTTAAGGAATTGGCATTTTTGACCAAGATAAGATCGAATTTAAGAGGATCAAAAAAAGTAAAATTCTTATAGGTATCCATTGGGCGGTGAAAGGCCCAAAAGATGCCATTTTGGCCTCCCTTGACGAAATTTTTATCAACATTTAGCGGTGACATTTTTTGATTTTTGACTCAAGATAGATTCTGGACTCCGTCTTGAAGCTGGTAAAAGCTATTTTTGAAATCCAACATGACCATATTTAGATAGGCATCGAAGGCTATAAAAATTCTTACGGTTTCAAAAGAAGGGGAGTGGGTACTTGTTTTGGCCTCCGTTCGATGCTGATTTACATCATACATTTATGGTGATTGGCAGATTTTTGACCAAAATAGATCCGATTGGCCACTAAAAGTGACACATTTGAAGCCCACCGGGGATGTAATTCAACGTATCAAAAAGTAAAATTCTTACGGTATCCGTGTGAATTTGAAGAGACAAAAGATGCCATTTTGGCCTCCGTTGATGCGATTTCTATCAACATTTCTGGCGATTGGTGGATTTTTGACCAAGATAGATCCGATCACCACTAAAAAGTGACATTTGGAGCCCAACGGGATGTAATTCAATGCATCAAAAAGTAAAATTCTTACGGTATCACATGGGCGGTGAAGACAAAAATGCCATTTTGGCCTCCGACGCCGGCGATTTCTATCAACATTTACGGCGATTGGCGGTTTTTGACCAAGATAGATCCGATTAAGCCATGAAAAGTGACATTGGAAGCCCAACCTGTAATTTAACGTATGAAAAAGTAAAATTCTTACGGTTATCACATGGGCATTTGAAGAGAGACAAAAGATGCCATTTTGGCCTCGATTACGTGCGATTTTCTATCAACATTTTACGGTGATTGGCGATTTTTACCAAATAGATCGGTGGCCACTAAAAGTGATGACTGTTGGAAGCCTTGCGAGGATGTAATTCAATGTATCAAAAGTAAAATTCTTTACAGGGGTATCCGCGTGGGCGAATTTGAAGTATTAAAAGATGCCATTTTGGCCTCCCCTTGAAGTAGATTTCTATCAGCATTTTACGGGAGATTGGTGGATTTTTGACCAAGATAGATCCGATGTCACCATGAAAAGTGACACGATTTGGAAGCCTTGAAGGACCTAATTTAGAGGATCAAAAAGTAAAATTCTTATAGGTATCCATTAGGCGACTAAGGAGGCCCAAGTGCCATTTGAGCCTCCATTGAGATTTCTATCAACGATTTGCGGCGGTGAAATTTTTGATTCAAGTAACTCAATCGTAGAAAAGTGACTCCGTGGAAGCTAGTAGAAACCTATTTTAGAAATCCATAAGTCCGTATAATTCTTAGGCATCCGCGTGGGGGCCGCAAAATTGGCGGTTTCAAAAGAGGCCATTTTGGCCTCCGTTGCGGCAGATTTACATCAGCATTTATGGAGATTGGCAGATTTTTGACCAAATAGATCCGATGGCCACGAAAAGTGACACATTGGAAGCCCAGAGGATGTAATTCAACATTATCAAAAAGTAAAATTCTTCACGGTATCATCCGTGGGCGTTTGAAGAGACAAAAGATGCCATTTTGGCCTCCATTCATGCGATTTCTATCAATTTACGGCGATTGGCGGATTTTTAACCAAGATAGATCCGATGCCACGAAAAGTGACATTGGAAGCCGCGAGGATGTAATTCAACGCATCAAAAGTAACATTCTTACGGTATCACAAAGGGCGGTGAAGAAGACAAAAGATGCCATTTTGGCCTCCATTTCGTGCGATTTACGTCAGCATTTGCGGAGAATTGGCGATTTTTGACCAAGATAGATCCCGATGCATGCATGAAAAGTGACACGGTTGGAAGCCCAACATGACCCTAATTTAAGTTATACGAAAAGTAAAATTCTTACTTCGGTTATCCGCGTGGGCATGGGAAGAGACAAAAAGATGCCATTTTGGCCTCCATATTTACATCGAGATTCGCGGTGACATTTTTGAGGTAAAGTAATTCAATGCATACGTGATTCTACAGACTGGAAGCCGAGTAGGGATGTAATTTTGAAATCCATCAAATGTAACAATCATGCAGGTATCACATGACAATTGAAGAGACAAAAGAGGCCATTTTGGCCTCCATTCGAAGCGGGATTTACATCCAGCATTTATGGAGATTACAGATTTTGCCAAGATAGATCCGGCCGCCACGAAAAGTGACTGTTGGAAGCTAACGAGGATGTAATTTAATGTATCAAAAAGTAAAATTCTTACGGTATCGCATTGAGGCGTTGGCGGAAGACAAAAAGATGCCATTTTGGCCTCTACGTTACGGTTGGATTTCGACAATTCGCGTTACTGACCGGATAGATTCAATCACCATAAAAGTGACTGTTTGGAAATGGGATGTAATTTAGCGTGTCAAAAGTAAAATTCTTCACGAGGTATCACATGGAAATTTTGAAGAGACAAAAAGATGCCATTTTTGGCCTCCCATTACGTGTAGATTTGTCAACATTTTACGGCGATTAGCGGTTTTTGACCAAGATAGATCCAGTGCCATAAAAGTGACACATTTAAGGCCCTAACGGATGTAATTCCACGTATCAAAAAGGTAAATTCTTACGGTATATCCGTTAAGGTAGCTGAAGGGGCAAAGATGCCATTTTGGCCTCGGGTTACATGCAGTTTACATCAGCATTTTGGTGATTGGCGGATTTTTGACCAAGATAGATCCGGTGCGTCACGAAAAGTAGCACGTTGGAAGCCCGGGAGGATGTAATTCGCATCAAAAAGTAAAATTCTTACAGGTATCACGTAGGCGGTGAAGAACCAAAAGATGCCATTTGTACCACTTTCCCGATTGTCGCATTTACATCAGCATTTACGGAAATTGGTGGATTTTTTGACAAGATAGATCCGATGCCGCCGAAAATTGACACATTTGGAAGCCCAACATGACCTAATTTAGAGGATCAAAAAGTAAAATTCTTATAGTTATCACGTGGGCGTTAAGGAGCCCAAAGATGCCATTTTGGCCTCCCATTCGGCGGATTTACATCCCGCGATTACGGAGCGGTGACATTTTTTGGCCAAGATAGATCCAATCACCAGTGATTACGTATTTTGTTGGAAGCCCAACATGACCTATTTTGAAATTCATAAGTTCATTCTTAGGCATCGTTATCACTGGGGCAATTAAGGCGGTTTTACAAAAGATGCCATTTTGGCCTCCCATTCGGGCCGCGATTCTAAGCGGTGACATTTTTTGAGATTCTGTCGTAGTGATTCATTTTAATTCTATTTTGAAATCCATCCATAGCCACGCGCCAAAAGGCTACTTTTGAAATTCATAAGTCCATGTAATTTAACATTATTTTTTGAAAGGCTCGCCCGCGAAAATTGACGGTTTTCAAAATGTGGGCAATGTTATCGAAGAGACAAATTCGATGCCATTTTGTCAGCAAAGATTTTGGCTGGAGATTGGCGATTTTTGACCAAGATAGATCCGATCGCCATAAAAGTGACTTGTTGGAAGCCCAGCGATGTAATTCACGTTATCGAAAAGTAAAATTCTTACAGGTATCACATAGGCGGAAGAGACAAAAAGATGCCATTTTGCGCCTCCATTAATGGCGTTTACGTCAACATTTTATGAAAGATGGCGAATTTTGACCAAGATAGATCGATGTCACCGCTAAAAGTGACTGTTGGAAAACCCAGCGAGGATGTAATTCAGCGTATCAAAAAGTAAAATCTTACGGTATCACATAGGCGTTAGAAGAAGACAAAAAAGATGTCATTTTGCCCTAAAGTTTTACATGATTTCGGCGATTGGCGGTTTTGACCAAGATAGATCCGATCACCACTAAAAGTGACTGTTAGAAAGCCGAGGATGTAATTCAATGCCATCAAAAGTAAAATTCTTCGCGTATCACGTGGGTATTTGAAGAGACAAAGATGCCATTTTGGCCCTCCGTTCGTTTTAGCCAGCATTTACGGCGATTGGCAGATTACTGCCAAGATAGATCCGATCACCATAAAAGTGACACTGTTGGAAGCCGCGGGATGTAATTCAACGTATCAAAAAGTAAAATTCTTATAGGTATCCGTGAAGCATTTGAAGAGACAAAGATGCCATTTAGGCCTCGCTGCGTCTGCGATTTACGTCAGCATTTTGGCGATTGGCAGATTTTGACCAAGATAGATCCGATCACCACTAAAAGTGGCTTGTTTGGAAACCCAACGAGGATGTAATTCAACGTATCAAAAAGTAAAATTCTTACGGGTATCCGCGTGGGCGTGAAGAGACAAAAGATGCCATTTGGCCTCTCCCTTTGGCGATTTCTATCAACATTTACGGAGATTGGCGGATTTTTGACCAAGATAGATCCGATGCGCCATGAAAAGTGACTGTTGGAAGCCCAACATGACCTAATTTAGAGGATCGAAAAGTATAATTCTTACATTTATCACGTGGGGCAGCTAAGGAGCCCAAAGATGCCATTTTGGCATCCATTTAGGGAAATTTACATCCGCGATTCCTAAGCGGTGACATTTTTTGAGTTAAAATTAACTCAATACGTAGTGATTACGGACTCGCAAGATGAGAAGCTGGTAGAAAGCTATTTTGAAATCCATAAGTCCATGTCTGATAGGCATCGCTGAAGGCTCGCCAAAATTGGCGGTTTTCAAAAGGGGTCGTACCGGCCTCCCGTTAGAGGCAGATTTACGTCAGCATTTATGGAGATTGGCAGATTTTTGACCAAGATAGATCCGATCGCCACGAAAAAGTGACTTTGTTGGAAGCCCAGCGGGGATGTAATTTAACGTTATCAAAAAGTAAAATTCTTCACAATTATCCGCGTGGGCAGGCGAAGAGACAAAAGATGCCATTTTGGCCTCTGTTGAGCGATACGTCAACATTCAACGGCGATTGGCAGATTTTGACCAAGATAGATCGATGTCACCCAAAAGTGACGTTGGAAGCCTAGCGGGATGTAATTTAATGTGTCAAAAGTAAAAATTCTTCGAAAGGTATCACATGGGCGGTTGAAGAACCAAAAGATGCCATTTTGGCCTCCATTGATGCGGTTCTGTCCAACATATCTGGCGATTGGTAGATTGCGACCAAGATAGATCCGGCCGCCACGAAAAGTGACTGTTGGAAGCCCAACGAGGATGTAATTCAATGTATCAAAATGTAAAAATTCTTCACGGTATCGCATTAGGCAGGTGAAGAACAAAAGATGCCATTTTGGCCTCGGTTAGATACTTGATTTACATCAACATTTACGGCGATTGGCGGTTTTTGCCCAAGATAGATCGATCGCCACGAAAAGTGAACTGTTGGAAGCCTTGAGGATGTAATTCATCATCAAAAAGTAAAAAATTCTTTATAGGTATCGCATTGTTAGGCGTTGAAGTGACAAAAGATGCCATTTTTTGGCCTCCGTTAAAGCGATTTCTGTCAACATTTACGGAAGATTGGCGGATTTTTGACCAAGATAGATCCGGTCGCCATGAAAAAGTGACTTTGTTGGAAGCCCAACATGACCTAATTTAGAGGATCGAAAAAGTATAATTCTTATAGGTTATCCGCGTGGGGCGACTAAAGACCCAAAGATGCCATTTTGGCCTCCATTTAGGGAAATTTCGGTCAAGATTCCCTAGCGGTGACATTTTTTTGAGTTCAGTAACTCGATGGCCATTAAAAGTCGACTGTTGGAAGCTGGTAGAAAGTAATTTTTGAAATCCAAAATTAAAATTCTTAGGCATCGCGTTATCGCAAAATTAGGTTTTGAAGAGACAAAAGATGCCATTTGGCCGATTTCTGTCAGCATTTTGGACAATTGGCGGATTTTGACCAAGATAGATCTGATTCGCCATAAAAGTGACTGTTGGAAGCCTTGAGGATGTAATTTGCGTATCAAAAAGTAAAATTCTTCGAGGTATCACATGGGCGTTTGAAGAGACAAAAGATGCCATTTTGGCCTCGGATTAGGTAGATTTATTCAGCATTTCGCGATTAGTGTTTTTGACCAAGATAGATCGATCGCCACTAAAGTGACTGTTGGAAGCCCTAACGAGGATGTAATTCAACGTATCAAAGTAAAATTCTTCTTGTATCACATGGGTAATTTGAGACAAAAGATGCCATTTTGGCCTCAGTTAGATAGAATTTACGTCAACATTTTAAGTGATTGGCGGTTTTGACTAACAAGATAGTCTAAAGTTAAAATTACCATAAGTGATCCGTTTTGGAAGACCAAAAGAGGGATGTAATTCAGTATCCAAAATGTAAAATTTTGTTAGAGCTTACGGGTATCAATGCGTGGGCAGAAGTTGAAGAGACAAAAAGATGCCATTTTGGCCTCCGTTAGGTGCGGTTTACATCCACATTTACGGCGATTGGCATTTTTTGACCAAGATAGATCGGTCGCCACTAAAAGTGACTTTGTTGGAATGCAATTCAGCGAAAATTCTGGATGTAATTCCATTTTGCGTATCCAAAAAGAAAAATTCATGAAAGTGACATTGGAAGCCTTGAGGATGTAATTCATTGCATCAAAAGTAAATTCTTACGAAGAGACAAAGATGCCATTTTGGCGCTCCCGCCGGCGATTTCTATCAACATTTTACGGAGATTGGCGGATTTTGACCAAGATAGATCCGATCGCCATGAAAAGTGACACATTGGAAGCCCAACATGACCTAATTTAGAGGATCGAAAAGTATAATTCTTACATTATCGTGGGGCAGCTAAGGAGCCCAAAAGATGCCATTTTGGCATCCATTGAGGGAAATTTGTCCGCGATTCTAGCGGTGACATTTTTTTGAGTTACGCAAACTCAATCGTAGTGATTCGGACTCCGTGCGAAGCTAGTAAAACTATTTTAAAATCTTAAGTCCATATGCGATAGGCATCCGCGAAGGCTGCAAAATTGGCGGTTTTCAAAAGGAGGTCATTACGGCCTCCGTTGGTGATTCTGTCAACATTTATGGAGTGTGGCAGATTTGACCAAGATAGATCCAGTCACCATGAAAGGTGACTGTTGGAAGCCTTGGGATGTAATTTAACGTTATCGAAAAAAAAAATTCTTGACGGTATCGCATTGGGTAATTGAAGAGACAAGATGCCATTTTGGCCTGCAGGCGGGCGGATTTACGCGATTAAGCGATTTTTGACCAAGATAGATCGGTACCCACGAAAAGTGACACATTTGGAAGCCCAGCGAGGATGTAGTCAATGCATCAAAAGTAAAATGCTTCGAGGTGATCACACTTGAGCGGTGAAGAGACAAAAAGATGCCATTTTGGCCTCATTCGAGCAGATTTACGTCAACATTTACGGCGATGGCTGATTTTTGACCAAGATAGATCCGGCCGCCATGAAAATTGACTGTTGGAAGCCCAACATGACCTAATTTAGAGTATCAAAAAGTATAATGCCCCCATTTATCCGGTGGGGCAGCTAAAGAGCCCAAAGATGCCATTTGGCCTCCCATTCGGGAAATTTGCATCAGCATTCTAGGCGTTGGCGATTTTTTAACCAAGGGCTCCGTCGATGCGTCACGCGAAAAGTGGCTGTTAGGCCAACGAGGATGAAATCCGCTTGATCCAAAGTAAAATTCTTATAGGTATCTATAAAATTGGAAGTTTTCAAAAGTCCATTTTGGCCTCCGTTAGGCGGTTATACATCATATTTATGGAGATTGGTGATTTTGACCAAGATAGATCCGGTCGCCATGAAAAGTGACACGGTTGGAAGCCGCGAGGACCTAATTTAGTTATCGAAAAAGTAAAATTCTTACAGTTACATCGTGGGCAGGCGTAAGAGACCCAAAAGATGCCATTTGGCCTCCTGTTGAAGTACATCCGCGATTACTAAGCGGTGACATTTTTGACCAAGATCCAATGCGTAGTGATTACGGACTCCGTGTGACTGTTAGAAGCCTAGCGAGGAAATCCGCCAAGTCCATGTCGAAGCATTCTTCTACCGGTATCATTGGCGGTTTTTCACAAGAATGCCATTTGGCCTCGTTGTGGGGGCTACATCAACATTTATGGCGATTGGTAGATTTTTACGACCAGAATAGATCCAGTCACCATAAAAGTGACTGTTGGAAGCCACTTGAGGATGTAGTAATGTAATCAAAATGTACCAAAATTCTTACCGGTATCCGCAGTGGTAAAAATTTGAAGAGACAAAAGATGCCATTTTGGCCTCTG